>CM023540.1:51892904-52492904 GCA_013350335.1 Chimonanthus salicifolius | reverse complement strand
GTTCTTCAATTTTGGAACATGGAAAGACATGGTGATTTCATAATGAAACCATGGGGATTTACGGTTTAGAATTACAAATTTCAATGATGAAAATCTATGGAGGAATTTGATAATTTTAAAGGGAGATTTGGATAGGGATATGGGTCGGCCATGTCATGGCCGAACCACGATATTTTTATGGTTAAGTTATTGGATCTAAAATAATAAAAAGAAATGGGTGAGGTTCGGCCATGGTGTATGGCCGAACCCCACCAAACATTTTATGGATTGATGATCGATTTTGATTGGATCTAAACCAATGGCCAAGATCATGAACCATAGGGTTCAGCCATGGTGTATGGCCGAACCCCATGGGTTAAGTTTGGAATGGTAGATGGAAATGATTGCTAAATTTGGAGAACAATCTAATTATGGAAAGGGTTGGCTAATTAAGGAAACAATCTATTTTTGGAAAGTGTTTCCAATTATGGAAAGGGTTGGTTAATTAAGGAAACAATCCATTTATGGAAAGGAGGTTGCTTATTAGGAAAATTTCTATTTTTGGAATTGGATATTAAAATTAGAAAATATCTAATTATGACCATGAAGATTATTTATGGAAACTATTCAAGAATGGAAATTGGGGTTTAATTATGGAACTTGGATTAAATTAAATGGATTGGATGCCATGAGTGAAGTTCGGCCATGGTGTATGGCCGAACCCCACTAAGGTTTAGTTTTTGAAAACCTATTTAATTATAGAATTAAATATATGGTTTAGGCTCATGTATAATTGAATCAAAGGGGATGGATGGTATGAACTTAATAGTATGGTTGGAAATTATAAACCACCATGGCCGAACCCTATTGTCCAAATTAAGGGATTAATGGCACCTTTAATTCATGGTTTAAGGGCTGATTTATGAATCAGATTATGAACCTATGCCATGAGTTAGGTTATGTGTAGTTTTAAAATAAAATAAAGGATACAATGTATGTTATGAATTGATGGAGAAAGGAATGGCAAAGATGTAATTAAACACCAAAGTGGAGAACCATGGGTTCGGCCATGATGTATGGCCGAACCCCATGAGTTGTGTTTGATGGACTTATTTGGTTAGGGAAATATATTTATATATTTTTTTTCATTACCATAGGCATGCAAACCTACATGTTGACACAACTCATGCTTGTGGCTTTATGAGTCATATGCAAAGATAATATATTGAAATGATTTTTTTGTAAGATTTTCATTTCTAAAATCTTATCTTTATTTATTAGATATAAAAATGGTTTAATTAAATTAATCCATCCAGTCTAAAATGTCGGATCTTAAAAATCATAAACACTGTTGAAATATGGAGAAAAATACACTTTCGAAATCATTCGATCTAGGCGAAACTGACACGTAGGTAGTTTTTTGTTAAAAATACAGTATTTGTTTTAGTATTTTTAAATCTTATTTTGTAAATCTGTTAAATAAACTCATTAGTTAGAACACAGAAAATACTGGTTATTTTTCTGAAATTTTATGAATTCTATAATTATTTAAAACAATTATTTTCATAAATATGGACCTTCTAAGGTCACATTTATAAGTATTTCTGAAAATCAAAAGCATAGACTAAAAGGTCCTATGAATTCATCATTTAATATCACCACCATTGCATAGCTTTGACAATCCAATTATTTTAAAAAACATATTTTAATAATAATCAATAATTAAATCACCTAAATAATAGTATTTATGGTAAATTACCATCCCTTCCAACTTAAATGAGCTGGATCTGTGAGCTATCGAGCTCTAATTGGGCCGATCCTAGGTTTTAAAAACCTCAATCCGTAATCTTCATGATTAACGGATCAAAACACAATTAATTAGTACAAATAACACAATTTGTCTTAATCTTGGGTCAGGGTATTACACGACTAGGGTTTGTTGGAGTCTTAGGTTCCAAGTTATGATATGCCTATGAATGGAGACAAAATAGGTGTTGGCCGATTGGACTTGGTGGGATTAGGGTTGATGCACTGTGAAAGTTCTCTTCACAGTTGGAACAACACGATTGACCCTAGAGGAAAGAGAGGGAGGGGGGGGGGGGGGGGGGGGGGGGGGGGGTGTTTAAATATGTCAATCTAATATCATTGGTCCTTTTTAAAATTATCTTGAGTGATTAATTAAGTGCAGCGGATATACCAATCAAGTGAGTGTGTGTTAGCAAATGTGATTGAACAATCGACACAGGAAAACAGCTCTAACACCACAAACAAAAGGACACAAGATATAAAATGGTTCGGTTCGCCAACCTACATCCACTGTTAGGACTCGCTCAGCCTTGAGCTATTCCCAAATTCACTATGTGGGGACTTACACTCTTACAATTAGAGTAGGAATTCCACCTCACTCAATCGGCTGAGAATTCTACCCACTACTGTGCCAGAGAGACAACGCTTTAGAGTTTTTTTATAGGGGTTTTGGATCAAATCCCCCTTAATCCACTTTTGGGTTAAAGGTTTTAAAAACAAATTAAAACCAAGAAGCACTTGCCTTAAAACTCGTTCTCGCTGATGTGTGCTTCTTGGTTTTGACACATTCAATCCATTGCACACTCATACATGATTTTGACACATTAGAATTCTTGGTGTGCACTCCATTTATAAACCCTCAGTTCCATTTAGATACATTCCAAAAAAATCCTCCAACCACATCTAGAATCCTAGATTTAAAATTATGTCCAAAGCCAAATCCTCCCATACGAATTTTACCCTTGATTTTCTCCCTTCATACACATACACCTAGTTGCCACATCTGACACACGATTTTATCAGATCCCTTTAAATCCATTCGAAAATCACAAGTCAACCCTAGCCACTTCATCATGTCATATCTCATCCATCCATGCATATTAACTTTAAATCATAACCATTTATATCATGCATTGTGTTAGTGCCCCGGCCTTGCCGAGTCCCTGCATGGTCCTGGAAGAAGCACTTGCTAAGAAGCTTTACGACCTAAGATGATCAAGAATGAAGTTCATGCTCCACCAAGTTCAAAAGCTCATCGTAATGGCAATCACAAAAACATGTATATGGTTATAGATGACCCTAAGTGGAATCCACACATGAGAGAGAACTATTCTTAGGCTTAGTTGAACAAATTGTAAAATCATAAAGAAGCCTAGAGAGGAAGCTGGACAGTGAATAAAAATGAACTTGGAAATTTGAATTAAGTTCACTGTCAGCTCGACCAGTCGATCTCACCGACCCCTTGGTGGAGACATGATAAACCCATAGTGGTCAAGGACTGGTCAGCCAGTTTGACAGAAATTCCTGATCATTGGACTGTCATTCTGGATATGCTTTTGACCGATAGCCTCGTATGCACCGATTCCTCAGTGATGAACTTAAATGACCCCTCCTGGTCTACGACTCGTCAGTAAGAGACTTGTGAGTTTTGGATTGGGAACTCAAATGGGCTCTAGATAAAACAAAGATCTCGGTATTTAAAGACCGATCGAGAGTAACAGGACTGATCCCTCGGCAAAGGGCGACATGTCGTTCTGAGTAACATGTTTCTAGATTAGAAACTATTGTCAGCATGTCTTTGCCCTAGACCGAGCCTCTCATATGGACCGACCTATCGGTGCCATAACTGTCGACCCATCGGCGACACCGACATGCCGATCGGGAAGTAATTATGTCGTTGAGAGTGCATTAAGCGCAATGGTCGGGTGGTTCAACGGTAATAAATATGAACACTGACCCATCAGTGCCACCGACTGTCTGTCCTGGACAGTCAAAAAGACCTTTAAGACTCCTCTATAAATATGAGTGTTGGGTGATCATTTTACGAATCTTCCTTGAGCTGAAAAGTTATACACTCTAAAGTAATGATCAACACTCTTCTAAGAAGAATCACAAGCAACCAATCTTTTGATTGTGTTTGAAAGTGAGAATGAGAGGAGGAAAGAAAGATCATAAACAACCAATCTTTTGATTGTGTTTGAAAGTGAGAATGCGAGGAGGAAAGAAAGATAAAAAACAACCAATCTACTGATTGACTTTGTGTGTGAGAAAGACATAAACTAGGAAACCTGAAACCAGTTTCCTTGTCACATTTAGATTATGATTGCTCTACGACAGCTACAAAGAGGAGCGTCGACACTCAGTGGGTGGGATCTTCAAGAAGCACACATCAGTGAGAAAGATCTTTAAGGCAAGTGCTTCTTAGTTTTATTTTATTTTAAAACCTTTGACTCGAAAGTGGATTAATGGGGATTTTCTCCGGAACCACTATAAAAAACTCCAGGGCGTTGTCTCTGGCACAGTGGTGGGTGGAATATCAAGCCGATTGAGTGAGGTAGAATTCCACTCTAATTGTGAGGGTGTAAGTCCCCACATAGTGAATTTGGAGATAGCTCAAGGTTGAGCGAGTCCTAATAGTGGATGTAGGTTGACGAACCGAACCACTTTATATTTTGTGTCCTTTTGTTTGTGGTGTTAGATTATTTTCTTATGTTGATTGTTTAATCACATTTGCTAACACACACTTACTTGATTGGTATATCCGCTGTACTTAATTAATCAACTAAGATAATTTTAAAAAGGACCAACGATATTAGATTGACCTATTCACCCCCCTCTAGGGTCAATCGTGTTGTTTTAGCTGCCAAGGGTACTTTCAATTGGTATTAGAGCTTAGTGCTCATTACAAGGATTGAACCATCCGAGTTGATCCGTGCTAGAACACCATCATGGGTACTCATTTTTATCTATTATTTGTTTACTCCTACTTGAAAACAAAAATAGAGAAAAAACGTACATCTCATGATAATGGTATTTGGACTTCTATCCAAGATGAGTCCACAAAAAATTCTTGTACATCTTTGGATAATTAAATGGAAGGCCCCACCTCTTGTAACAAATTGAAGAATAAAAAAAAAGGTGAAAAATTAAATTGTTTTACAACCTCTGTTTGTAACGATCAAGAAGGAAATTCAAGTGGAGATGAGGACAATACAAAAAATCTTGATGAGGAGGATGATCTTCAAGAATGCTACAATGCTTTGTATCTAGAGAGTGAGAAGTTGGCTAAGAAGGTTGACACGTTTAAATATGAAAAATTAAAATTTGCAAACCAACTGGAAGTCTTAAAGAAAGATTATGACTCTTTGCTTTAGAGCTAAAATCTTCAAATGAAGAAGTTTTGAAAATCAAGAATATAAGTATTTCTCCAAGAATCATTAAAAAGACAAAGGGATGAAATCAAGGTGCTAAGTAACACAAAAGAAAATCTTGAAAAACATGTAGTTGAACTGACTATAGAAGTACAAGACTTAAGAAACTATAAAGAGAAGTTTCATGATAAATTTACCCAAGGTGAAGAAAAATTGGAAAGACTTCTAAAAATGGGTAAAAGGTTTGGTGACAGGTCAGGTCTTGGTTCAGCATCGGAAACCAACAGACCTGTTAATCAAAGGGTGTTTGTTAAGAGATATGTGTCTAAAACCCAAAAGGGAAGTTGCTTTTATTGCCAAAAGGCTGGACACTACATAATGGAATGCAATCTTAGAAAGAGGCACATGGATAAAAAGCCCAAAAACAAACTCTTGATCTCAATGTCAAAAGATACCTTCAAAGCCCTAAGGTAAAATTTAAAAGGTATCCACCAAGGCCTAATAGTAGGATCCTCCAAATGAAGATGAACCCAAAGCAGGACTACTTGTTGAGACATCTCAGCCAAGTTCTGAAGAAATTGAGATATCCAATGTTTGGGCCACCAAGATTTCCCCGAAGAAATATATATGAGAGACCCAACTCAACTATTTTAGCTCCTAGAAGATAGACCATTAATCATGTTTTGTTTTGGTTTAAGATTTACTTACATATCTTAGACCACATCAAATGGACTCACAAGAGACCATGTGAGTTCACATAGAATAAAAGTGCTATGACATGAGAAGAGAAATTGGCTAACTATAAGTCTAAAATGTATTCTTCTTGGCTATAGTACATATTCTACTTGGAAAGACATAAATTCCATTCAAAATATTTTTGACTTTTATGTTTTGGAATGTGATTTTTTGTGTATATGTATTGATTTGATGAGTCATGTTTAAGATGTCAATGCATTCGAATAAATCTATGTATATCGTGCTTAGAATAGGACTCCATCAAGTTGCACATATCAAGGATGATTGCACTGCAATCTGGAACCTCTTTGTATAGTCGACATGTCGATGAATATGAGTGGTCAATGAGACATACATGTCGACACTGTGCTAAAATTGAGCACTGTTTGAAGAGTAAAAAATGTCAAAAGGTTCGACATGTCGGTAGGTCGAAAAACTTAAGTTAAAAAGACCTTTTCTGTGAAAAGCAACAGTCCATTCGAATTCAGTTCTCTCCCTCCTGCTAAAAAGTTGGCGATTTCTTCTCTTGCTCCTTTGCCCTAGACTAGTCGGTAAACATCTCAGAGTGATCTCACGACAAAAAAACATAGGGCTTTTGCTCATCTCACCTCAAGAAACCAATGTATGACGAATATTCTGATTTCTTGTGTTTAGGTAATCTCAGAGACTCTCCTCCCCCCCCCACCCCTGCCTCTTTCATTTTTTTTATTTATTTTGCCTTTACCCAAGCAAACCATGCCAAAAATGAGATTGCCAAAGAGTATCCAAACTCGTGATTTGGAGGAACATGAGGCTAGCTCTCCACCTCCCAAGAGACCAAAGCCTACTAGGTAGAAAACTTCTGCTGCCTCGAGACCTAGTGTCATCCTAATACATTTTAGGGATTCAGATTCTGAAAATACTCCTCTAGCTAAACTACCTTTTTTCAGATCCAAGTTTGTAGGGAAAACATATCCTCAAGTCCCATTTGAAAGAATAGAAGAACTAGCTACAGAAGAACACAATGACCAGGAAGAAATCAGAGTAGAAGGTTCCATGGCTATGAGAATGTACTGCTCCATTAGAGATGACTCTAAAGTAAATTTCTTCAAAATTCTGTTTAAAAATAGAGAGTCAGTACGAGTTACACTTTAGCTAGTTTCTAAACTTATTGGGATCCCCCTTGTGCCAAACACTGCTCTACCCATCATTCCTCCTAAGATAAAAGTGCCAGAACAAAAGAAATTTGCCAAAAGACTGTATGGAAAAGAAGTAGAGTGGAAAAATGACATATGGATCAAAAGTCCTTACTTGTTACCACAATACAAAGTCTTTCATCTTCTCTTCTGCTCTAATCTATATCCTAGATATGGGAACATGGCTGATCTGAATCCTCCTATGATTGTTCTCTTAGACAGTGTTGCTCGCAAAAAGAAATTTTGCCTGTCTAATAGGATGTGCCACTCCATCTCTATATACTGGAAATCAGCAAAGAAAGTGAAAGTCCCAATTAGTGTGATCGTTTAAGAAATTATGAGCAATTTATCACACTAAAACAAATCTCTTGATTAATGTTATCATTCTGTTGTAGTTAAACTTTAAACAATTAAGAAATTTGTGAACACTATAGAAACTGGGATTGACCTATTCACCCCCTCTAGGGTCAATCGTGTTCTAGCATACAAGGGAAGAACTTTCAATTGTATCAGAGCCTCGTGCTCTTTACAAGGATCTAACCATCCGAGTTGATCCATGCTAGAACAATTGCTATGAGAAAAAACCATGATATTTCCAAACCTCCATTTGTGATGAAAAATGTTTAGTCATTTTCATCCATAAATATTTTTGGAAATAGGTGAATAGAAAGTGATCTTTGTCTATGGAAGAGATATTTGATAAACCTTCAACTTCCATGATCACTCAACCTAAAGACCAAATAGGTTGGACTAATGATGAAATGACTATGCACTTTAATAATAATAATAAAAAAACTATTAACATTCATTGTGTTGTTTCATAGTATGTTTTTGAGATATTTAAAAAGATATGAAATAACAATAGAGGCTGAAAGAATCCACGAAAAATTGTCTCTTCTAGCCTAATGGATAACATCACCTATCATGACCAATTTATGTTCTAAGAGTATAGGTGATTGTCTAAGTTCATCCATTGAAATAATCGAAGCTAAATCCTCTAGAGAAGAAGAGGATCTAGTAAAGGAACTTGATAAAGGTAGTGACCTCCAAATATTCTTTTGTGGCCATTAGGGTCCACATTATGGTACAAAATCTGGAGTTTTGATTAAAAAAGTCAAATGGGAAGACACCAAAAATTAAAACTAGATTTGATAAAAGGCCATCACTTAATTGTGGACTTAGATTCCAAGTCTCACAATGCTATGTTCAAATGTGTGAAGGGATACCACTGTGAGTATCACATTTGAAGCATGCTTTTGGAATCACCATTGTATCTTTCCTTCAATCCATGTTCTTATTTGATTGTTGGATTGATCGCATGCGAGATACTCGTGTGTACATGAAGGTTAGCACCACAATATTGGATTATACTTGCCTTATTCCATTTCATATGCCATGTGATTTGTGCATCTTTAGGAAATAAATGTAGTCTATGCATCACCTCATATATAGGGTGTGTATAGTGCTCACACTGTGTTGTTTTATTCCGAGTGAATATCTTGTGGAATGAAACATGCTTCATGCCTTTGTTTGTACTAGCTCTTTACAGGGAATGAACCTCATTGGAGTGTTTTTTAAAGAATGGTAAAAGGGTAATCCATGTTTTGTGCCTACCTTTAGAAGGATGGATTGAATCTTCTAATAGCACAAAACCTGTATGAATGTATGTCTCTACACTAGCATTGAAAGGTGTATAAGCTAAGCTTGATGAATTATGAACATCGCAAGCACACACACACACACCCCCATTCATCCTTCAATTTTAAAAATCAGGTCGAAGGATAGACTAGTCAAAGGAATAGACATGTAGGTACTGTTGGAAATCAGAACACTGTCTGGAAAGGGGAAAAATCGAAAGGAGCGACATGTCGATACAGACCGGTCGTTGGTCACGACCTGTCGGTAAGTCAGAAAGATTAAGTTAAAAGGTCTCTTTCTGCGAAAACGACAGATTATTTTAAAATTGTCATTTCTTCTCCCACTGAGCTCTGAGGATTTCCCTATTGCCTCCCGTGCCCTAGATCAGTCGATAGGATCTCCTGGAGCAAAATTTCGTTGGAAGACCATAGGATTTTTGTTTCTCTTACTTCAAGAAGCAAATGTATCACAGTGTCTGTGTGATTTAGTGGTCGGGTAAGCCTTGGTCATCTCTTCCCAAGCAACCATGTCAAAAAGGGAGGCTGCTAAATCTCGGTCTTCGACAACTGGAAAAATCCCTGAATTCAGCTCCCATTTCCTCAAGAAATCACCTAGGCTCTGCTCCTAGGAGTGCCCCCACAGAAAAATCTCTGCCCCTAGGACTGGATCCAGCCATCGGTATCACCTCAGGTCTCAATCTGGACAAAACCTGAGAACTGAAGCAAAAGTGATTTCTGTTGTGGACAATTTTGATGAGGAAGAAGGGGTAAATGTCGAAGATATTGACTACTCTGAGTCTGGTAATACCCACTCCTTCGGTAACCCTGCTGCAGAACAAGGATGTGGTGCAGCAAAACCACCTGTGTCGCAACCCCTGACTCGACTTGTCTGCAAAACCGAAGTACGTGTGTCTTGAATTGAGGAGCAGTTGGACACACTAGATAGTCGTGTGGAAAACTTAGCTCAGAGAGTTCATGACGACTATCTTGCTTTGCATCGTCTTCTCTCTCAACATCTATCTTCTTCCCCTCCAGCATCGCCTCCTCAGGATGGCTCTGCTTAGGATAGTTTTTCATGCTTTAAGTTTTGTATTTTTGGAAAACTATATGTCTGGTATTTTGTCTAAGCATCCATGATGCCCCCTCCTAAACCATAAGTACTTAACACATTTTTTGTTTATCAATGAAATGATATGGTTTGATTTAGTGTATGTGCTAATGGAATGCATTCTATCTCATGTCTATTATTAACATGGATTTTGTTAAATTGACTAACATGCAAGTTGTGATGAGTTAGTTTTGTATTGGCATGTTAAGGAGATAGGGATCGGACTAAGATATTGCACACACCCTTGGAGTTTGGGGGAGCACATAATATATGCTGATTAGCACCTATCACTAGTCATGACAGTGTAGGGAGAAAGGTTGATACAAGTTTGAAAGGAAGCTTGATAAAAAATGAACTTAGATACAACTAAGTTTATGGAGGATATGAGTCGAAGAAGCTAGAGAAAATAGCTTGAAGAATGGGGGAAAATACTCTAGGGAAGCTAGGTAAATTAACTTGACTCATGGAAGAAATTAGCTAAGGTGGAACTTAGCTTGTGTAGGGGCAAATAAACTTTGCTGCACAACAAGTGTGCATTGAACCGTGGGGGAGAACCATGAGTTAGAGCAGAACATATTTAAGCACTAAATTCAAGAAGCATGGGGGAGTGCTTGAAAATCGATGTCTCCCTACTAATCTTTATCAATTGTATGACAAAATGGGGGAAAAATTAATAGAAGCTATAAGACATCAAAACCAATTATGGGGAGTAATTGGTGAAGCATAAGTGCTTGGGCATCAAGAAAAAGAGAGCCAAAGAAGGAAGGAATATGAAGAAGCCAATGGACATGGGAGAATGTCTATGCTTGGAGTTTGGGACTTCAAACTCAAAGAAGATTGGGGAAGAAAATTTCTCAACACTAATAGCTTGGATAAGCTATGGGCAGTGTTGGTTACTAGGAAATCATAGTAAACGGGGAACATAAATACAAATCTAGTTTAGTCCATGGATGTATATTTATGTTTTGGGACTAACCCCTCTAATGATTTTCTTGTGTTGCTTGCTTATGTGCTCGAATAGGAAAGCATAAAATGAAACAAGTTGAACAAGAATATACGAAAATCATAGTTTTGTTGTCCATTTGAATATGTACATGTAATCAATGTAATATTTTTGTATTCAAATGAGAAGTAATAAGGGTGGGATTGTAATTAGGTTAACTTCTAGGTTTTGTCATGAAATTGACAAAGGGGGAGATTATTAGTGCCCCGACTATACTGAGTCCCTAAGTTTGTCTATTCCATGACTTGGGAAGAAGCACTTGCTAGAAGCTTGAAGAGTCAAGATGATCAACATTGAAGATCATGCTCCACCGGATTAAAGCTCATTGTTATGGCAATCACAAAATATGTATTTGGCCATAGATGACTTTAGGTGGTACCCACACATTAGGGGACCATTCATAGGCTTATTTGAACAAATTGTAAAATCATGAAAGAGCCTAGAGAGGAAGCTTGACAGTAAATTGGAGCCCAACTTGGAAATATGTATTTGGCTTTACTGTCAGCTCGGCCAGTCGCTCTCACCGACCTCTCGGTGGAGACATGATCGACCCATCGTGGTCAAAGATTGGTCGGCCACATTGACAAAGGTTCTGGAACATAGAACTGTCATTCTAGGTATGTCTCTTGTAACACCCCGGATTTTCAAGCTATGGATATATATGAAAATTGTCCATTTAATTTGTAAATTAATGGAGATGGACCTTAGATGGGTAAGGAGTTGGTCAATTGGTCAATTAAGACCCAATGGATATTGGATAAGGTTCAATTGAAATAAATGGGTAAGATTTATTTAATTGGGTCAAGGTTGCCAATTGGGTCAAATGCCAATTGGGACCCAATGGGTCATGGTTGACTTGGCCGACCACCATATGAATTCAAATGTGATTAAGGTGTAGCTGAATTAAAGTGGATTAAGTTCAATTTAGTTAATGAATTAGTACAAGTTTTGAGTTAAAAGAATTAAAAATAATTGAGTTATGGTGAGTTGGATGGGAAGTTAATGGGACCTTGAACTTAAGTGAGTGGAGTAGGTGGAGAGGTGCATCTCATGAGACCCAAGTCAAGGTAAACACGTTGGTGATGGGAGTTTCATCTCATTGGATGAAACTCCAATTGTATCATTAATAGGGAGGTGGACGGTTTTGTGATGTTACACAAGCCTACACAAGGCATACACGCTGGAGATGGGAGTTTCATCTCATGGGATGAAACTCCAAATAGATCATTGATGAGGGAGGTGAAGAGCCATGGTGGTTACAAAGGGGTATCACCAAAGGACACCACTCTTGGCCGACCCTCATTGATCAAGACAAGGAAGTTGGAGGGTTTTGATGTTACACAACACATACCCATGCATACACGTTGGAACCTGGAAGCCCAAGGGGCATATGGTTGGGGTTTCATCTCATGGGATGAAACCCCCAAAGTAAGTATCAATGGGGAGGTGAAAGGTCATGGGAGTTACAAAAGGGGTATCAACCAAAGGATACCACCCTTGGCTGAATTATATTGGACAAACAAAGAGGATTCTTCGCTCCATCTCACTCTCAAGCTCTCACAAAAGGCCGACCCTCTCTCATTGACAAAAGACAAAGGACTTAAAGTATTTTCTATGTAACGCCCGCCCCTTTTCACCAAAAGCGGAGTCTATTTTTTTTTTGAAAATAAAGAGTGACAAAGGACGCGGGACATCACAACGCGAGTTAAGTCCGAGCTTCTAAAGCCCGGCCCTTAACTGATCAACCCTACGTGTGCGTAGAACTAAGTCCACGAAGAACAGTTCACACGTAGAAGTAAGTTCGATGAATATTTAAACTAAGTGCGGAATTATAGCAGAGACTATCCTACCAATTTTGAGATAGCAGGGAAGACATATTCATTTAATTACTAAAATACCTCAAAATGATAACATCCGAACACACAGTCCAAACCATAGCAAGAAATAGAAATTATTACAATCCGACGAGCTAAGCTACTCAATTACATATTCCAAAATAAATTTAAATAAACTAAGTAGCCCACTTCCCTAAGCTCCTACGCTTGGCTCCCGTTGCGTCCTTCAGTTCCGCCATCTCCTGCGTCATCAGCTAGGGTAGAAGTAGGGCGTTAGACAACACGCCCAGTAGGACTCCGAGTAGGGCTAACACATGGATTAGTGATAACAAGCATACAGATAATAATATAATGAAAAACCATAAAATGAATGCTATGCCATGGGTGTCTATGTCATGAGTCCCACCCATCATCCATATCATCATGATATCCCCATGTTTACTTCTTGGTCACCCCGATGGAGCATGGACTCCGATTATATCTCAACACATCAAGATATCCCCATGTTTGCTTCTCAGTCGCCCCGATGGAGCATGGACTCCAGTTATAGCATATCAAGCTATCCCCATGTTTGCTTCTCGGTCGCCCCGACGGAGCATGGACTCCAGTTCCTTTATTTTCCTGCCCACGCCATGCATGAGATGTAATTCCGATATACTATATAGTATTTAAATCATTGTGAATGTAATATGCCATATGCCATATAATATATATAAATCATAATCTTAAAACCCATCATAACACCAATCATATAATTACCAAAATAAATCAAGGAAACCATCACATAACACGTAATCCACGACTTACAAAAAGGTAGGAATCCTACCAAATACCGACTAGAGTCCCTTTGCGTTTCCGTTCACGAACTCGGTCGTCCTTCGCGCACCGCTTGCGATATCTGATACCTTATTACATACGAGTAATCAGCCCATGTTTTTAACCATTTAAATCCATTAATCATACCTTAGCGGGGTTCGGCCATACACCATGGCCGAACCTCACTAACTAGGTTTGTGGATCCCATTTAATCCATTAATTATTTTAATTGCATGAGTCTAAAAACCAGCCACCCTAGGTTTTATTAATCACAAATAAGGTTAGTACTTAGAGTCCCTAAATCCACGATCATCTCCCATGGGGTTTGGCCATGTACTATAGCCAAACCCATGGTTCTTGAATTTGGCCAATATTTACGGTTTTGCCAATCTTCCTCCATGGTTAAGTTCTCATTTCATTCCTCCATTCTCAGGCCCATAATTGATCCATAGACTTGGATCCTTTAATGACTCATTTGCCATGACACAACATCATAAAAAATTAGCCACTTAATTACCCAAATCCCCATTCATTACTCACATGTATACTATCACATTTAACCCATAAATTGACCTACAAATGGGTCATGGGTTCGGCCATACACCATGGCCGAACCCATGATGTCTTTTTCCCATTTTTACTTGGGTCTATATACATCACTAGCTCCACCATAACTCCTTCCTTTAGGTGATTTCCATCATGCATTCAAATCACCCCTTTTTATCACCATTAGTTTCATTTTAAGTCCGTCAAAGCTACCATTACTCCCCAATATTTTTCCATGGTTCCAAAGCACCTAAGTTCACCAAAATCTCTCCATGGTTTTATTTTTAAAACATTATTTCCATCTTTTCATATCCATTAAAATTATAAATACATTACCATAGGGTTCAAAGCATTCCATCCATAAAATCTCTCCATGGTTTTCCTTATTTAAAAACCCCTTTAAAAATCTCTAACATTCATTCATTTAAAACTTTAAAAATCATTAACCACTTAACATAGCCTCCATTCTCTAAACCCATTAAGATTCTAACACCATCACCATAAGGTTCATGGTCCATCATTCATTGGTGACATTTAGGACCATAAAAACATTAATCTTCATCCATGGATTCCCTCATTTAAAAATCCCTTTACAAAATCACTAAGATTTAATCATTCAAAATCTTTAAAACCATTCATCATATTCCATGGTTTCCATTCTTCAAGATCCCATTAAAATTCTTAATCACCTACCATGGTTCCTTCAAAAATCACATCTTCATACTTAAATAAACTTAAATCCATAATGTCCTTAATGCATCGTTTATTTTCCTTAACCTAATTTATCTTTCCATTTTGTCCATTTCTCATCCTTTTATTGGATGGATTTGAGATCCAAGGCCCATGATAAACTTGGCCACCATTAAATCCAAGAAAATGGAATCCAAATTTTAAACCTTAAAAATCTAACCTCTTGTTTAGAAATACTTACAATCTGACGGCTTCTCCGATTTCTTTGCTCCCTTTGAATTCCTTGGCCTCCTTTCTTCTTCTTCTCCTTTGTTGGTCGACTAAGATGTGCTTGACCCAATGAAAAACTCCAATGCTTGGGTCGGCTAAGATGGAGTAGATTTGAGAGAGAGAGGGGGAGAGGATGAGAAGAACTACCCCAACTCTTGATCTTGAAGAGGTGGGCCAACACTTGCACTTTTCTTCTCTTTTCTTCTCTTCTTCTCTTCTTAGTTTTCTTCTTCTTTCCTTGGTGTGGGGGACTGCAATGACCCGAAATTTGTGAATCAATATATCTGTGGTTATTATTTATTTTAATGACGGAAATTGAGAATTTTAAAAGGAATAAATGTTAAGTGAATCAAAATTTGGGCAAAGGCCCAAGTATGGTCCAATGGACCATGGGTTGGATGAAATTCATTTAATTGGTCAATAATGATTAATGTAATGGCCCGGAATTTGTAAATCAATATGTATGTGGTTATTATTTGTTTTAATGGTGGAAATTGGAAATTTGATGGAATAAATGGTGAATGGATCGAAATATGGACGAAGGCCCAAGTATGGCCCAATGGACTATGGATTGGATTTTAATTCATTTAAAGGGTCAATGATGGTCAATTGGGCCAAGGGTGGTCAAATTGGGCCCAATACCCATTTGGGACCCAATGGATCAAGATGATGTAAGCTCTAAGGTAAATGGATAAGAAGAAAATGTAATTGGGCCATGGGCCCAATGGTGGTCCAATTAGATAGAATTGATTAAATTAAATCACCTAAGTTAGTGATGAGTTGACCAAGATGACATGGTCCAATGGGACCCACCTCCACCTCACCAAGTGAGGTGGCGTGTGGACTAAGGATTGGTGGGGCCGGCCACCATGGTTGAATTGGTCAACCATGGGTGGAAAAATGGAATTAGGTTAAGTGGAAATTAATTAACGTAAGGTAATTATCTAATTAATTAAATGATTAAATTATTCAAATCAGGGTCAAATGGTCAAAAGATGGAAAACCAAAAGCTATCTTATCCTAAGGCATCAAAAAACGTTGGATAATGGTGGTTGGGTCATAAAGCATGGAAAATATCTTGTGTGGTTGGTGGGAAATTTATGGTGAAGTGTAGCTTAAGAAAACCATGGGATAAGATGGGTTTTCTTTTCATTCTCTCCCATTTCATTCTCTTTCTCTTTTTCACTCTCTCATGGCCGTTCCACTCTAAGGAAAAATAAAAAAGAAGGAAACTTAGAAGAGAAGAGAAGAAAAGTGCAAACTTTGGGCCACCTCTTCAAGACCAAATCTTGAGGTAATTTTTCCATCCCATCCTCTCCCTCTCTCTCTCAAGTACACCCCATGGTAGACGATTGATTTATTTATTAGGGTTTATAAGAATGGAAGCATGGAGAATGATTTAGGGTTTTAAGTTTTTAAATGATTAAATGTGAGTAATTTAAAGGGTTTTAAATGGAAGCCATGGAAGGTGATTAGGAATTTAATGGGGTTCTTAAAGAATGGAAACCATGGAATATGATTAATGGTTTCAAAGGTTTTGAATGATTAAATGTAGCGATCTTAAATGAGGACATTCATGGGAGATATGAATGGTGTTTATGGCCTTGAAAGGCATAGATGGGAATGAACCCTATGGTGATGTGATGGTGGTTTTTAATGGGTTTAGAAGGATGGAAATATGGAATAATGTATTAATAATTTGGAGGCTTAAAAGGGGGATGTGTTTGTAAATTTAAAGAGTGTAAGAAGAGAGAAGAATGATTAAGAATGTTTTAAAGGGGCTGATTTTAATGGAGATTAGGTTAGTTAAATGGTTGATTTCTAATGTTGTTATGTCATGGTTAATGAGACATCAATGGACCCATTTTGTGAACCAATTGATGGGCTAAGATTAAGGTCTATGTATGTGCATTAATAAATGGGAATGTGGCTAAGTTAATGGACTCAAGTATGATTAAGGATGATGGTGTTAGAATTTTAATGGGGTTACAGAATGGAGGCCATGTTAAGTGGTTAATGTTTTTTATGGTCTTAAATGTCACCAATGAATGATGAACCCTATGGTAATGTATTCATAATTTTAGGGATGGAATGTTTTGAACCCTATGGTGATGGATGTGGAATGATGATGGATGTAAAATAATGAAAAAAAATAAATAAATGGGGAAGATTGGTAATGTTGATGAACTCCAAATGATGAACCTAATGTTGAAAAGAAAAGGGAATTATGGCTAAGATTGATGGACCCTAAATGTATCAAATAATGATTAAGGAATGATGAATTAAATGTATGGTTGAGATTCTCTCAATGGAGGGACTTGTGATGGAGTCAAATGATGTAAATGGACCCAAGAAAAATGGAGAAAGAGACATCATGGGTTCGGCTATGGTGTATGGCCGAACCCATGACCAAATTGTAGATCATTTTTGGTCTAAGATTAATGTGTATGTATATGTTTAAATTAATGGAATTACGTTAATTAGATGGTTGAGGTAAGTGGTCTTGTGATATGGTTGATGGATCAATTATGGACTCAAAATGTGGCTAAGAATGATGATTCAATTATAAGTCATTTTTATGGGCTAAGAAAGGGTTTATGTATGTGGTTAATTAATAAAGATTAAGTTAAGAAAAAAGGGTTGTTTTAATGATTTTATGGCATGATTAAATGGGTCAATTATGGACCCAAGATGTGGCTAAGAATGATGATTTAATTGTAAGTCATTTTTATGGGCTAAGGAAGGGTGTATGTATGTGGTTAATTAATGAAGGTTAAGTTGAGAAAAAGGGTTTTTTTAGTGATGTTATGGTATGGTTAAATGGGTCATCAATGGATCCAAATCTATGAATCAATTATGGACCAAGAAATGTATATGGTTAAGCGAATGTCTAACCATGGAAGAATAGTGGCAAAACTGTAATTATGGGCTAAAATGAAGAACCTCATGGGAGATGATCATGGGCTTAGGGAATCTAAGTAATAACCTTAGGTATGACTAATAAAGCCTAGGATGGCTGGTTTTTAAACTCATGTGATTAAAATATTTAATGGATTAAACGGGACCCATAAAACTACATAGTGAGGTTCGGCCATGGTGTATGGCCGAACCCCACTAAGGTATGATTAATGGGCTTAATAATGATTAAAAACATGGATTAATTGATAATGTATAATAAGGTACCGGACATCGCAAGCGGTGCCTGATCGGCGACCGGATTATCTGACGGAAGCGAGAAAAGACGCTAGTCGGTATTCAGTAGGATCCCTACCTTTTTGTAAGCCATGGATTGAGTGATGGTTTCTTCAATTATTTTGGAAATTATATGGTTTGTTTTAAGATGGATTTTGGATTAAGTATTATGTGATGTTTTCCTTTAATTTATTTTGGTAATCGTATGGTTGTTTTTAAGATGGGTTTTGGATTTAGTATTATGTGATGGGTTTCCTTTGATTTATTTTGATAATCATGGGATTGTTTTACGATAGGTTTTATGACTATGATGTTACATATATTACATGGCATATGACATCTACATCTCATGCATGACATGGGAGGGATATGGTAGGGGAAGGATGAAATGAAATCGGAGTCCATGCTCCATCGGGGTGACCAATAAACAAGTATGGGGATATTTCATATTTGTTATTATACATTGACGAGGTTTTGCCGTCAAGGGGGATGATTTGTGACTGTTTATATCTTGACGAGGTTTTTGCCGTCAAGGGGATGATTTGTGATTGTTTATATCTTGACGAGGCTTTGCCGTCAAGGGGGATAATGTGTGACTATTTATATCTTGACGAGGTTTGTGCCGTCAAGGGGGATGATTTGTGACTGTTTATATCTTGACGAGGTTTTTGCCGTCAAGGGGATGATGTGTGACTGTTTATATCTTGACGAGGTTTTGCCGTCAAGGGGGATGATTTGTGACTATTTATATCTTGACGAGGTTTTTGCCGTCAAGGGGATGATTTGTAATTGTTTTATATCTTGACGAGGTTTTTCCGTCAAGGGGGATATGGCATCATGATGGTATGGATGATGGGTGGAACTCATAACATAGGACACCCATGGCATGGCATTCATTGTTATGGTTTTGATTATATTATTATCTATTGTGCTTATTATCACTAATCCATGTGTTAGCCCTACTCGGAGTCCTACTGGGCGCGTTGTCTAACACCCTACTTTTATCCTAGCTGATGATACAGGAGACGGCGGAAAAGAAGGACAAGACGGGAGCCAAGCGAAGGAGCTTGGGAAGGCGTGCTAGATAGTTTACTTATGTTTATTTTGGAAAAATGTAAATTGAGTAATTTAGTTTGTCGGAATGTAATAATTTAGATTACTTACTATTTTGGATTTTATTTTGGACATTATCATTTTAAGATATGTTAGTAATTAAATGAATGTATCTTCCCTGCTATCTACAAAATTGATAGGATAGACTCTATTTTATCTCTGCACTTGGTTTAATTTTCCGTAAGCTTGCTTTCTACGTCTGAACCATTCTCCGTGGACTTCTTTCGACGTACACATAGGGTTGGCCAGTTAAGGGCCGGGCTTTAGAAGCTCGGACTTAACTCGCTTCGTGACGTCCGTGCCCTTTGTCACTTTTTATTTAAAAAAAAAAAAAATATAGACTCTGATTTCGGTGAAAAGGGGCGGGTGTTACAGGGACGGCAATGAGAGAGCAAAAGAGGGAGAGAGTGAAAGAGTTAGATGGAAAAAGATGGAGAAATGAGATAAGGTTCATCTTATTTGGTTGTGTAACTTACACTCCACCATTAACTCCTCTCACCAACCAAGCATGGGATTTTTTTTTATGCTTTAATGGTGGTGGTTGGAATAAACCACCACTAGTCAACGATTTTGGCTTCTTAAGATAGAATGGTTTGGTCTTCCATCTGTTGGCCCCTTTTGACCACCTTTTTGGATAGTTTAATTATTTAATTAATTAGATAATTAACTTAGGTTAATTAATTCCCACTTAACCTAATTCATTTTTCTTAAATTCCCTCCGTGTATCCACCCATGGTTGACCAATTCAACCATGGTGGCCGGCCCCACCAATCCTTGGTCCACACGCCACCTCACTTGGTGAGGTGGAGGTGGGTCCCATTCGGCCATGTCACCTTGGTTTAATTAAAATTAACTTATGTGATTTTCACATTTATTAATTCAATCCCTTCCAACTAATTGGATCTCCATTGGGCCCATGGCCCAATTAAATTTATTTCCTACCTACTTACCTTTGAGCTTAAATCATTTTGACCCATTGGGTCCCAAATGGGTATTGGGCCCAATTTGAAAATCCTTGGCCTAATTAAGTGAACTCATTCCAATTCATGGTCCATTGGACCATACTTGGGCCTTTGCCCAAATTTTGATCCACTTAACATTTATTCCACCATATTTCCCAATTTCCATCATTAAAATTAAATAATAGCCACATATACATTGATTTAAAATTTTTGGGCTATTACAATACAACCCTCTTTTGAAATTTTCGTCCTGAAAATTTGAGCGAAGTAGAGGTTAAAAACAACTCATACAAAGAGCTCAGGATGAGCGGCTCTCATCTCTGATTCAAGCTCCCAGGTGGTCTCCTCATTGCCATGTCATTCCTATACCACCTTGACTAACTGAATAGCACGGTTCCACAACACTTTTTGTTCTCTCCCGATCATTCTGATCGGTTTCTCCACATACGTCACGTCGCTTTGCACATCGACGTCTTGCACGCTCAGGACATGTGAAGGATCAGGGTTGTACTTCCTCAACATGGATACATGGAATACATCATGTAGAGATGATAGTTGTGGAGGGAGCGCCAACTGAAAGCTACCCCCCACCCTCTTTAGGATCGAAAATGGCCCCATAAATCTAGGCGGCAGTTTCCCCTTCTTCCCGAACCTCATGTGCCCCTTCCGTGGTGAGACTTTCAAAAACACCAAGTCTCCCACCTCAAACTCGAGGAACCTTCTCCTCTTGTCGGCGTAACTCTTCTGATGGCTCTGCGCAGTGAGTAGGTGTTGTCGTATCAATTTGATTTGCATTGTAGTCTCCGCAACCAACTCCGGTCCAATTAGCGTAGGCTCACCGGCCTTTGTCCAACATACTAGCGATCTACACAGCCTACCATACAAGGCCTCAAATGGAGCCATCTGGAGGCTTGCCTGGTAACTGTTATTGTAAGAGAACTCCACCAGTGGCAAATGATCCTCCCATCCACCCTTGAAGTCTAGCATGCATGCTCTCAACATATCCTCCAGTGTCTGTATCGTCCTCTCTGACTGTGCATCAGTCTATCGATGAAATGTTGTGCTAGTCATTATGTCAGTCCCCATAGCCGACTGCATGCCCTGCCATACTCTGCCGGTGAATCGGCCATCTCTGTCAGACACAATAGTCCGGGGAATACCATGTAGTCTGATGATATCCCGAATGTACCGTCGACCCAATGTCTCCGATGAATCTGTCATCTTGATGGGAAGGAAATGCGCAGACTTAGTCAACCGGTCCACTACGGCCCATATCGCATCGTTGCCCTTTGGCGACCTTGGCAATCCTGTTACGAAGTCCATGGATATGTGCTCCCACTTCCACTCTGGCATTGGCAAGGGTGCGAGTAAACCTGGTGGTTTCTAATGTTCTGCCTTAACCTGCTCACAAGTTAGGCAACGAGCAACAAACTCTGCCACCAATAGTGCCTCTTAAGATCATGATACATCTTGGTGCTACCCGGATGGATAGAGAGCTTGGTTTGATGTGCTTCAATCAACAACTATCTTCTGCAGTTCTTAGGCACATATGTCCTGCCTCGAAACACAAGACCCTGTCCTGGTCGTAATTCCCACTCCGGTACAACCTCACCGGTAGACATCTTAGCCCATATCTCCTCCACCTCTGGATCTGTTCGTTGCTCCCATTGATCAGATTATATATGGTCCCATGATTATTGAGGTAGAGTTTGAACTCTCTAGTGGTACTCAACACTTCCCATTCCGTCCTGATCAAACTGGCTACTGTCACATGTGACATGCGGTTGAGGGCATCCGCCACCTTGTTCGCCTTGCCCGGATGGTACCGAAGTGCGAACTCATACTCCGCCAAGTATTCTATCCATCTGCGTTGTCTCATGTTGAGTTCCTTCTGGTCAAATAAGTACTTCCGGCTCTTGTGATCGGAGAATACCACAAAATTTCTCACCGTAAAGGTAGTGTCTCCAGCTTTTGAGAGCGAAGACCACTGCTGCTAGTTCTAGATCATGTGTGGGATAATGGCGTTCATGAATTTTCAACTGTCTTGATCCGTACGCCACCGCACAATTACCTTGACTGAGTGTACACCCCAGTCCCTCACCTGAGGCATCACAGTACACCTCATAATTTCTGCCTCTTTCCGGCAAGATCAGAATAGGAGCGGTTGTAAGCCTCTCCTTTAGCTCCTCGAATCTCCCGTTGTACAGATCCGACCACTCAAATTTAACTCCTTTCTGAGTGAGTCGGGTAAGTGGAGCTGCAATCTTGGAGAAATCCATGATGAATTTCCAGTAGTAACCGGGCAATCCTAGAAAATTGTGGATCTCTGTCACATTCGTCGGCGCTTTCCACTCCCTCACTGCTGCTACCTTAGCCGGGTCCACGGCTATACCTTCCTCCGATATAATGTGCCCCAAGAAGTTGACCTCAGATAACCAGAATTCACACTTGCTGGCTTTGGCATACAACTGGTTCTTCCTCAAGGTGTCCAGGACTATCCGCAGGTACTCGGCATGTTCCTCCTAACTCTTGGAATAGATCAGAATATCATCAATGAATACAATCACAAACTAATCCAAGTAAGGACGGAATATCCTATTCATTAGGTCCATGAACACAATCGGTGCATTTGTGAGTCCAAATGGCATGACTACGTACTCATATAGACCATACCGTGTCCTGAAAGCTGTCTTCTCTATATCCTCTTCCCTAACCCGGATCTGATGGTACCCGGACATCAGATCAATCTTGGAGAAGTGAGAGGAACCCCTAAGTTGATCAAATAGATCGTCAATCCTGGGTAGGGGATACTTGTTCCTGACAGTCAGCTGGTTTAATTTCCTGTAGTCCACACATATCCGAAGGGTACTGTCTTTTTTCTTCACAAATAATACTGGGGTTCCCCATGCGGATGTGTTGTTCCGAATAAAACCTAGTCTGAGCAGTTCATCAATCTGCTTCTTCAGCTCGGTCAACTCAACCGGTGCCATCCTGTAATGGGGCAATGATACTGGAGCAGCGCTGGGATATAACTTGACCTCGAAGTCTATCTCCCTCTTGGGTGGCAAACCAGGGAGCTCCGTTGGGAATACCTCAGCATAATCTACTACTACCGCTGGAAGTTCAGCCACTGGTGCCTTATCTAATATGAGGTTGTTCAAGACAAGGTGGTTCAATTCTTCTTGCAGCCTTCTAGGAATGCCTTGTCTGTCAGCGTGTATCGTATACCGCTTTCCCTCGGGTGACCAAAATATCAACCTACGAAGATGGCAATCAATATGGGCCTGGAATGTGGCCAACCAGTCAATGCTAAATATAACATCGTACTCAGCCATATAAATTACCAAATAGTTGAACTTGAATCTGAATCCCGCGAGTTTAGTGTTCAATGCTGTACATATGAGTCCCAAAGATGTGTCTTAGACGGGGGATACAATGGTAAGGGATGTGGATAGTTTTTGTACTAATGTACCCGTAGCAGATATGAATGCAACAGATATAAATGAATGGTAAGCTCCAAAATCAAACAATGTAACAGCATAGGAACTACTAACTACGGCCATACCTTGAATCACCGAGTGATCCGCCGCTGCTGGAGGAGCTATGGTAAAAAGCCGTCCAGATCCCGTAGGGTTTGTCGCCCGCCCCACCTGGTTGTGTGCTCTGCCTCCTCGTGACTGAGCTGGTCTAGCTGGAGGGCGGAAAGAACCCCTGAAGTGAGAGGGTCAGCTGATCTGTGGACACTCCCTCTTGAAGTGACCCTGCTGGCCACACTGATAACAAATGTTCGCACCCCGTGGAACCTAAGTGATTGATACTAATGGGGAGGGCTGATTGGGGTGAAAGCCCCCTGTAGATCTAGTGGAGGGTGAGGGTCTGCTAAAGTTCGGGCGGAACTTCTTATTGGGTTGAAATGCACCCCGCCCACTCTGCCTTCGGCGGTTGTCAAACCGCACCATCTCATTCAACTCTCGCTCTGCTATAGTGGCCCTGCTGACCACCTCAGCCAGTGTGGCTGCCTTGAATATTGTCACCTTGGCCCTGATACTTGGCCGAAGTCCCCGTTCAAACTTATGGGCCCTCCGTTGCTCGGTATCCACCATATAGAATGCATAGATGGATAGCCTAAGGAATTCCCTGTGATATTCTGCCACTGTCATATTGCCTTGTACCAATGATAGGAAGGCTTGAGTCTGGTGCTCCCTTTCCTCCTCTGGAAAATACCGTTCTAGAAAGGTAACTAAGAACCCTTCCCATGTCATGGTAATCCTTTCCCCTTCCGGCACAAGTGCTTGCCTTTTTTCTACAACCTCCTACCAATTATCGGCATCCTCGATCAGTTGAGATGTAGGCAGTAAGATCCTATCTGCATGACTGGAAATCTGAAGCAGATTCAAGATCTAAGTGATCTTTTTCAACCAGTGCTCTGCTCCGACAGCCCCTTCTTTTCCCCTGAAGTAGGGAGGACGCTGTTGCTGGAAATATCTAACCATGTTCCGGTTGTTGGAGTCTCTGGTGGTCGCATTCCCATTCAAGTGCTGTTGCAGGACAGAGGTGACCACTGCTTGAACCAATTCTTTCAACTCGGGAGGCACAATCGGCAGGTTCACACTATTCTGTCCCTCTTCCTGATGGGGTGGCCGTACCTCCTCTTCCTGACGAGGTGGTGGCACCTCTTCCTCTACCCGTGGGTTTCGTCGGGTTCTTCTCTTCGGAGGCATTTTCCTAAGTCATTGAAAAACATTTATCGACTTAGTTCCTTTTCAAATTAGGGGGGGGGGGGGGGGGAATGATAAGTAGACATACTTTGTTTTGGGGGGAAAACTTCCTAAGTATTGTTTCTCATTTTGGGGGAAAATTACCAAATAAGCACACTTGGTTTGAGGGAAAACTTCCCAAATATCAAATGTTCCTTTTTAATTCGGGGAAATCGGGGAGATTTTCCTATTTTGCTACGTTTGATAGATCTAACTTAGAGTGATTGTTCTTCCCTTGCTATCATTCCTTTTCGTCAAACGTTGTTCTCAGATTGAATGCTTCAGTCTGAGTCAATCGAAGTAAATTAACCCGGCCCCCGTGCTGTAACACCCCGCCCTTTCCGAGAATTTCAGAGTCTAATTTTTTTTTTTTAAATAAACATCGGAAGAGAGAGGGCGGCGTCACGACGCGAGTTAAGTTCAGACTACCCAAGTCTGAACCTTAACTGGCCACCCATGTGTACATGGAATAGACCATGATAGTGAATCACACATGAAACTAACATCAACATGTGGAATAATCTAGATAATTGCGGAATAGAAAGACGAGATAGCAAGTAACAGTATTAAATATTAAATAACATAGATCAACCATCCACAGGTTATTATCCTAATCAAACCATAGCAAATAACGAATTATTACATGTCCAACAATAGTATTCAAATGACAGTAATATAACGTAATCCAAATCCATCATTAAAGCACTTAGGCTCAGCTCCCCTCCTGGTCAATGACCTTTCCTTTCCCCTTGCTTGTACCTGCAATCTCCTCTGAGGATAGAATTAGGGCGTTAGATCAACGTGCCCAGTAGTGTTTCCGAATAGGGCTACCACATGGTTAGTCAAAAACATGCAAATAGTATAATAATAAAACATGTGAGACAAAATTCCATAAAAACATGCTATGTATGAAATGAACATGTAATGAGTCCCACCCATCACCATTCAACATAGCCATCACTTGACGGGATTCTCATCGTCAAGGTAACCCACAGTGGTCTTTCGGACGCCCCGACGAAGTGTGGCCTCCGGATTCCTCCTGATGGGATTCTCATCATCAGGGTACCCCACAGTGGTCTTTCGGACGCCCCGACGGAGTGTGGCCTCCGGTTACAACACCATCATCCCATGCCATGCATGAGATGTCTATGCAAACATGTCATTTAGAAACATAACTTTACAATCATATAAGTTATCGAAATCAACATAAAACAGCATATGAAATAATGGTTACAATAAAGGTAGGAAACCTACTGAAGATTCACTTCAGTACTTGATCTTTCTTTCACGTCACCCGGTCACGACTCGCACGTCGTTCAACTTCCGGTACCTTATCCATATAACAATCAATAAATCATACTATCACTTACTTGTTCATTCATATCTAAGACTCAACTACATCATGTGAGTCCTTTGATCAATCCATTCGTTTGACTTGTATTCACAGATTTGCCATTGGTATAACCAATGTCTAATCTTGCTCATAATCAAAGTTCATAAAAGTAATCTACCTTAGTGGCTGGTTATTTACTTATCACTAAGTCCAAAGATAAATCCATATGTTTACTTAATCCAACTCATACAACCAAGTCATAATCTCCAACAAAACAATCTATGGGGTTCGGCCATTCATATGGCCGAACCCTATGATCCTCCTACACAATGATCCCATCATTTGTTTACAAGTTAGGCTCTACCATTTAGCCATATTAACTACAAGGTTCAGCTATCCCATGGCCAACCCAAAACAGCAAGCTTATTTCATTTAACATACATAGGAAAACCCATAAATCTTGGTCCATTCATCTCAAAGCTAGCCCCATGGGGTTTGGCCATGCACATGGCCGAACCCAATGGTTCTCTTGATCTGATTATCACCATGATCACTCATGGTTTAATCATGCTAATTCACCATGATCAATACATGGTTCAGCCATCCAAAGGCTGACCCAAATCAGTAACCATAACCCTAAGTAAACAAAATAAAAACCATAAAGCAACCCATGGGGTTCGGCCATTCACATGGCCGAACCTCATGGCTCTTTGGGATTCAATTCTTCTAATAATCTTTCATCATTTATCCTGTATCTTAGGCATAAAAACAGCAAACCTAATTCTATTTAAACTCCTATAGAAACCCCATGGTATTGCATGGTTTCTAACTCTTTGATTTCACAACAATCATCAATCTCTTTCATGGGGTTCGGCCATTCAAGTTGGCCGAACCCTATGTCCATGAATTGATCCTTCAAACATGCATTAGGTGTTATTTAAATCATGCAATATCAGTACCCTTTTGCTGCCCTTATATCTCTTAGAAACCCTCTAATTAAATTCATCCAAACAGTCCATAAAAGTCCATGGTTTCCATGTTTCCCAACATGAAAACCAAGATTCTTTTACATGGGGTTCGGCCCTCCATGGTGGCCGAACCCAATGGTTATGTTTACTGTTTTTAAACCTCAGATAATCATGTAATAACAGTAAATAAAAATCAGGTTTTACCTTTCAAACAAACATCCAAAATCAACACAACTCCATGGGATTCGGCCATCCAAGATGGCCGATCCCCATGGTCCATTTTTTCCAATTTTAATCCACTGATTTAGACCACATAACTTCCACCTTTTCTGATATCCAAACCCATGTTTTAACCCTCTTTAAAACATGTATTTTAAATCTATTACAAACATCTAACATCAGTCCCAACTTATATGGTTTTAACTTCTAAAAACCATCAAAACTAGCCACTTGTTTTCATGGGGTTCGGCCATGCTAAGTGGCCGAACCCAATGGTCCATTTCCATCTTTTAATCCACTGATTTTAGACCATATAAACTTCAGTCCCTATGTCAATCAGATCCATGTTTTTTAACCATTCTAAAACATGTATTTAAATCTTAAATCAAAACCCAAAAACAGTCCACAAAATCCATGGTTTTCATGTTTCAAAACATGAAAACCAAGCCATCTCTTACATGGGGTTCGGCCCTCCATGGTGGCCGAACCCAATGGTTATTTTTTTACCATTTTAAATCC
Source organism: Chimonanthus salicifolius (assembly GCA_013350335.1). Classification (NCBI taxonomy): domain Eukaryota; kingdom Viridiplantae; phylum Streptophyta; class Magnoliopsida; order Laurales; family Calycanthaceae; genus Chimonanthus; species Chimonanthus salicifolius. The sequence goes on along the minus strand of CM023540.1, from coordinate 52,464,870 downwards.
TTCATAATCAAGGTTAAACACTGGTGTATTCGGCCATGACCATGGCCCAATACATACCCCACTTTATTAATCCAAAAGTCCATGAAACACTTACCAAATTCCAAGCTCTTGTCTTGCCTTTTGATCCTTGCTTCCTTTCCTTCTTATTTCCTTCCTTCTTTCTTAATTCCTTGCTGGTTTAAGCTTGAATAATTGATGCTAAAAACCTCTGCTGTTCCACTTAAGCAAATGAATTGGAGAGAGGGAGAGAGAGATGGAGAATCTTGGCTTTTCAATGGTGAAAAATGGCCAAGATGGTGTTTGTTTCCTTTAATAATTCAGCCCTCAAAACCCCTCCACTTCCTCATCAATTCTTGCCTAAACCAATGGGACACTTGCTGCCAACAAATGCACCCATTGGCATTCCAACATTGAAGGCTTGGGGTTTCCAAATGGAATAGAAACCCCCCATATTCCATTTAATGTTTTGCATGAAACTCTCCATAACAAGTCCCCAACGTGTGGGACTTGTTTTGGTTTGTTTGAGATCACCACACCTCCTCATATTCCACTTAACTCATTGAATTTTCAGCCCATTTGACTTCCATTTTTGACTCACTCAACTCAATGTCCAACTCACTATAATTAATGCATTTCATTCAATGCACATGAGTTAACTCAACCCTTGATCTAATTCCAACTCACTTCAGTTCCACTCAACTGATTTAACTCGTGTTTTAGCTCCCTAGAGGGTCCACACGGTCAACCATAGTCAACTCAACCCGTTGGGTCCACTTTTAGCTCCTTGACCCGTTTTTGACTCCATGACCCAATTATGGTATTTTGGTCATTTCTAATTGGTTTTTACATATGGATCAAGCCTACCCATTTTTTCTCCACTTGATTTCCAATCAAATAGGCTTAACCCCATTTAATTTAAAATCACAAAGCGGTCAAATAATCCAGTAAGACCCGATGGGTCCCATTTGGGCCCTTTGACCCATTTAGCCATTTTCGACCCAATTGATGTAAATTACCCATCCAATCAAACTTGACATTCATAATGTGCTCATATGATCTTAATTTGAGCAATGGGCCATACCATTTCCTTACTTAACATCACAAAATAATTAATTTAACACATCAGGGGCATTTTCGTAATTTATCCACTTCATTGAGAAATTACCCATCCAATCAAACTTGACATTCATAATGTGCTCATATGATCTTAATTTGAGCAATGGGTCCCACTATTTCCTTATTTACAATCACATTTATTGAATTCACCAATCCAGGGGCATTTTTGTAATTATTCCAACCGTTGAGAATTCTTTGACCCAATTAACCATTTTGACCTAATTTGATGTACATTACCCATCCATTATAATTTGACCCTTATAATATGTTCATAGGATCTTAATTTGAACAATGGGCCCCACTATTTTCTCATTTAACATCATAATTAATAAATTTACCAATCCAGGGGCATTTTCGTAAATATTCATCTTATTGAGAAATCGGGGTGTTACAATATAACCCTCTTTTTAAAATTTTCGTCCCGAAAATCGAGCGAAGTAGGGTTCTAAACGATTCCATAAATATCTCAGAGTGTGCTATTCTTATTTCCGATTTCAATTTCCCAAGTGACTTCTTCATTTCCATGTCGATCCACACCACTTTGACAAATTGAATCGCTTGGTTCCATAACACCTTTTGTTCTATCTCATGTTATATCTTTTTCTCGTGAGCCATTTGTGATCTCACATAGATCAATCTACTTTGTTTCACTTTACCTGTTCTCATAGTATTTTCCATACGTACCTGCTCAATATGTTCTTTCATCTACTCTCCGTGTGAGGTAGTCTGTCAACACGAACCTATGCTCAAAGCTTTTTCTGATTCCATTTTAGCTAGGTTTCTAGTTACATTCTCCTGGAATTCCATTAGCTAACTACAGAGCCAGGTGATCAGTCTAACTCGGCAGTCGTCCATAGTTTCCCATTCAAGTTTCACTAGACACCTATCTTTTCCGTTGAGTATATCTCCAAATTTAAACACATCTTTCTTTGCACATAAGTCTCTATGTGACTAACAACTTTTGTTCCAACTTCCATGATACCAATTCCCGGCATCAATCCAAACCACCATGGGAATAATCACCCATGGTTAAATACATCCATCCCTAGTGTTTCGCTTTTAGTAAATATCATCTATCCCTGTTTTATAATCATCCAAGAATATAACCCCTATGGGTATAATCCATTCATGGTAACAATCCATCCTTGGTATTACTCTGTCCAGGAGCATCATCTAAACACAGTTACTAACCATCCATGAATATAACCCACCTATGTGTATAATTCATTCATTGAAACCATCCATCCTTGGTATCACTCTGTCCATGAGTATCATTTATGTATGATTAATAACTATCCATGAAATAACCCACCTATGGGTATAATCCATTCATGGAAACCATCCATCCTTGGTATCACTTTGTCCATGAGTATCATTTATGTATGATTAATAACTATCCATGAAATAACCCACTTATGGGTATAATCCATTCATGGAAACCATCCATCCTTGGTATCACTCTGTCCATGAGTATCATCTATCCATGATTTAATATCCGTAAGAACAACATTCAAATGAATCACTATAAGACTGTGGTAACCATATCAAATCACAATTATATCCTGACCCCTTGCAAGACTTAGGGCTCATGACTTACCAAGCAGAAGACCCACGTCCAACGTGATCCGGTCTACCTCGCCCTGCATCCCTTCACCTCATAGGTGATTCAGTCAAGCTCTAAGACGGTCACTCCGCGTCTGACGAAGCTAGTACCACCCCCACCAGGTAAAATAGTACCTAGCTCTGCGCATTCTAGCACATCTAGTGTGCCAAACAGTCGTGAGAGTGCCCTCCAGCGCGTAGCATGCGAGGGACCCACTCCTCAATGGTAACCCTACGGGACCAAGTCTCCGTAATTCGTATCGAGTTTCCCACAGTCTCAATCATCAATATCACGTGAGGGACGCACCCATACCACATCTCAATATACTCCAATAACTTATTCACATACATCTCAGTGTCAAAGTCTTCATGAACTCCTAAAGTTGCATACTTTATTGAAAATCATTTAAACTTCCATCACCATACAAGGGTTGATAGGGTAAAACAAACCCTTAGAATCACAAAATACACCCTTACAAAATATTTCCATTTCCCTAACCTTTCTTTCTACCTCTTAACCTAGTCTTCCGTAGAAGACCCTGCATCATCGTCAAAGAAATTGTCAGGGCATGTCATCGACACGTGCCCCAACACTCCGCACGTCAAACAGGGTATTATTCCCGGTCCTCCAATGTAAGGACAATTAGTCCTCTCCTTCCCGTGCCCGTGCAGTCCACAAACAGGGCAAATGACCTCAAGGAGGTAGGGGCAGTAAGTACAATTGTGCCCCTCCTGATTGTACAACTCGCACATATACCCGGGCTCTATCTCCCCTACAAATTCTCTTATGTTTGGGACATATTCCTCATCCTCTTCGGGTACAAAGGCCCCAACATTGTACTCGGGCGATCTTACCTCCATGTCCTGACTGTTTTCAACTTCATTGATGAAGTTTGGTATGCTAGCATCGTCGGAAGAAGAAACTAGGTCTATCGGACAGCTAGGTGTCCCTTTGTCCCACAACTCGGTGTACTCTATGTTGCTCGTCATATCTGTATCACAGCAACAAAAACATATCAATAACAACTATAAATCAAATCAAACTAATCATTGTTTTGGGGAATTTTCCCTAATCAACATCTTGTACTTCTTGTTTGGGGATTCTTCCTATGTATCATAAATGTCTCGTGTTTGAGGAATTTTACCAAATAAACATCTTGTGTTTCTTGTCCTTGGGGAAAATTGCCAAATAAGCACTCTTTGTATTTCTTTGTTTTTTGGGGAAACTTCCTAAGTATCATTTGTTTGTTTCTCCATTTGGGGATATCGGGGAAGTGTTTCCTATGTTGCTATGTTTGGTATATCCATTTATGTTGACTTTACTTCCTTTGCTATCTTTGTTGTTCTCAGATTGATTGTTCAGTCTGAGTCTACGAAGTAAATTAATCCGGCCCCCAGTCAGCGGACTCCGAAGAGTCGGTCAGTTGGGATTCTTATCCGTCAGTGAGACATGAAACCGTCTTAATCTTACTTCGGAAGATTCAACTTCCCGTTTCGCTCTGATACCAACTGTAACACCCCGCCCTTTCCGAGAATTTCAGAGTCTAATTTTTTTTTTTTTAAATAAACATCGGAAGAGAGCGGGCGGCGTCACGACGCGAGTTAAGTTCAGACTACCCAAGACTGAACCTTAACTGGCCACCCATGTGTACATGGAATAGACCATGATAGTGAATCACACATGGAACTAACATCAACATGCGGAATAATCTAGATAATTGTGGAATAGAAAGACGAGATAGCAAGTAACAGTATTAAATATTAAATAACATAGATCAACCATCCACAGGTTATTATCCTAATCAAACCATAGCAAATAACGAATTATTACATGTCCAACAATAGTATTCAAATGACAGTAATATAACGTAATCCAAATCCATCATTAAAGCACTTAGGCTCAGCTCCCCTCCTGGTCAATGACCTTTCCTTTCCCCTTGCTTGTACCTGCAATCTCCTCTGAGGATAGAATTAGGGCGTTAGATCAACGCGCCCAGTAGTGTTTCCGAATAGGGCTACCACATGGTTAGTCAAAAACATGCAAATAGTATAATAATAAAACATGTGAGACAAAATTCCATAAAAACATGCTATGTATGAAATGAACATGTAATGAGTCCCACCCATCACCATTCAACATAGCCATCACTTGACGGGATTCTCATCGTCAAGGTAACCCACAGTGGTCTTTCGGACGCCCCGACGAAGTGTGGCCTCCGGATTCCTCCTGATGGGATTCTCATCATCAGGGTACCCCACAGTGGTCTTTCGGACGCCCCGACGGAGTGTGGCCTCCGGTTACAACACCATCATCCCATGCTATGCATGAGATGTCTATGCAAACATGTCATTTAGAAACATAACTTTACAATCATATAAGTTATCGAAATCAACATAAAACAGCATATGAAATAGTGGTTACAATAAAGGTAGGAAACCTACTGAAGATTCACTTCAGTACTTGATCTTTCTTTCACGTCACCCGGTCACGACTCGCACGTCGTTCAACTTCCGGTACCTTATCCATATAACAATCAATAAATCATACTATCACTTACTTGTTCATTCATATCTAAGACTCAACTACATCATGTGAGTCCTTTGATCAATCCCTTCGTTTGACTTGTATTCACAGATTTGCCATTGGTATAACCAATGTCTAATCTTGCTCATAATCAAAGTTCATAAAAGTAATCTACCTTAGTGGCTGGTTATTTACTTATCACTAAGTCCAAAGATAAATCCATATGTTTACTTAATCCAACTCATACAACCAAGTCATAATCTCCAACAAAACAATCTATGGGGTTCGGCCATTCATATGGCCGAACCCTATGATCCTCCTACACAATGATCCCATCATTTGTTTACAAGTTAGGCTCTACCATTTAGCCATATTAACTACAAGGTTCAGCTATCCCATGGCCAACCCAAAACAGCAAGCTTATTTCATTTAACATACATAGGAAAACCCATAAATCTTGGTCCATTCATCTCAAAGCTAGCCCCATGGGGTTTGGCCATGCACATGGCCGAACCCAATGGTTCTCTTGATCTGATTATCACCATGATCACTCATGGTTTAATCATGCTAATTCAACCATGATCAATACATGGTTCAGCCATCCAAAGGCTGACCCAAATCAGTAACCATAACCCTAAGTAAACAAAATAAAAACCATAAAGCAACCCATGGGGTTCGGCCATTCACATGGCCGAACCTCATGGCTCTTTGGGATTCAATTCTTCTAATAATCTTTCATCATTTATCCTGTATCTTAGGCATAAAAACAGCAAACCTAATTCTATTTAAACTCCTATAGAAACCCCATGGTATTGCATGGTTTCTAACTCTTTGATTTCACAACAATCATCAATCTCTTTCATGGGGTTCGGCCATTCAAGTTGGCCGAACCCTATGTCCATGAATTGATCCTTCAAACATGCATTAGGTGTTATTTAAATCATGCAATATCAGTACCCTTTTGCTGCCCTTATATCTCTTAGAAACCCTCTAATTAAATTCATCCAAACAGTCCATAAAAGTCCATGGTTTCCATGTTTCCCAACATGAAAACCAAGATTCTTTTACATGGGGTTCGGCCCTCCATGGTGGCCGAACCCAATGGTTATGTTTACTGTTTTTAAACCTCAGATAATCATGTAATAACAGTAAATAAAAATCAGGTTTTACCTTTCAAACAAACATCCAAAATCAACACAACTCCATGGGATTCGGCCATCCAAGATGGCCGATCCCCATGGTCCATTTTTTCCAATTTTAATCCACTGATTTAGACCACATAACTTCCACCTTTTCTGATATCCAAACCCATGTTTTAACCCTTTTTAAAACATGTATTTTAAATCTATTACAAACATCTAACATCAGTCCCAACTTATATGGTTTTAACTTCTAAAAACCATCAAAACTAGCCACTTGTTTTCATGGGGTTCGGCCATGCTAAGTGGCCGAACCCAATGGTCCATTTCCATCTTTTAATCCACTGATTTTAGACCATATAAACTTCAGTCCCTATGTCAATCAGATCCATGTTTTTTAACCATTCTAAAACATGTATTTAAATCTTAAATCAAAACCCAAAAACAGTCCACAAAATCCATGGTTTTCATGTTTCAAAACATGAAAACCAAGCCATCTCTTACATGGGGTTCGGCCCTCCATGGTGGCCGAACCCAATGGTTATTTTTTTACCATTTTAAATCCTTCATAATCAAGGTTAAACACTGGTGTATTCGGCCATGACCATGGCCCAATACATACCCCACTTTATTAATCCAAAAGTCCATGAAACACTTACCAAATTCCAAGCTCTTGTCTTGCCTTTTGATCCTTGCTTCCTTTCCTTCTTATTTCCTTCCTTCTTTCTTAATTCCTTGCTGGTTTAAGCTTGAATAATTGATGCTAAAAACCTCTGCTGTTCCACTTAAGCAAATGAATTGGAGAGAGGGAGAGAGAGATGGAGAATCTTGGCTTTTCAATGGTGAAAAATGGCCAAGATGGTGTTTGTTTCCTTTAATAATTCAGCCCTCAAAACCCCTCCACTTCCTCATCAATTCTTGCCTAAACCAATGGGACACTTGCTGCCAACAAATGCACCCATTGGCATTCCAACATTGAAGGCTTGGGGTTTCCAAATGGAATAGAAACCCCCCATATTCCATTTAATGTTTTGCATGAAACTCTCCATAACAAGTCCCCAACGTGTGGGACTTGTTTTGGTTTGTTTGAGATCACCACACCTCCTCATATTCCACTTAACTCACTGAATTTTCAGCCCATTTGACTTCCATTTTTTACTCACTCAACTCAATGTCCAACTCACTATAATTAATGCATTTCATTCAATGCACATGAGTTAACTCAACCCTTGATCTAATTCCAACTCACTTCAGTTCCACTCAACTGATTTAACTCGTGTTTTAGCTCCCTAGAGGGTCCACACGGTCAACCATAGTCAACTCGACCCGTTGGGTCCACTTTTAGCTCCTTGACCCGTTTTTGACTCCATGACCCAATTATGGTATTTTGGTCATTTCTAATTGGTTTTTACATATGGATCAAGCCTACCCATTTTTTCTCCACTTGATTTCCAATCAAATAGGCTTAACCCCATTTAATTTAAAATCACAAAGCGGTCAAATAATCCAGTAAGACCCGATGGGTCCCATTTGGGCCCTTTGACCCATTTAGCCATTTTCGACCCAATTGATGTAAATTACCCATCCAATCAAACTTGACATTCATAATGTGCTCATATGATCTTAATTTGAGCAATGGCCCATACCATTTCCTTACTTAACATCACAAAATAATTAATTTAACACATCAGGGGCATTTTCATAATTTATCCACTTCATTGAGAAATTACCCATCCAATCAAACTTGACATTCATAATGTGCTCATATGATCTTAATTTGAGCAATGGGTCCCACTATTTCCTTATTTACAATCACATTTATTGAATTCACCAATCCAGGGGCATTTTGTAATTATTCCAACCGTTGAGAATTCTTTGACCCAATTAACCATTTTGACCTAATTTGATGTACATTACCCATTCATTATAATTTGACCCTTATAATATGTTCATAGGATCTTAATTTGAACAATGGGCCCCACTATTTTCTCATTTAACATCATAATTAATAAATTTACCAATCCAGGGGCATTTCCGTAAATATTCATCTTATTGAGAAATCGGGGTGTTACACGTGCAGCGGACTCCGAAGAGTCGGTCAGTTGGGATTCTTATCCGTCAGTGAAATGTGAAGCCGTCTTAATCATACTTCGAGAGATTCATTCTTCCGATTTCTCTCTGATACCAACTGTAACGTCCGCCCTCTTTCACCAAAATCAGAGTCTATTTTTTTTCGAAAATAAAGAGTGACAAAGGGCGAGGGACGTCATGACGCGAGTTAAGTCCGAGCTTCTAAAGCCCGGCCCTTAACTGGCCAACCCTACCTGTGCGTAGAACTAAGTCCATGAAGAACAATTCACACGTAGAAGTAAGCTCGAGAAATATTTAAACTAAGTGCGGAATTATAACAGAGACTATCCTACCAATTTTGAGATAGCAGGGAAGATATATTCATTTAATTACTAAAATACCTCAAAATGATATCATCCGAACATACAGTCCAAACCATAGCAAGAAATAGAAATTATTACAATCCGACGAGCTAAGCTTCTCAATTACATATTCCAAAATAAATTTAAATAAACTAAGTATCCCGCTTCCCTAAGCTCCTACACTTGGCTCCCGTCGCGTCCTTCGGTTCCGCCATCTCCTGCGTCATCAGCTAGGGTAGAAGTAGGGCATTAGACAACACGCCCAATGGGACTCCGAGTAGGGCTAACACATGGATTAGTGATAACAAGCATACAGATAATAATATAATGAAAAACCATAAAATGAATGCTATGCCATGGGTGTCTATGTCATGAGTCCCACCCATCATCCATACCATCATGATATCCCCATGTTTGCTTCTCGGTCGCCCCGACGGAGCATGGACTCCGGTTATATCTCAACATATCAAGATATCCCCATGTTTGCTTCTCAGTCGCCCCGACGGAGTATCGACTCCGGTTATAGCATATCAAGCTATTCCCATGTTTGCTTCTCGGTCGCCCTGACGGAGCATGGACTCCTGTTCCCTTATTTTCCTGCCCATGCCATGCATGAGATGTAATTCCGATATGCTATATAGTATTTAAATTATTGTGAATGTAATATGCCATATGCCATATAATATATATAAATCATAATCTTAAAACCCATCATAACACCAATCATATAATTACCAAAATAAATCAAGAAAACCATCATATAACACGTAATCCACGGCTTACAAAAAGGTAGGAATCCTACCAAATACCGACTAGCGTCCCTTTGCGTTTCCGTTCACGAACCCGGTAGCCGATCGCGCACCGCTTGCGATATCCGATACCTTATTACATACGAATAATCAACCCATGTTTTTAACCATTTAAATCCATTAATCATACCTTAGCGGGGTTCGGCCATACACCATGGCCGAACCTCACTAACTAGGTTTGTGGATCCCATTTAATCCATTAATTATTTTAATTACATGAGTCTAAAAACCAGCCACCCTAGGCTTTATTAATCACACATAAGGTTATTACTTAGAGTCCCTAAGTCCATGATCATCTCCCATGGGGTTTGGCCATGTACTATGGCCGAACCCATGGTTCTTGAATTTGGCCAATATTTACGGTTTTGCCACTCTTCCTCCATGGTTAAGTTCTCATTTCATTCCTCCATTCTGAGGCCCATAATTGATCCATAGACTTGGATCCTTTAATGACTCATTAGCCGTGACACAACATCATAAAAAATTAGCCATTTAATTACCCAAATCCCCATTCATTACTCACATGTATACTATCACATTTAACCCATAAATTGACCTACAAATGGGTCATGGGTTCGGCCATACACCATGGCCAAACCCATGATGTCTTTTTCCCATTTTTACTTGGGTCTATATACATCACTAGCTCCACCATAAGTCCTTCCTTAAGGTGGTTTCCATCATGCATTCAAATGACCCCTTTTTATCACCATTAGTTTCATTTTAAGTCCATCAAAGCTACTATTACTCCCCAATATTTTTCCATGGTTCCAAAACACCTAAGTTCAAAAAATCTCTCCATGGTTTTATTTATAAAACATTATTTCCATCTTTTCATATCCATTAAAATTATAAATACATTACCATAGGGTTCAAAGCATTCCATCCATAAAATCTCTCCATGGTTTTCCTCATTTAAAAACCCCTTTAAAAATCTCTAACATTCATTCATTTAAAACTTTAAAAATCATTAACCACTTAACATAGCCTCCATTCTCTAATCCCATTAAGATTCTAACACCATCACCATAAGGTTCATGGTCCATCATTCATTGGTGACATTTAGGACCATAAAAACATTAATCTTCATCCATGGATTCCCTCATTTAAAAACCCCTTTACAAAATCACTAACATTTAATCATTCAAAATCTTTAAAACCATTCATCATATTCCATGGTTTCCATTCTTCAAGACCCCATTAAAATTCTTAATCACCTACCATGGTTCCTTCAAAAATCACATCTTCATACTTAAATAAACTTAAATCCATAATGTCCTTAATGCATCGTTTATTTTCCTTAACCTAATTTATCTTTCCATTTTGTCCATTTCTCATCCTTTTATTGGATGGATTTGAGATCCAAGGCCCATGATAAACTTGACCACCATTAAATCCAAGAAAATGGATTCCAAATCTTAAACCTTAAAAATCTAACCTCTTGTTTAGAAATGCTTACAATCCGACGGCTCCTCCGATTTCTTTGCTCCCTTTGAATTTCTTGGCCTCCTTTCTTCTTCTTCTCTTTTGTTGGTTGGCTAAGATGTGCTTGACCCAATGAAAAACTCCAATGCTTGGGTCGGCTAAGATGGAGTAGATTTGAGAGAGAGAGGGGGAGAGGATGAGAAGAACTACCCCAACTCTTGATCTTGAAGAGGTGGGCCAACACTTGCACTTTTCTTCTCTTTTCTTCTCTTCTTCTCTTCTTAGTTTTCTTCTTCTTTCCTTGGTGTGGGGGACGGTAATGAGAGAGCAAGAGAGGGAGAGAGTGAAAGAGTTAGATGGAAAAAAATGGAGAAATGAGATAAGGTTCATCTTATTTGGTTGTGTAACTTACACTCCACCATTAACTCCTCCCACCAACCAAGCATGGGATTTTTTTTATGCTTTAATGGTGGTGGTTGGAATAAACCACCACTAGCCAACGGTTTTGGCTTCTTAAGATAGAATGGTTTGGTCTTCCATCTTTTGAACCCTTTTGACCACCTTTTTGGATAGTTTAGTTATTTAATTAATTAGATAATTAACTTAGGTTAATTAATTCCCACTTAACCTAATTCCTTTTTTTTTAAATTCCCTCCATGTATCCACCCATGGTTGAACAATTCAATCATGGTGGCCGCCCCACCAATCCTTGGTCCACACGCCACCTCACTTGGTGAGGTGGAGGTGGGTCCCATTCGGCCATGTCACCTTGGTTTAATTAAAATTAACTTAGGTGATTTTCACATTAATTAATTCACTCGCTTCCAACTAATTGGATCTCCATTGGGCCCATGGCCCAATTAAATTTATTTCCTACCTATTTACCTTTGAGCTTAAATCATTTTGACCCATTGGGTCCCAAATGGGTATTGGGCTTAATTTGACCATCCTTGGCCCAATTAAGTGAACTCATTCCAATTCATGGCCCATTGGACCATACTTGGGCCTTTGCACAAATGTTGATCCATTTAACATTTATTCCACCATATTTCCCAATTTCCATCATTAAAATTAAATAATAGCCACATATACATTGATTTAAAAATTCCGGGCTATTACATTCTATCCCAAGTTTCCCTCTCTCTCTCTCTCATACCTATACTCTGTTGGCCGAACCTTCTCTTTGGGTTTTCATTTCAAGACCTCTTAAGCTCACTCTCGGCCAAGGATCAAGGGGGAAGAAGAGGCTAAGGAGGGAGAAGAATGGAGGAGCAAGAAGGGGTGAAAAAAACCGGTGGAATCGTGGAATCGATAAGTACTCAATGAGATTTTATTAAGTAAGATGGTCAAGGAACAATGGCCGAACCCGAATCTTGCTGTGGCTAAGGACTTATGCATTACCATATGGGAAATGGTGGATGATCCAGGATCATGGTTTGGCCCTTGGATGGCCAAACCCTAAATTGTATGTATAAGAACCATCATGGAAAAAAGGGGATTGATGAGGTTCGGCCATGGTGTATGGCCGAACCCCATCAAAAGATTAAATCTTGGAAGTATGATTTTTAGAATAAATTGATGAACCATAGGGTTCGGCCATGTTTTATGGCCGAACCCCATGGAAGAATATCATTGGTTTAAATGGTTTTAAAGGTGGTTAAGCCATGGAAAGGAATTAAGGTTTTAAAAGGGTTTACAAGATGGAAATAGCAGAGGAATGTTAATGGTGGTAAATGGGTCTAAATGATGTAAAGGGTGGAGAACTATGGACCATGGGTTCGGCCATGGTGTATGGCCGAACCCCATGGAGAAATATTGAATTATTTATATGTATTTAGATCATGGAAATAAGAAGGAATGTTATTGATTTTTAAATGGTCTCAAATGTTATAATGATGAAGAACCATGGACCATGGGTTCGGCCATGGTGTATGGCTGAACCCCATGGAGAAAAAGTAATGGATGTATTATGGATCCTAGGGTTTAATTGATGAATCTAAGTATATGATTAAACCTCCCATGGAGGGACTTGGTTTATGGATCTAGTGTTGGGAATGATTTAAGAAAAGGAAGGAAAGAAATGACAACATGGGTTCGGCAACCATTTTAATGAGTCATATATGGATTATGTCATGATAAATGAATGGATGATTAAATGGAGGATTTAATTATAGATCTATGTTTATGGATCGGTTACGGACTTAGGTATGTGTAAATAAAAGAAGTGATTAGCTACATGGCAAAGAAGTAAATATGGTGAAAATGAAAGGACCATGGGTTCGGCCAATGTGTATGGCCGAACCCCATGGATTATGTTTTTGGATCTAGGTATGTATAAGTGATCTAAGTGTATGATTGAACCATGGAAAATGTTTAGTTGCAGATCTATGTTTTGGACCTAAGCTTGAAGTAATGGAAATAATGCCAAAGATGGAAATGGGTGAAAATGATGGACCATGGGTTCGGCCATGGTGTATGGCCGAACCCCATGGGGAGTGTTTTTGTGGACTTAGGGTGTTACTAAGGTTAGATGGTTGAACTTATGTGGATTGGTTAATAAATAAAAGAGGGACCCAAATTCAAGTGGGTGAGGTTCGGCCATGTCGTATGGCCGAACCCCACAAAGATGTGTTTATGGACTTAGACATGATAGAACATGGGTTTTGATTTATTGATATGTTATAAAGTAACGGGACCTCGTAAGTGGGTACAATTGGTGAGCGGTTTTCAGATGAAAACGCAAAGACATATTAAGTTGATCATTGGTAGGATTCCTACCTCATTGATACCATGGAATATGTATGATGGTTTTAATTCCTATTTGGATGAGTTATTTTGTATAAATGATATGTTTCAAATATGAGATTTTAATGCTATGATTTGTGTAATTGCATAGCATGTGGACATTTGCATCTCATGCATGGCATGGGAGGGATGATGTGTAACCGGAGACCACACTCCATCGGGGCGTCCGTAAGGAAATTGTGGGGGTACCTTGATGTGTATTATCCATCAAGAGGTAACCAGAGACCCACGCTCCGTCGGGGCATTCGTAAGTCGTGAGGGGTACCTTGATGTGCATTATCCATCAAGAGGTATCCGGAGACCCATGCTCCGTCGGGGCGTCCGTAAGTCGTGAAGGGTACCTTGATGTGCATTATCCCATCAAGAGGTAACCGGAGCCACACTCTGTCGGGGCGTCCGTAAGACAACTGTGGGGATACCTTGATGAGGAGTTTTCCATCAAGAGGATACTATGTTTGTGATACCTTGATGACGAGCTTTCCATCAAGAGGATGTTTTGTGATTGTGATATGGGTGATGGGTGGGACTCATGGCATATGGCACCCATGGCATGGCATTGTATCAGTACGATTATGATTTCTATTATCATGCACTGTTTCTGGTTTTATCTGTATGATTGGATCTCTATTATCATACACTGTTTTGGATACGATGCTTTACAAGTAGAGTATGATGTATTATATCTGGATTTTTATACTAACCCATATGTTTGACCCTAATTGGAATACCTACTGGGCACGCGGTCTAATGCCCTACTTCTATCCTAGTTGATGACATAGGGAATGGACGGAACAAGGAATATGATCAGAGCCAAGCTTAGGAGCTTGGATGATTAAGTGTCATTTTGTTTAAGTTACCCATGGATAATGTATTTGAGTAATTAGTTCGTGGGACTGTAATAACATAGATATATTTGCTATGGTTTGAATGTTAATTTCGGATGTTTTAACTTATGATATGTATGATTAAATGATGGACATCCTTGCTATCTAAAATGGAATAGAATTATGATTCTACTGTATTTTCGCATCTATGATTCTTCCGCATGTTAACTTGAGTACGTGTGAACCATTTTAGTGGATTTGGTCCACGCACAGTATGGTTGGCCAGTTAAGGGTCGGGCTTTGGAAGCTCGGACTTAGCTCGCGTCGTGGCGTCTTGCTCTCTCTCACTCTTTTATTAAAAAAAAAATAGACTCTGATTTTCGGCGAGTGAAAAAGGGAGGTGCGTTACAGTTTGTATCAGAGCGAAATGGGAAGGTTGAATTTTTCGAAGTAAGATTAAGACGGTATCATGTCTCACTGACAGATAAGAATCCCAACCGACCGACTCTTCGGAGTCCGCTGCACGGGGGCTGGATTAATTTAATTCGTTAGACTCAAACTGAAACATTTAATCTGACAGCAACAAAGAATGATAGCAAAGGAAGGACAGTCACTATAATTGGATTTATCAAACATAGCAAATAGGAGATATTTCCCTGAAAACAAGAAAACATCAGGATTTCCCAAATTGAGAAATGATACTTGATACTTAGGAAAATTTCCCCCAGGACAAGAAACACAAGATGTTTATTTAGCAATTTCTCCAAACAAGAGACATTTTGTGATACATAGGAAACTCCCCAAAATAAGAAATACAAGATGATGATTAGGGAAATTCCCCAAAACAAAGATTAGTTTGATTAGAACTGCTGTTGTCATTGATATGCTTCTGTTGTTGTGATACAGATATGTCGAGCAACATAGAGTATACAGAGTTGTGGGACAAAGGAACCCCTAGCTGTCCTATATATCTGGTTTCTTCTTCCAACAACTCCAGTAGGCCAGACCGTACTGTGGAAGTTAACGTAGATGTTCAAGTAGGATCACCCAAGGAAGTCGAAGTGATTCTAGCCCCTTTTCCAGAAGAGTATATGGGAGATATCCCAATGATAGGAGAATCCGTAGGGGAGATCTCGCCCTGGTATATGTGCGAATTGTGCAACCAGGAGAATCCGTAGGGGAGATCTCGCCCTGGTATATGTGCGAATTGTGCAACCAGGAGGGGCACAACTGTACTTTCTGCCTCTATTCCCTTGAGGTTATTTGCCCTATTTGTGGACTTCACGGGCACGGGAAGGAGACGACTATCTGTCCTTACATTGGGGGACTGGGAATAATACCCTGTCTGACTTGTGGAGTGTTGGGGCACACATCGATGACATGCCTTGACAACTTCTTCGATTTTGGTGATGATACAGGTCTTCTACGGAAGGTTAGGCTAAGAAATGGTAAGAAAATGTCGGGGAAAATGGAAAGATTTTGTAAGGGTTGTAGGTACGTTTTGGTTTTTTGAAGGGTTTTCCTAACCCTACCAAACCCTTGTATTGTGATGGAAGTTTGAATGATTCTTAATAAAGTATGCAAGCTTAAGAGTTTATGAGGACTTTGGCATTAAGATGTAGGTGACGAGGTCACTTGAGTATATTGAGACGTGGTATGGGTGCATCCCTCACATGATATTGATGAGATAAGTATATAGATTCCATGAGTATGGCCAAGAGTAGCCGTAAGACCGTGGGAACCTCGATATGAAATACAGAGACTTGGTCCAGTAGGGTTGCCGTTGAGGAGTGGGTCCCTCACATACTACGCGCTGGAGGGCGCTCTCATGGCTATTTCGCACACTTGATGTGCGTTGATGCGTAGAGCTAGATACTATTTTACCCCATGGGGTGGTGCTAGCTTAGTTAGACGCGGTCCGACCGCCTTAGAGCTTGACTGAATCACCCTTAGGGTGAAGGGATACAGGGCGAGGTAGAATTGATCACGTTGGACGTGGGTCTTCTGCTTAATAAGTCATGGGCCCTAAGTCTTGCTAGGGGTCGGGGTATATTTATGATTTGATATTTTTGCCACAGTCTTATAGTGATTCATTCGAGTGTGGTTCCTATGTATAGAATATCTCATGGTAGATGATGTGCCCTGGATTAAGTATGACCAAGGATGGATTATGCCCATGGAAGGATTATATTCATTGCTAGAGTGATACCAGCGATGGATGCGTATAACCGTGGATAATGATTCCCATAGTGGTTTGGATTGATGCCGGTATCGGTATCGTAGAAGTTTTGAACAAAAGGTGTTAGTCACATAGTGATTTATGTGCAAATGAAGATATGCTTATGTTTGGAGATGTACTTAGTGGCAAAGATAAAAGTCTAGTGAAACTCGAATGGGAAGCTATGGGCGACTGCCGAATTAGACTGATCAGCTGACTCTGTAGTTAGCCAATGGAGTTCCAGGAAAGTGCAACTAGAAACCCAGCTAAAATGGAATCAGTGAAAGCATTGAGCATAGGCTCGCATTGGCAGGCTACCTCACTAACAATTTTTTTTTAATGAGGAAGCCACTTGGAAACTCGAATTGGAAATGAGAACAGCTCACCCTGAGCTATTTATGTAATCTGTTTGAAACCCTACTTCACTCGATTTTCGGGACAAAAATTTTAAAAAGAGGGTTGTATTGTAACACCCCGAATTTTCAAGCTATGGATATATATATGGAAATTGTCCATTTAATTTGTAAATTAATGAAGATGGACCCTAGATGGGTAAGGAGTTGGGTCAATTGGTCAATTAAGACTCAACGGATATTGGATAAGGTTCAATTGAAATAAATGGGTAAGATTTATTTAATTGGGTCAAGGTTGCCAATTGGGTCAAATGCCAATTGGGACCCAATGGGTCATGGTTGACTTGGCCGACCACCATATGAATTCAAATGTGATTAAGGTGTGGCTGAATTAAAGTGGATTAAGTTCAATTGAGTTAATGAATGAGTACAAGTTTTGAGTTAAAAGAATTAAAAATAATTGAGTTATGGTGAGTTGGATGAGAAGTTAATAGGACCTTGAACTTAAGTGAGTGGAGTAGGTGGAGAGATGCATCTGATGAGACACAAGTCAAGGCATACACGTTGGAGATGAGAGTTTCATTTCATGGGATGAAATTCCAATAGTATCATTAATGGGGAGGTGGACGGTTTTGTGATGTTACACAAGCCTACACAAGGCATACACGTTGGAGATGGGAGTTTCATCTCATGGGATGAAACTCCAAATAGATCATTGATGAGGGAGGTGAAGATCCATGGTGGTTACAAAGGGGTATCACCAAATGACACCACCCTTGGCCGACCCTCATTGATCAAGACAAGGAAGTTGGAGGGTTTTGATGTTACACAACGCATACCCATGCATACACGTTGGAACATGGAAGCCCAAGGGGCATATGGTTTGGAGTTTCATCTCATGGGATGAAACCCCCAAAGTAAGTATCAATGGGGAGGTGAAAGGTCATGGGAGTTGCAAAAGGGGTATCAACCAAAGGATACCACCCTTAGCTGAATTATATTGGACAAACAAAGAGGATTCTTTGCTCCATCTTACTCTCAAGCTCTCACTCAAGGCCGACCCTCTCTCATTGACAAAAGACAAAGGACTTAGAGTATTTTCTATCCCAAGTTTCCCTCTCTCTCTCAAACCTACACTCTCTTGGCCGAACCCTCTCTTTGGGTTTTCATTTCAAGACCTCTTAAGCTCACACTCGGCCAAGGATCAAGGAGGAAGAATAGGCTAAGGAGGGAGAAGATTGGAGGAGCAAGAAGGAGTGAAAGAAACAGGAGGAGTCGCGGAATCGGTACGTACTCAATGAGATTTTATTAAGTAAGACGGACAAGGAATAGCAATGGCCGAACCCTAATCTTGTTGTGGTTAAGGACTTATGCATTACCATATGGGAAATGGTGGACGATCAAGGATCATGGTTTGGCCCTTGCATGGCCAAACCCTAGATTGTATGTATAAGAACCATCAAGGACAAAAAGGGGACTGATGAGGTTCGGCCATGGTGTATGGCCGAACCCCATCAAAGGATTAAATCTTGGAAGTATGATTTTTAGAATAAATTGATGAACCGTAGGGTTCGGCCATGTTGTATGGCCAAACCCCATGGAAGAATATCATTGGTTTAAATGGTTTTAAAGGTGGTTAAACCATGGAAAGGTATTAAGGTTTTAAAAGGGCTTAAATGATGGAAATAGTGGAGGAATGTTAATGGTGGTAAATGGGTCTAAATGATGTAAAGGGTGGAGAACTATGCACCATGGGTTCGGCCATGGTGTATGGCCGAACCCCATGGAGAAATATTGAATTGTTTATATGTATTTAGATCATGGAAATAAGGAGGAATGTTATTCATTTTTAAATGGTCTCAATTGTTATAATGATGAAGAACCATGGACCATGGGTTCGGCCATGGTGTATGGCTGAATCCCATGGAGAAAAAGTAATGGATGTATTATGGATCCTAGGGTTTAATTGATGAATCTAAGTATATGATTAAACCTCCCATGGAGGGACTTGGTTTATGGATCTAGTGTTGGGAATGATTTAAGAAAAGGAAGGAAAGAAATGACATAATGGCCGAACCCCATGAACCATTTTAATGAGTCATATATGGATTATGTCATGATAAACGAATGGATGATTAAATGGAGGATTTAATTATAGATCTATGTTTATGGATCGGTTATGGACTTAGGTATGTGTAAATAAAAGAAGTGATTAGCTACATTGCAAAAAAATAAATATGGTGAAAATGAAAGGACCATGGGTTCGGCCCTGGTGTATGGCCGAATCCCATGGATTATGTTTTTTGATCTAGGTATGTATAAGTGATCTACGTGTATGATTGAACCATAGAAAATGTTTAGTTGCGGATCTATGTTTTGGACCTAAGCATGAAGTAATGGAAATAATGGTAGAGATGGAAATGGGTGAAAATGACGGACCATGGGTTCGGCCATGGTGTATGGCCGAACCCCATGGGGAATGTTTTTGTGGACTTAGGGTATTATTAAGGTTAGATGGTTGAACTTATGTGGATTGGTTAATAAATAAAAGAGGGACCCAAATTCAAGTGGGTGAGGTTCGGCCATGTCGTATGGCCGAACCCCACAAAGGTGTGTTTACGGACTTAGACATGATAGAACATGGGTTTTGATTTATTGATATGTTATAAGGTAACGGGACCTCACAAGTGGGTACGATCGGTGAGCGGTTTTCGGACGAAAATGCAAAGACATATTAAGTTGATCATTGGTAGGATTCCTACCTCATTGATACCATGGAATATGTATGATGGTTTTAATTCCTATTTGGATGAGTTATTTTGTATAAATGATATGTTTCAAATATGAGATTTTAATGCTGCAATTTGTGTAATTGCATAGCATGTGGACATTTGCATCTCATGCATGGCATGAGAGGGATGATATGCAACCGGAGACCACACTCCGTCGGGGCATCCGTAAGGCAACTGTGGGGGTACGTTGATGTGCATTATCCATCAAGAGGTAACCGGAGACCCACGCTCCGTCGTGGCGTCTGTAAGTCGTGAGGGGTACCTTGATGTGCATTCTCCATCAAGAGGTAACTGGAGACCCACGCTCCGTCGGGGCGTCCGTAAGTCATGAGGGGTACCTTGATGTGCATTATCCCATCAAGAGGTAACCGGAGACCACACTAAGTCGGGGCGTCCGTAAGACAATTGTGGGGATACCTTGATGAGGAGTTTTCCATCAAGAGGATACTATGTTTGTGATACCTTAATGAGGAGCTTTCCATCAAGAGGATGTTTTGTGATTGTGATATGGGTGATGGGTGGGACTCATGGCATATGGCACCCATGGCATGGCATTGTATCAGTACGATTATGATTTCTATTATCATGCACTGTTTCTGGTTTTATCTGTATGATTGGATCTCTATTATCATACACTGTTTTGGATACGATGGTTTACAAGTAGAGTATGATGTATTATATCTGGATTTTTATACTAACCCATGTGTTTGACCCTAATTGGAATACCTACTGGGCGCGTTGTCTAATGCCCTATTTCTACCCTAGTTGATGACACATGGAATGGACGGAACGAGGAATATGATCAGAGCCAAGCTTAGGAGCTTGGATGATTAAGTGTCATTTTGTTTAAGTTACCCATGGATAATGTATTTGAGTAATTAGTTCGTGGGACTGTAATAACGTAAATATATTTGCTATGGTTTGAATGTTAATTTCGGATATTTTAACTTATGATATGTGTGATTAAGTGATGGACATCCTTGCTATCTAAAATGGAATAGAATTATGATTCTATTGTATTTTCGCATCTATGATTATTCCACATGTTAACTTGAGTACATGTGAACCATTTTAGTGGACTTGGTTCACGCACACGTATGGTTGGCCAGTTAAGGGTCGGGCTTTGGAAGCTCGGACTTACCTCGCGTCGTGGCATCCCGCTCTCTCTCACTCTTTTATCAAAAAAAAAAAATATATTGATTTTCGGCGAGTGAAAAAGGGCGGGGCGTTACATCTCTTATCGAGAGTCTCGTATGCACCGACCCCTCGGTGTAAGGCTGAAACGACTCCTCGTGGTTAACGACTCTTCGATAAAGACTTCTGAGTTCTAGATTTTGAACTCAAGTGGGCTCTAGAGAAAACAAATATATCGGTAGTTCGAGACCGATCGAGAGTACCAGGACCGACCCCTAAGTAAAAGGCGACATGTCAGTCTAGGTAAAACTAGTTTCTGGACTTGAAACTCTGTTAGCATGGTGTAGCCCTATACCGAGCCTCTCGTATGGACTAACCTCTCGGTGCCATGACTGTAGACCCATCGGTAACACAGACCTGTCGGTCAGATATAAATTGTGCCGTTGAAAGTGCATTAATCTTCAACGGTCAGGTTGTTGAACGCTAATATTTTTAGTCACCGATCCCTCAGTACACCTGACCTCTCGGTACATGACCGTTGCTGAAACTGTTGTCTTTGTCTATAAATACCAATATTTGTGCAAGTAGTTGGCATCCTTTGTCAAATCGGTTGGACCCTCACCGTTATCAGTGGGCTTAAACAAGGGCCAATAAAAGCATCACTCTCTTTCTTGTGTTTACACTTGGGGAATCTATTACAGCCAATCATATGGATTGAGTTTGTGAGAGTGAGAGGAAATGATAATCAACTAGGATAGAAATTGGTAAAACCAGTTTCCTAGTCACCTTGGAATTGTGATTGTTTTACGATGGCTACAAGGTAAAGCGTCGGCACACATTGGGTGGATCTTGAAGAAGCACACATCAACGAGAAAGTGCTTCAAAGACAAGAACTTCTTGGTTTTAACTTTATTTAAACCTTTGTCCTAAAAGTGGATTAAGGAGGCTTGGCTCTGAAACTACTATAACATCTAGTGCATCGTCTTTGGCATAGTGGTGGGTGAAATTCCCAACCAATTGAGTGAGGTGGAAATCCTACTTTAACTGTGAGGGTGTAAGTCCCCACTTAGTGGATTTGGGGATAGCTCAAGGTTGAACGAGTCCTAGCAGTAGATGTATGTTGGCTAACCGAACGACTATAAATTTGGTCTTATGGTGTTTGATCTTTGTGTGTTTGTGTTTTAGTATTTAAGCACTCTTCTCAACACAAATCACTTTGCATTTGATTGTCTTTATTTATACATTATTCACAATCATAGATAATCAAGCAATATGCAAAGGATTCTAAACTTAGTGTGATCGTTTAAGAAATTATGAACAATTAATCACGCTAAAACAAATCTCTTGATTAATGTAGGTATTCCGCTGCACTTAAACTTTAAACAATCAAGAAATTTATGAACACCATTGAAACTGAGATTGACCTATTCAACCCCCCCCCCCCCCCTCCCTCTAGGGTCAATCGTGTTCTAGCATACAAGGGAAGAACTTTAAAAACGGTTAGGGTTACATGGGGTACAAGAATTTAGTGACTTGGGGATCAAGTTGGCTTGGGACTCGAGCAAGGAAATTAAAAAATCATAGGATTGGGTTGGCTTGGGCGAAGTTTACTTATTGGATTAGGGTTTAATGTAATGCATGGATGGATGGATGGGATCTAAAGTTGAAATGGACGAATGGTATGAATACAAATAAGATGATGTGGACGGTTGACTCTATGGAGAATTCGAATGGATCTATTGGGATATAGGAAAATCGTGTGTGGTAGAGATGGATTGGTGATGATGTGTTGGTGACAAGGAAAATTTGAAAGAATTGGGTTGAATTTACTTTGGGGTGCAAGTTAATCTAGATTTAGGTGAATGGCTATGATTAATTGGGTTAAAATCTAATGGCTTACTGTTGAGTCCAGAAAAATGACATTTTTGCCCTTCAATTTTGGATTAGCTAGGCTTGATTTTATAAATCAAAGATGCAATTAACGTAATTTTTTAGTTTTGTAGATAAAAATAGAAAGTACAGGAAAACAATCCCAATTCAGTGGATAATTGCAAGTTTTGAACTTAAAATGGAAGACCAAGAATTTTAATAATTAATTTCTGACCTCTTTTAGGATTTTTAATGTAAATTGATTAATTTGGATCCAAGTATGAGAGTCTAGATTAAATCAATATTTTTAGATTTAAGTGGTGAGATTGATTATTAAATTCTAGAAGAGAGAACATGCAATTCAAGAGGCAAAGGCTGAAATTCAAGATCCATGGCCAGAGATCCACTTCAATTGGGCCAAGCTAAGCTTCACAAGCTTACATTGGGCCAGGGCACAAGCAGTTCGTGCACATTTTACACAATGGGCCAGGTCAATGTACACCTTAACTACAACAAAGGCCCATGTGCTCAAGCTCAAGTCCAATTTCCATTGGAGGCCCATGTGCTCATTTAGAAGCCCAATTACCCAAAACCAATCCAATAACCTAAAGCCCATACTCAAAAATCCATCAAAACCCTAAGTCCATAACCCGTTCACAGGCCCAAAGCCTTGTCCTTCTCCTTGTCATCCACACCATCCATTTACCATCTTCAATCTTAATCCTTCATCTAATGCATCAAAATTTGGTAAACCTTAGAGCCTCCTTTCAATATCCATTGCATTCATTCATCATATTAGATCTAGGCCATCAAATCCATTTATCATATAGATCAACCTTAGAATCATAATCATTCATAAATCATCACATCATTTCCATAATTAATCTTAGCCATCCATTAGCTAATCATTAGATTTATTTCTCATTCAGTCATAGCCATTCATGCATTTAACTTGCATCCCAATCCAATCCATATATCCACACGATTTTTGCAACTAAAATCTCTCTGTGTACTTGACCTAAAATCCATCCAGATTCATTCCCAAATCACCAACACCTCGTCATCTCAATTTTTCCAACCCATACACAATTTTTACAAATCTAAAACACCTCATGCGGATATCATTAGTCAACCCTAGGATATCATTAGTCAACCCTAGGCCATGTCATCTACTTCATATCGACCATTCATTCGCTCCATCTTTAGATTCCAACCATACATTGCATGCATTTCATAAAACCCTAATTCCACATGTAAAATTCGACTATAGCTATCAAATCCCTACATTTTCTCCTTTCCTTGCTAAAACACCAAGACGACCCCTCCTCTAAGCAATCCAAATTTGTGTACACCTTGTTGCCTTAACCTTTTGAACTTTAAATCTCTTCCATCTATATTTCTTTAGATCCAATCAAAGCCATCAATTCACAACTTAAACCAAGATTTAATCCCAACCGTCCCTTCTGACCCAAGGCCTATAAATAGAACACTGAGGCACAACATAGAATTCAAATTTGACCTAGAGCTTGAAAGGACCAAAGGCTAGAGAAAAAGCAAGAAGACAATGAGATTCATTCCTTGAAAGGGGTTGGTACGTAAATGGATTACAAATAAACACATTTGATCAACACTTTTTGTAATTCATAACAAACCAAAAATCCATGTAAAGACATAGAGCATGTTTCATTCCACAAGGGATACCTTGGAATGAAAAGATATTGCATATGGTACCATACACGCCCTATACATGAGGTAATGCACAACTTACATTCATTCCCAAAAGATGCACAAATCACATAGCATATGAAATGGAATGAGACAAGGATAATCCAATACTAGAGTGCAAACCTACATGTAAATACAAATATCTTACACTAGATCAATCCAATGATCAAACAAGAACATGGATTGAAGGTAAGATACGCATGTCATTCCACAACATGTTTCCAAATGTGACACCAACAATGGTATCCCTTTACACATTTGAACATAAGATTGTGAGAATCTAAGTCCACAATCCAGTGATGGTCGTTTATCAAATCTAGGTTTAATTTTGGGTGCCTTCCCATTTGACTTTGTGAATTAAAACTCTAGATTTTGTACCATGATGTTGACTCGACACAAGAGGCAATTATTTTGGTACGTGGCCATAAAGGATACTTGGAGGTCACACTACCTTTATCAAATTCCTTTACTCCATCCTGTCATTTACTAAAGGATTTAGATTGGATTTTTTTAATGGATGAACTTTACTCAATCACCTATTCCATCACTACACAAATTGATCATGAAAGGTGATGTCATCCATTGGGCTAGAAGAGAGAATTATTTCCATCAATTCTTTCAGCCTCTTTGGTCGGTCCATACGAGAGGCTCGGTCTGGGGCAACACCATGCTGACAGGTCTCAACACAGAAACTAGTCTTACCCAGACTGACCTGTCGCCCTTTACTGAGGGGTAGATCTTGTTACTCTCGATCGGTCTCGAACTACCGATATGTTTATTTTCTCGAGAGTCCACCTGAAAGTGAATCATAAGCCAACACAAAACATGATTAAATGGTGGTCTATCTCTTGAGTACACAAATGGTTGAATTTGGTCTCTCATACACATTCATTTGGGCATACCAAGGGGGTTCAAACATAGGATACCTCAACTCCTTTAAGACTTGGTCAAGTTGGCTTAACAAGTAGTCATGCCTAGGTCCACCTTCTTTAAGGGAACATGTCTTCTTCCATTAGGCATGAGTGGATGTCTTTTAGGCTTTTCATTAAGGTTTGGTAGGTGTCTTTTAACCTTAACATTTTGAGTGTGGTGAAGGGCTTTATTTTCCATGTGCCTTTTTCTAACGTTGCATTCAAGTTTGTAATGACCAACCTTATGATGATAAAAGAATTTCCCCTTGCAGGTCTTTGGCACACCACCCTTAACAAACACCATTTGATTTCTAGATCCAATGGTTTCAAAAGAGAAACCAAGACCCGATCTATCACCCAACTTCTTACCCGAATTTAACAATTTTTCAATCTTTCATCTCCTTGGGTAAATTTCTCTTGTAACTTCTCTTTGTGTTTTCCACATCCTTGCAATAGATTTCCATTTCATCTTAAAGGGTTTTCTCACTCTCCTTTAACTTAATGATTTATTCATTAGAAGTTTTTAATTGAGAAGTGAGAAGTATGTTCTCATCTTTTACATCTTTTAATTGGCTTGTTAGTAGAGAATTTTCAATTTTCGATTTATCTAGTTTTTTAGACAATTGTTCACTCTCCAAGTACAAGGCATTGAAAGATGATTGAAGATCATCGTCTTCATCACTATCACTTTTAATCTCCACCATTGTTTCAATTATGGGCGCTCCATCCGAAAGTTCTCCCTTGGTTCTAGAACACGATTGACCTTAGAGAGGGGAGAGGGGAGAGGGAAGGGGGGAGGAATAGGTCAATCTAACAATCGTTGGTCCATTCAAAAATTACTTGATAGATTAGTTTAAGTGCAGCAGATACAACAATCAAGTGAGTGTTTAATAGCAAATGTAATTAAACAATCAACACAAGAAAATAACTCTAACACCACAAACACAATGACACAAGATATGTAGTGATTCGGTTATCCAACCTACATCTACTATTAGGACTCGCTCAACCTTGAGCTATCCCCAAATTCATTAAGTGGGGACTTACACCCTCACAATTAGAGTAAGAATTTCACCTCACTCAATCGGTTGGGAATTTCACCACCACTGTGCCAGAGACGACGTTTTAGATTTTTTATATTGGTTCCGGAGCCAAACCTCCTTAATCCACTTTTGGGAGAAAACTTTTAAAACAAAATTAAAACCAAGAAGCACTTGCCTTGAAGCTCTTTCTCGAAGATGTGTTCTTCTCAAAGATCTACCCAATATATGCCGATGCTCTGCCTTGTAGACGTCGTAAGGAAATCACAATCTCACGGCAACTAAGAAACTGGTTATACCAAATCTTTCCTACTTTGTATCTTTTCTTTCCTCCTCTCTTTATCTCTCTCCAACTCAATCAATAGATTGATTGTATATGATTCTCAGGTGAAGGCCCATGAGAGTTGACCGTTCCTTTGAGTGTGTGATTTTCTTAGTTCAAGGAAGATAATTAAGTGATCACGCAACACTCAGATTTATAAAGGAGTCTTCATAGTTCCGAACTATCCAGTACTGACAGGTCGGGGGCACCGATGGGTCAGTGTTCATATTTATTACCGTTCAACCACCCGACCGTTGCACATTAAATGCACTCCCAACGACATTATTACTTCCCGGTCAACAAGGCGGTGTCACCGATGAGTCGACAGTTATGGCACCGAGAGGTCAGTCCATGTGAGGGTCTCGATCTGGGGCAACACCATGCAAACAGAGTTTCATGTCCCGAAACTTGTCCTTCCCAGAATGACCTGTCTCCCCTTATCAAGGGGTTAATCTTGGTACTCTCAATTGGTCTTGAATTACCGAGATGTCTGTTTCTTCGAGAGTCGACTTGAGTTCTAAGTTCCAGAACTCAGACGAGTCGTTGACCACGAGAGGTCGTTTCAGCCTTTCACCGAGGGGTCGGTGCATACGATACTCTCGATTAGAGGCATACCTAGAATGACAGTTCTATGATACAAAACCTTTGTCAATTTGGCCGACCACTCTTCGACCATGATGGGTCGATCCTGTCTCCACCAAGGGGCCAATGAGAGCGACTGGTAGAGCTGACAGTGAACTTAATTCATATTTCTAAGTTCACTTCCAATTCACTGTCCAACTTCCTCTCTATAGTTTTTATGGTTTTACCATTTGTTCAACTAAGCCTAGGAATGATACTCCTAAGGTGTGCATACCACTTGAAGTTATCTATGGCCAAATACCTGTTGTGATTGCCATACACGATGAGCTTCAATCCGGTGGAGCATGATCTTTAATCTTGATCAACTTGAGTCTTTAAGCTTCTTAGCAAGTGCTTCTTCCCGAGTCATGGAATTGACAAACATAGGGACTCGGCAATGTAACACCCCGCCCTTTTCACTCTAATTTTCAGAGTTTAATTTTTTTTTAAATAATAATCATGTGATCGGGGGCGGAGTGTCACGACGCGAGTTAAGTTCGGATCTATAAATCCGACCCTTAACTGGCCAAGCCCATGTGCGTATGAACTAAGTCCATAAAACTGATCCGCACATGGTACATATAACTTGCGGAATTAACTTAGTCTAAATATAATTGTGGTTATAATAGAACCTATGACTAATCCAATTTTCCATTCTTAGATAGCAAAGTACATAACTTATTCTCAAAAATTACTAATCAATCTTAACTAATCGTTTAATCAAACATCCAACATAAAACAAACCATTTCATCTATCTTAACTACTTATTACAAGCCAACATAACTAATTACCAAATTACATTATCCAAATTCAAATAACAAATCCATAATTAGTCCATTCATGTCCATTCAAATCCATTCAAAATGCCCAAGCTCCTATGTTTGGTTTTCATCTCGATCCACGTTCTTCCATTTCCCTGCGTCATCCACTAAGGATATAGATAGGGCGTTAGATCAACGCGCCCAGTAGTGTTTCCGAATAGGGCTACCACATGGTTAGTCAAAAACATGCAAATAATATAATAATAACACATGTGTGACAAAATTCCATAAAAACATGCTATATATGAAATGAACATGTAATGAGTCCCACCCATCACCATTCAACATAGCCATCACTTGACGGGATTCTCATCGTCAAGGTAACCCACAGTGGTCTTTCGGACGTCCCGACGGAGTGTGGCCTCCGGATTCCTCCTGATGGGATTCTCATCATTAGGGTACCCCACAGTGGTCTTTCGGACGCCCCGACGGAGTGTGGCCTCCGGTTACAACACCATCATCCCATGCCATGCATGAGATGTCTATGCAAACATGTCATTCAGAAACATAACTTTACAAACATATAAGTTATCAAATCAACGTAAAACAACAAATGGAATAGTGGTTACAATAAAGGTAGGAAACCTACAATAGTTTACTTTGTTCGACCCTTCCTTTGGACCGTCTTTTGATCACGGCTTGTTCACCGTTCTAGAAATTCGAATACCCTATGTACATGGCAGCAAGTTAATCATTTGACCATATGATTCTAATTTGATCTAAAACCCAAAAATCGACTTAAACTTCCATGTCCTATCTTAGCCATAAAACCCCATAGTTTTGGTCCTTTTAAACATGTTTTTGGTCCCATTTAGACATAGGATAACAGTATAATGTTACCATATTTTTACCTTTCAAAACCATCCAATAAGCCCATCACTTTGTATGATTTCCATTTTGTAAAACTCAATCCAAATATCCACATAACAGTCCATGGGGTTCGGCCATACATATGGCCAAACCCTATGGTTCTTGGTGTAATTAATCCAACCATTGTCCATGGTTTTAATCCATAATTTAACCATAGTATTAATATGGTTCAGCCAAGCCATAGTTACCTAAAAACAGTAAGCTTATCTTCACTTTAAATCCTTTAAAATCTCACAAAACCATTTAATACTTCCATGAAATGTCATACCATTTCATGGGGTTCGGCCCACCCAATTGGCTGAACCTCATGGCCTATGGATTAGATCCATTATCCATTTATAAACTTGGTTTATTCTTAAATCAAAGCACATTATGTTTACATAAAAATCCATCCTACACTTGACCCAAATAACCATAAAAAAACAGTCCATGGGGTTAGGCCATACACATGGTCAAACCCCAAGGTTTCCTTGATGTAAACCCTCCAATATTTGTCCATATTTTTTGATCAGTACTTAGCTTAATAAACACATAATTCAGCCTTGTAATAACTGGTCAAAATCAGTGACCTTATCTCCCTTTAAAATCCTTTAAAAGAACTTCAATACATAATATGAATTTCATCTCTCAAACACCATAAAAATCACCAAGTTTTCCCATGGGGTTCAGCCATCCAAAGGGCTGAACCCAATGGTCCATATTTTATCACTTTTAAACATCATAATCCCATATTTAAACCATTGATGGATCTGTCCATACGATGGCCAGATCTCATTTTCTTAACCAATCTATTAAACAAGAGTTCAAAATGCACTTACGAACACCGCGTCTCCTTCGGTTCTTTTGACTCCTTTCTTGACCCTTTATTTGCTGGACCTCTCCTTCTCTCTTACTGTTCTTTGGGCTGAGACTGACCTTGCTGCAATCTCCTTGGAATACTTCAGCCAGATGACATGGATTTGAGGGAGAAAGAGAGAGAAAGGAAACTTTGATCTTAAACCTTGGTGCCAACTCCTTTTGCTTAAAGTGTGCTTTTGTCTTGGTGAAAGAAATCAACCAAGGACTGATTGCAAATCAGTAACCAGCTGTTGTTCTTGCTTTTGGAATGTAGAAGACAGCAAAGAGAGAGAGAGAGATAGAGATAGAAAATTGAACCTCTTTTGGCTACTCAAATTCAGCCCAAACTTGCCTCACATGTAACTCCCATATTAACCCCAAATCCTTTATGCTTACTTGGGGGTTTCATCTATGCAATGAAACCTCCCCAAGCTCTCCAACGTCTCCCATGCTGGTATTTGTGTAACCTCTCCTTTTCTTCCTCCTCTCATTATCATCTTACATGGGGGTTTCATCTAGAAATGAAACCTTCCCCCCCCTCCAATGTGTAGTCTTATCATATTTGAATTTTAAAAGTCAAAACCACATTTGTAACTCTATAATACAGCAACTCCATTCAGCCCATTTGATCCTCCTCAATGTCCCATTTGAGAGTTTCATTCTTGAAATGAAACTCCCCTCCTCCAAGTGTGAACACACTTTGTAACTCCCATTGGTTTTAATATCTATCTTGGAGTTTCAACTTTTAAATAAAACTCTCCATGTTCCAATGACTAGCCCCTTGGTTAACCTTGTATTTGTAACTCTCAAAACAGCCACCCCACTTATCTCACTGAATTTTCAGCCCATTTGACTTCCATTTTTGACTCACTCAACTTAATGTCCAACTCACCATAATTAATGCATTTCATTCAATGCACATGAGTTAACTCAACCCTTGATTTAATTCCAACTCACTTCAGTCCCACTCAACTGATTTAACTCGTGTTTTAGCTCCCTAGAGGGTCCACATGGTCAACCATAGTCAACTCGACCCGTTGGGTCCACTTTTAGCTCCTTGACCCGTTTTTGACTCCATGACCCAATTATGGTATTTTGGTCATTTCTAATTGGCTTTTACATATGAATCAAGCCTACCCATTT
Source organism: Chimonanthus salicifolius (assembly GCA_013350335.1). Taxonomy (NCBI): domain Eukaryota; kingdom Viridiplantae; phylum Streptophyta; class Magnoliopsida; order Laurales; family Calycanthaceae; genus Chimonanthus; species Chimonanthus salicifolius. Next base: position 52,433,537 of record CM023540.1, on the reverse strand, counting down.
TTTCTCCACTTGATTTCCAATCAAATAGGCTTAACCCCATTTAATTTAAAATCACAAAACGGTCAAATACTCCAGTAAGACCCGATGGGTCCCATTTGGGCCCTTTGACCCATTTAGCCATTTTTGACCCAATTGATGTAAATTACCCATCCAATCAAACTTGACATTCATAATGTGCTCATATGATCTTAATTTGAGCAATGGGCCATTCCATTTCCTTACTTAACATCACAAAATAATTAATTTAACACATCAGGGGCATTTTCGTAATTTATCCACTTCATTGAGAAATTACCCATCCAATCAAACTTGTCATTCATAATGTGCTCATGTGATCTTAATTTGAGCAATGGACCCCACTATTTCCTTATTTACAATCACATTTATTGAATTCACCAATCCAGGGGCATTTTCGTAAATATTCATCTTATTGAGAAATCGGGGTGTTACAATATAACCCTCTTTTTAAAATTTTCGTCCCGAAAATCGAGCGAAGTAGGGTTCTAAACGATTCCATTTTAATTAGGTTTCTAGTTACACTCTCCTGGAATTCCATTGGCTAACTACAGAGCCAGGTGATCAGTCTAACTCGGCAGTCGTCCATAGTTTCCCATTCAAGTTTCACCAGACACTTATCTTTTCCGTTGAGTATATCTCCAAATTTAAACACATCTTTCTTTGCACATAAGTCTCTATGTGACTAACAACTTTTGTTCCAACTTCCACGATACCAATACCCGGCATAAATTCAAACCATCATGGGAATAATCATCCATGGTTAAATACATCCATCCCTGGTATCACTCTTTCAGTAACTATTATCTATCCCTGTTTAATAATCATCCATGAATATAACCCATCTATGGGTATAATCCATTCATGGAAACAATCCATCCTCAGTATCACTCTGTCCATGAATATAACCCTCCTTTGGGTATAATCCATTCATGGGCATACTAACCTAGGCACTTCATCCACCATTAGATATTCTATCCGTAAAAACAACACTTGACTGTGTCACTACGTGACTGTGGCACCAATAACAAAAGATAAATGTATCCCGACCCCTAGCAAGACTTAGGGCCCATGACTTACTAAGCGGAAGACCCACGTCCAACGTGATTAAGTCTACCTCGCCCTGCATCCCTTCACCTCATAGGTGATTCAGTCAATCTCTAAGGCGGTTGATCCGCGTCTGATGAAACTAGTACCACCCCCACGGGTAAAATAGTACCTAGCTCTGAGCCTTCCCGCACATCTAGTGTGCAAAATAGCCGTGAGAGCGCCCTCCAGCACGTAGCATGCAAGGGACCCGCCCCTCAATGGTAACCCTACGGGACCAAGTCTCCGTAATTCGTATCGAGTTTCCCACAGTCTCAATCATCAATATCACGTGAGGGACGCACCCATACCACGTCTCAATATACTCCAATAACTTATTCACATACATCTCAGTGTCAAAGTCCTCATGAACTCCTAAAGTTGCATACTTTATTGAAAATCATTTAAACTTCCATCACCATACAAGGGTTGATAGGGTAAAACAAACCCTTAGAATCACAAAATACACCCTTACAAAATATTTCCATTTTCCTAACCTTTCTTTCTACCTCTTAACCTAGTCTTACGTAGAAGACCCTGCATCATCGTCAAAGAAATTGTCAGGGCATGTCATCGACACGTGCCCCAACACTCCGCACGTCAAACAGGGTATTATTCCCGGTCCTCCAATGTAAGGACAATTAGTCCTCTCCTTCCCGTGCCCGTGCAGTCCACAAACAGGGAAAATGACCTCAAGGAGGTAGGGGCAGTAAGTACAATTGTACCCCTCCTGATTGCACAACTCGCACATATACCCGGGCTCTATCTCCCCTACAAATTCTCTTATGTTTGGGACGTATTCCTCATCCTCTTCGGGTACAAAGGCCCCAACATTGTACTCGGGCGATCTTACCTCCATGTCCTGACTGTTTTCAACTTCATTGATGAAGTTTGGTATGCTAGCATCGTCGGAAGAAGAAACTAGGTCTATCGGACAGCTAGGTGTCCCTCTGTCCGAAAACTCGGTGTACTCTATGTTGCTCGTCATATCTGTATAACAGCAACAAAACATATCAATAACAACTATAAATCAAATCAAACAAATCATTGTTTTGGGGAATTTTCCCTAATCAACATCTTGTACTTCTTATTTGGGGATTCTTCCTATGTGTCATATAATGTCACGTGTTTGGGGAATTTTACCAAATACACATCTTGTGTTTCCTGTCCTTGGGGAAAATTGCCAAATAAGCACTCTTTGTATTTCTTTGTTTTTGGGGAAACTTCCTAAGTATCAAGTATCATTTCTCAATTTGGGGAAGTCTTTATGTTCTCTTGTTCTCGGGGAAAACCTCCCTAAGTATCATGTGTTTGTTTCTCCATTTGGGGATATCGGGGAAGTGTTTCCTATGTTGCTATGTTTGGTATATCCATTTATGTTGACTGTACTTCCTTTGCTATCTTTATTGTTCTCAGATTGATTGTTCAGTCTGAGTCTACGAAGTAAATTAATCCGGCCCCCAGTCAGCGGACTCCGAAGAGTCGGTCAGTTGGGATTCTTATCCGTCAGTGAGACATGAAACCGTCTTAATCTTACTTCGGAAGATTCAACTTCCCGTTTCGCTATGATACCAACTGTAACACCCCGCTTTCTCAATAAGATGAATATTTACGAAAATGCCCCTGGATTGGTGAATTCAATAAATGTGATTGTAAATAAGGAAATAGTGGGGTCCATTGCTCAAATTAAGATCACATGAGCACATTATGAATGTCAAGTTTGATTGGATGGGTAATTTCTCAATGAAGTGGATAAATTACGAAAATGCCCCTGATGTGTTAAATTAATTATTTTGTGATGTTAAGTAAGGAAATGGTATGGCCCATTGCTCAAATTAAGATCATAAGAGCACATTATGAATGTCAAGTTTGATTGGATGGGTAATTTACATCAATTGGGTCAAAAATGGCTAAATGGGTCAAAGGGCCCAAATGGGACCCATCGGGTCTTACTGGAGTATTTGACCGTTTTGTGATTTTAAATTAAATGGGGTTAAGCCTATTTGATTGGAAATCAAGTGGAGAAAAAATGGGTAGGCTTGATCCATATGTAAAAACCAATTAGAAATGACAAAAATACCATAATTGGGTCATGGAGTCAAAAACGGGTCAAGGAGCTAAAAGTGGACCCAACGGGTCGAGTTGACTATGGTTGACCGTGTGGACCCTCTAGGGAGCTAAAACATGAGTTAAATCAGTTGAGTGGGACTGAAGTGAGTTGGAATTAAATCAAGGGTTGAGTTAACTCATGTGCATTGAATGAAATGCATTAATTATGGTGAGTTGGACATTGAGTTGAGTGAGTCAAAAATGAAAGTCAAATGGGCTGAAAATTCAGTGAGATAAGTGGGGTGGCTGTTTTGAGAGTTACAAATACAAGGTTAACCAAGGGGCTAGTCATTGGAACATGGAGAGTTTTATTTAAAAGTTGAAACTCCAAGATAGATATTAAAACCAATGGGAGTTACAAAGTGTGTTCACACTTGGAGGAGGGGAGTTTCATTTCAAGAATGAAACTCTCAAATGGGACATTGATGAGGATCAAATGGGCTGAATGGAGCTGCTGTATTATAGAGTTACAAATGTGGTTTTGACTTTTAAAATTCAAATATGATAAGACTACACATTGGAGGGCGGGGAAGGTTTAATTTCTAGATGAAACCCCCATGTAAGATGATAATGAGAGGAGGAAGAAAAGGAGAGGTTACACAAATACCAGCATGGGAGACGTTGGAGAGCTTGGGGAGGTTTCATTGCATAGATGAAACGCCCAAGTAAGCACAAAGGATTTGGGGTTAATATGGGAGTTACATGTGAGGCAAGTTTGGGCTGAATTTGAGTAGCCAAAAGAGGTTCAATTTTCTATCTCTATCTCTCTCTCTCTTTGCTATCTTCTACATTCCAAAAGCAAGAACAACAGCTGGTTACTGATTTGCAATCAGTCCTTGGTTGATTTCTTTCACCAAGACAAAAGTACACTTTAAGCAAAAGGAGTTGGCACCAAGGTTTAAGATCAAAGTTTCCTTTCTCTCTCTTTCTCCCTCAAATCCATGTCATCTGGCTGAAGTATTCCAAGGAGATTGCAGCAAGTTCAGTCTCAGCCCAAAGAACAGTAAGAGAGAAGGAGAGGTCAAGCAAATAAAGGGTGAAGAAAGGAGTCAAAAGAACCGAAGGAGACGCGGTGTTCGTAAGTGCATTTTGAACTCATGTTTAATAGATTGGTTAAGAAAATGAGATCTGGCCATCGTATGGACAGATCCATCAATGGTTTAAATATGGGATTATGATGTTTAAAAGTGATAAAATATGGACCATAGGGTTCAGCCCTTTGGATGGCCGAACCCCATGGGAAACCTTGGTGATTTTTATGGTGTTTGAGAGATGAAATTCATATTATGTATTGAAGTTCTTTTAAAGGATTTTAAAGGGAGATAAGTCACTGATTTTGACCTGTTATTACATGGCTGAATTATGTGTTTATTAAGCTAAATACTGATCAAAAAATATGGACAAATATTGGAGGGTTTACATCAAGGAAACCTTGGGGTTCGGCCATGTGTATGGCCTAACCCCATGGACTGTTTTTTATGGTTATTTGGGTCAAGTGTAGGATGGATTTTTATGTAAACATAATGTGCTTTGATTTAAGAATAAACCAAGTTTATAAATGGATAAATGGATCTAAACCATAGGCCATGAGGTTCAGCCAATTGGGTGGGCCGAACCCCATGAAATGGTATGACATTTCATGGAAGTATTAAATGGTTTTGTGAGATTTTAAAGGATTTAAAGTGAAGATAAGCTTACTGTTTTTAGGTAACTATGGCTTGGCTGAACCATATTAATACTATGGTTAAATTATGGATTAAAACCATGGACAATGGTTGGATTAATTACACCAAGAACCATAGGGTTTGGCCATATGTATGGCCGAACCCCATGGACTGTTATGTGGATATTTGGATTGAGTTTTACAAAATGGAAATCATACAAAGTGATGGGCTTATTGGATGGTTTTGAAAGGTAAAAATATGGTAACATTATACTGTTATCCTATGTCTAAATGAGACAAAAAACATGTTTAAAAGGACCAAAACTATGGGGTTTTATGGCTAAGATAGGACATGGAAGTTTAAGTGGATTTTTGGGTTTTAGATCAAATTAGAATCATATGGTCAAATGATTAACTTGCTGCCATGTACATAGGATATTCGAATTTCTAGAACGGTGAACAAGCCGTGATCGGAAGATGGTCCAAAGGAAGGGTCGAACAAAGTAAACTATTGTAGGTTTCCTACCTTTATTGTAACCACTATTCCATATGCTGTTTTACGTTGATTTGATAACTTATATGTTTGTAAAGTTATGTTTCTAAATGACATGTTTGCATAGACATCTCATGCATGGCATGGGATGATGGTGTTGTAACTGGAGGCCACACTCCGTCGGGGCGTCCGAAAGACCACTGTGGGGTACCCTGATGATGAGAATCCCATCAGGAGGAATCCGGAGGCCACACTCCGTCGGGGCGTCTGAAAGACCATTGTGGGTTACCTTGACGATGAGAATCCCGTCAAGTGATGGCTATGTTGAATGGTGATGGGTGGGACTCATTACATGTTCATTTCATACATAGCATGTTTTTATGGAATTTTGTCACACATGTGTTATTATTATATTATTTGCATGTTTTTGACTAACCATGTGGTAGCCCTATTCGGAAACACTACTGGGCGCGTTGATCTAACGCCCTATCTAGATCCTTAGTGGATGACGCAGGGAAATGGAAGAACGTGGATCGAGATGAAAACCAAGCATAGGAGCTTGGGCATTTTGAATGGATTTGAATGGACATGAATGGACTAATTATGGATTTGTTATTTGAATTTGGACACTGTAATTTGGTAACTAGATCTGTTGGTTTTAATAAGTAGTTAAGATAGATGCTATGGTTTGTTTTAAGTTGGATGGTTTGATTAAACGATTAGTTAAGATTGATTAGTAATTTTGGAGAATAAGTTATGTACTTTGCTATCTAAGAATGGAAAATTGGAATAATCATAGGTTCTATTATAACCTCAGTTAGTTAAAACTAAGTTAATTCCGCAAGTTATATATGTACCATGTGCGGATCAGTTTTATGGACTTAGTTCATACGCACATGGGCTTGGCCAGCTAAGGGTCGGATTTAGAGATCCGAACTTAACTCGCGTCATGACACTCCGCCCCGATCACATGATTATTACATTTAAAAAAAAATAACTTTCAGAGTTAAGTTCGGATCTCTAAATCCGACCCTTAACTGGCCAAGCCCATGTGCGTATGAACTAAGTCCATAAAATTGATCCGCACATGGTACATATATAACTTGCGGAATTAACTTAGTTTTAATCTAACTGAGGTTATAATAGAACCTATGACTATTCCAATTTTCCATTCTTAGATAGCAAAGTACATAACTTATTCTCCAAAATTACTAATCAATCTTAACTAATCGTTCAATCAAACCATCCAACTTAAAACAAACCATAGAATCTACCTTAACTACTTATTACAAGCCAACATAACTAATTACCAATTACATTGTCCAAATATATCAAATATCAAGTCCATAAAATAGTCCATTCATAATCCATTCCAATCATTCAAACCGCCCAAGTTTCCGTACTTGGTCCTCTTCTCGATCCACGTTCTTCCCTTTCCCTACATCATCCACTAAGGATATAGATAGGGCGTTAGATCAACGCGCCCAGTAGTGTTTCCGAATAGGGCTACCACATGGTTAGTCAAAAACATGCAAATAGCATAATAATAAAACATGTGAGACAAAATTCCATAAAAACATGCTATGTATGAAATGAACATGTAATGAGTCTCACCCATCACCATTCAACATAGCCATCACTTGACGGGATTCTCATCGTCAAGGTAAGCCACAGTGGTCTTTCTGACGCCCTGACGGAGTGTGGCCTCCGGATTCCTTCTGATGGGATTCTCATCATCAGGATACCCCACAGTGGTCTTTCGGACGCCCCGACGGAGTGTGGCCTCCGGTTACAACACCATCATCCCATGCCATGCATGAGATGTCTATGCAAACATGTCATTTAGAAATATAACTTTACAATCATATAAGATATCAAAATCAACATAAAACAACATATGAAATAGTGGTTACAATAAAGGTAGGAAACCTACAATAGTTTACTTTGTTTGACCCTTCCTTTGGACAGTCTTCCGATCACGGCTTGTTCACCGTTCTAGAAATTCGAATACCCTATGTACATGGCAGCAAGTTAATCATTTGACCATATGATTCTAATTTGATCTAAAACCCAAAAATCCACTTAAACTTCCATGTCCTATCTTAGCCATAAAACCCCATAGTTTTGGTCCTTTTAAACATGTTTTTGGTCTCATTTAGACATAGGATAACAGTATAATGTTACCATATTTTTACCTTTCAAAACCATCCAATAAGCCCATCACTTTGTATGATTTCCATTTTGTAAAACTCAATCCAAATATCCACATAACAGTCCATGGGGTTCGGCCATACATATGGCCGAACCCTATGGTTCTTGGTGTAATTAATCCAACCATTGTCCATGGTTTTAATCCATAATTTAACCATAGTATTAATATGGTTCAGCCAAGCCATAATTACCTAAAAACAGTAAGCTTATCTTCACTTTAAATCCTTTAAAATCTCACAAAACCATTTAATACTTCCATGAAATGTCATACCATTTCATGGGGTTCGGCCCACCCAATTGGCTGAACCTCATGGCCTATGGATTAGATCCATTTATCCATTTATAAACTTGGTTTATTCTTAAATCAAAGCACATTATGTTTACATAAAAATCCATCCTACACTTGACCCAAATAACCATAAAAAAACAGTCCATGGGGTTAGGCCATACACATGGCCAAACCCCGAGGTTTCCTTAATGTAAACCCTCCAATATTTGTCCATATTTTTTTATCAGTACTTAGCTTAATAAACACATAATTCAGCCATGTAATAACTGGTCAAAATCAGTGACCTTATCTCCCTTTAAAATCCTTTAAAAGAACTTCAATACATAATATGAATTTCATCTCTCAAACACCATAAAAATCACCAAGTTTTCCCATGGGGTTCAGCCATCCAAAGGGCTGAACCCTATGGTCCATATTTTATCACTTTTAAACATCATAATCCCATATTTAAACCATTGATGGATCTGTCCATACGATGGCCAGATCTCATTTTCTTAACCAATCTATTAAACAAGAGTTCAAAATGCACTTACGAACACCGCGTCTCCTTCGGTTCTTTTGACTCCTTTCTTGACCCTTTATTTGCTGGACCTCTCCTTCTCTCTTACTGTTCTTTGGGCTGAGACTGACCTTGCTGCAATCTCCTTGGAATACTTCAGCCAGATGACATGGATTTGAGGGAGAAAGAGAGAGAAAGGAAACTTTGATCTTAAACCTTGGTGCCAACTCCTTTTGCTCAAAGTGTGCTTTTGTCTTGGTGAAAGAAATCAACCAAGGACTGATTGCAAATCAGTAACCAGCTGTTGTTCTTGCTTTTGGAATGTAGAAGACAGCAAAGAGAGAGAGAGAGATAGAGATAGAAAATTGAACCTCTTTTGGCTACTCAAATTCAGCCCAAACTTGCCTCACATGTAACTCCCATATTAACCCCAAATCCTTTATGCTTACTTGGGGGTTTCATCTATGCAATGAAACCTCCCCAAGCTCTCCAACGTCTCCCATGCTGGTATTTGTGTAACCTCTCCTTTTCTTCCTCCTCTCATTATCATCTTACATGGGGGTTTCATCTAGAAATGAAACCTTCCCCCCCCTCCAATGTGTAGTCTTATCATATTTGAATTTTAAAAGTCAAAACCACATTTGTAACTCTATAATACAGCAGCTCCATTCAGCCCATTTGATCCTCATCAATGTCCCATTTGAGAGTTTCATTCTTGATATGAAACTCCCCTCCTCCAAGTGTGAACGCACTTTGTAACTCCCATTGGTTTTAATATCTATCTTTGAGTTTCAACTTTTAAATAAAACTCTCCATGTTCCAATGACTAGCCCCTTGGTTAACCTTGTATTTGTAACTCTCAAAACAGCCACCCCACTTATCTCACTGAATTTTCAGCCCATTTGACTTCCATTTTTTTGACTCACTCAACTCAATGTCCAACTCACCATAATTAATGCATTTCATTCAATGCACATGAGTTAACTCATCCCTTGATTTAATTCCAACTCACTTCAGTCCCACTCAACTGATTTAACTCGTGTTTTAGCTCCCTAGAGGGTCCACACGGTCAGCCATAGTCAACTCGACCCGTTGGGTCCACTTTTAGCTCCTTGACCCGTTTTTGACTCCATGACCCAATTATGGTATTTTGGTCATTTCTAATTGTTTTTACATATGGATCAAGCCTACCCATTTTTTTCTCCACTTGATTTCCAATCAAATAGGCTTAACCCCATTTAATTTAAAATCACAAAATGGTCAAATATTCCAGTAAGACCCGATGGGTCCCATTTGGGCCCTTTGACCCATTTAGCCATTTTTGACCCAATTGATGTAAATTACCCATCCAATCAAACTTGACATTCATAATGTGCTCATATGATCTTAATTTGAGCAATGGACCATACCATTTCCTTACTTAACATCACAAAATAATTAATTTAACACATCAGGGGCATTTTCGTAATTTATCCACTTCATTGAGAAATTACCCATCCAATCAAACTTCACATTCATAATGTGCTCATATAATCTTAATTTGAGCAATGGACCCCACTATTTCCTTATTTAACATCATAATTAATAAATTTACCAATCCAGGGGCATTTTCATAAATATTCATCTTATTGAGAAATCAGGGTGTTACAGGCAAGCCGGGGCACTAACAATCTCCCCCTTTGTCAATTTCATGACAAAACCTAGAAGCTAAGTCAATTACAAGCCCACCCTTATTACATCACATTTGAATACAAAAATATTAAATCAATTACATGTACATATTCAAATGGAAAAAGAAGACTATGATCTTCACGAATTCTTGTTCAGCTTGCTTTAAATCATGATTTCCTGTTTTAGCACATAAGCAAGCAACACTATACATTCATTAGAGGGGTTAGTCCAAAACATAAATACGCATCCATGGACTAGACATGATTAGCATTCATTATTCCACATACACCAATGATTTCCTAGTAACCAACACTCCCCATAACTTATCCAAGCTATCAGTATTGAGAAGATTTTCTCCCACAATTTTCTTTAGTTTGATCTCCCAAACTCTAAGCATGGACATTTCCCCATGTCCATTGGCTTTTTCATATTCCTCCCATTCATGGCTCTCTCTTTCTCAAGGCCCAAGCACATAGGCTTCACCAATTACTCCCCATAATTGGTTTTGATGTCTTATAGCTTCTACTAGTTTCTCCTCCATTTTGTCATACAATTGACAAAGGTTTAGTAGGCAGACATCGATTGAATTTTAAGCACTCCAACATATTTAGTGCATTCTCTTCCAACTCATTTAACTTCTCGAATGATCAATGCATGCTTCTCATGCATCTCATGCATGCTTCACATATATTCAATCCCCGATAGTACAATGCAAATTACCATTGCATTACTGTTTTTCTTCTTCTTCCCCTTTAAGATGTGTGCTGTCTGAAAGGTGTTCTCCCAACGGGATCAAGCTAACTTACCTAGCTTCCCTTTTTGGAGTTTTCTCCCCCATTCTCCAAGCTATCTTTTGTAGCTTCTTTGACTCAACTACCCCATAAACTTAGCTGCCTCTAAGTTTATTTTTCTCCAAGCTTTCTTTCAAGCTTGCATTCACCTTCCTTCATAAACTGTCATGACCAGTGACAACAACTAATCATCAAATATTTTGTGCTCCCCCAACTCCAAGGGTGTGTGCAACATCACAGCTCGATCTTTATATCGCTAACATACCAATAGAAAACAAACTCATCACAATCTGCATGTTAGTCTATTTAATAAAATCCATGTTAACAATAAACATCAGATAGAAGGCATTCCATCAAATTTGCACACACATTAAATCAAAGCAAACCATATTATATCATTGATAATCAAATTCGTCTAGTACATATGGTTTGGAGGGGAGGGTATCATGGATGCTTAGACAAAATATCAAAATTATAGTTTTTCAAAAACCATGAAGAACTATCCGAAGCACAGCCATCCTAACGAGTGCTGGAGGAGAAGGGGACCGAGAATCTAGGACTCTGCTAGAGAAGAATATAGTAGAGACTAGATCCTGGACAATCAACCTGTTGCTATCTAGACTTCTTTCAAGGTAGTCTATTCTCCTTTCAAGTCTGAAGACCATTTCGTCCAGATTGACATTCTCTTGAGAGGAATATTGGTATTCTTCTTCTTCTTAAGTGTCTCTCTAAAATTTCTCGGAATGATGACTTTCCTCCTCACTTGTCATGAGGGATAACGACATGGTTTTCATTACCAATTCTAAGACCATTCTGCTCTTATCCATCTTCTCTACTTTTTTCACGTCGTTCTTCAACGAAGATGATTTCCTTGTCAATGATGGGGTCTTCTTTGACCTCTGGTTGGGTTCTCTGGTGAGAACTGGATTTTGGTCTGTGAGGAGAGAACTTATCATCCTGAACAGACGTAGGATTTCCAGAGCTCGGGCCAGGCTAGATCGAGAGGTTGATATTTGGTTCTTTTGGCCCAGAAACTGGAATCACCTCGTTTTTAAGAAGTCTGAGAGTGCGACTGGGTTTCCATCTTTCTGGGCATGATTTTTCCAAGAGGAGATCCTTAAACAGTGGCTTGGAGGTAGATGAGGTGACGACTGAGCCTAACCTGATCTACAAAAAAAATCATGATTTTCATGCTTCCAGAGACGAGATGAACATAAACCCTATGGTTTTTCGAGCGAGAAATCACTCCGAGAGGTCTTATCGACTGGTCTGGGGTGTGGGAGGCAAAAGAGGATCACCAGACCTTCGTGGGAGAATAGATGACAAATTCGAATGAATTGTTGTTTTCGCAGAAAGGTTCCCTTTTAATTTAAACACTCTGTCTCACTGACATGTCGTTTCCATCGACATGTCGAAATTTCGACAATTTTCCCCTTGTTAACAGTGCTTGATTTAGTATAGTACCGACATTTCTGTCACACCAACTAGTCTATTCACCGACATGTAGACTATACCGAGAGGTTTAGATTCCAAAGCAATCATCCTTGATTTGTGCAACTTGATGAAATCCTATTCTAAGCACGGCATACATAGATTTATTCCAATGCACAGATATGCCAAACATAATTCATCAAATCATTAAACATGCACACAATCGAAATTCACATTCCAAGACACCTAAACTTCAAAATACTTTGAATGGAATGTATGGTTTTCCAAGTAGAATATGTAATATAGCCAGGAAGAGTACATTCTAGACTTGTGATTAGCCAATTTCTCTCTCATCATGTCACAACATTTTTCTGCTATGTGAACTCACATGGTCTCTTGTGAGTCTATTTGTAGTGGTCTAAGATATGGAAGTGAATCCTAAACCAAAATAAAAAATGAATGGTGATCTATCTCCTAGGTACAAAGATTGTGGCATTTGGTGTTGCATACACCCCCCTATGATCGTACCTTTGATGACCAACCTTGGATCCTCAAACTCTTTTAAGACATGATTCAGCTGTTTTAACAAAGATTCTTGCCTTGTGTCCACATTCGTTAGGTTTATTTTAAGATTAGGTGTTGGTGGATATCTTTTACGCATAGGCTTTAATGGATTGTGCCTTAGTGCTTTCTTTTATAGTTATCTCTTCAGATGATAGCAATTTCTTTTGAAATGCTCATCCTTGTCGTAGAAATTGCACTTACATGTTGAAAGGCGAGAGAAATCTATTTTCTTGGGCTCCTCATGGTTCATAGGTATTTTGGTGGATGAAGCACCAAGACCAGACCTATCACCATATTGTCTTCTAGAGCCAAGGAGACTTTTAAGCCTTTAATCTCCTTGAGTAAGCCTGTCTTGGAATTTTTCTTTATGAGTTTTTAAATCTTTTACTTCCAAGGACAGTCTTTTAGTATCCTCTTCAAGGATTTTATTGTGATGCCACATATTCTTGACATCCTTGCAATGAATGGCTATCTTTTCTTGAAGAGTTTTATTACTTTCTTTTAAGTTTGTATTTTCATTTTCTTTGAAGGTTAGGTATTGGTGGGTGTCTTTTAAGCATAGGCTTTACTGGATTGTGCCTTTGTTCTTGCCTTTCCAAGTATCCCTTCCAATTGTAGCAATTTCTTTTGAAATGCCCATCCTTGTGACAAAAATAACACTTACCCGTTAAAGGGTGAGAGACAGTTGTTTTGACAAACCTCCCATGCTTCATATGTTCTTTGGTGGATGAGACACAAAGAGTAGACCTATCACCATCTGTTTACCAGAGCCTATTAGTCTTTTAAGTCTTTCTTCTCAATGGGTAAACTTATCTTGGAATTTTTCTTTATGAAATTTTAATTCCCTAACTTCCAAAGACAGTTTTTTAACATTTTATTCAAGAAGGTTGTTGTGATGCCATAGATTCTCAACATCCTTAAAGTGAATAATTATTTACTCTTGAAGTCTTTTATCATTCTCTCTAAGTTTTATATTTTCAGCATTGGATAGTTCCAGCTTAGAGGTTAGAAGAGATTTTTCAGTTTTTAACTCTTCCATTTGACTAGAGAGGTTCAATCTTTCATTTTTAACTTGTTTTGTTTTTTAGGCAACCTCTCACTCTCAAGGAACAATGCACTGTAGGAGACTTGAATATTTTCATCATCTTCACTCTCATGATCCTCTGTTACAATATGGGATTTTCTTGATCACATATGATCAAGGCTATGAGACATTTTGATACATCAATTTTTCTTTCGGTCTCTTTATCGGAATCACTCTCTGATTTAGAGGTTTCCACATGGGTCACACTTACATTCACAGACTTCTTAATTTTATCTGAGGGACATTCGTTCATGAAATGTCCTCTCCCCTCACAATTGAAACAGGTCTGCTTCTTGGCAACTTCTGTAACCCCCCCCCCCCCCCCTCCCTTTTTCACTACTCGAAAATCAGAGTATATTTTTTTTTTTTATAAACAAGAGTGAGAGAGAGCAGGACGCCATGACGCGAGCTAAGTCCGGGTCTCCAAAACCGACTCTTAACTGGCCAATGATACGTGTGCGTGGACCGAGTCCACTAAAACAGTTCACACGCTATATACATTAACTGCGGAAATAACATATGAATAGAATACTATCCATAGACTTGATATTAAAAAGCAAGGAAGCCAATCACTATTAAATTTAATTACGATTAAGTATCCAAAATCATCAACCAACCATAGCAAAATAAACTAAGTTATTACAATCCCAAAATGCAATTATCTCAAATACATTGTTCCAAAATCAATATTGAATAAAGTAAGCATAAGCTGCCCAAGCTCCTAAGCTTGGATTCTTTAACGTCCATCGTCCTTTCCAGTCCCTGTTCCAGCATCTAAAGGGTACAAGTAGGGTGTTAGTCAACGCGCCTAGTAGGAATTCCAAATAGGGTTATACACATAGGATCAATATACAAATCAGAATAATAATATCATATTAAAACTGTACACATATCATAGTACCAAAAACAACACACGATAATCATATCCAAACATGCAAATGTATGTTTCATGTCATGGGTGTCATATGCCAATGTTCCCTCACCCAATCTCCCCATCAACATCATACAAATCATAACAACATTTTCCTTGATATAATGAAACCATATCAAGGTGTTCCCTTGGCCATTTACGTCCGCAGTGTTTTGTGACGGCACTAGCAGGTCACTATTATACCTCCCCATGTATGTTAATAGGAATTACCGATGGAGCGTGGACTCCTCCCTCTGCTCAGGGTTTTTGGACTGGTTACCCCGGAGCTCTTTGGCCCATATACACCGTACCCCTATCTAGCAATCCCGGACAAGGCGAATCGTAACAATGGTTTACATAGCTTTTTCCAAGCTAGTTTTCAAGCCCCAAATCATGTCCGGACAGCTCATATCTTGGCTTGCTGCCCCATAGATTCCCTCCCTTGCCATGCATGAGATTATGGATGCACAATTGTCATTTTGTATCAAAATACATATTTAATTGAAAAACAATTCATAAAACATATTCCATTCATTTAACCAAAATAATTCATCATGTTTGTAAATCAAACCAAGAACACATTCATATATAGCTCGCTATGCATTTCAATAAGGTAGGAATCCTACCAAATTCCAGTAAACTGTCCTTGCTGTTTCGCGAAGATACCGTTCACCGATCACGTCAAAACCAAATTGCAAACACTTTGCGAATTTCCTTTTCCTTATTACATTTAGCACATATATAAATCAATTTGATGATCCATTTGATTTTCATCATCCCCTACATCATCCCATGTTCACTTCTCAATGCATTTACGCATCATAGTCCTTAAACCGGTTAAGACCTCAATACGGTTCTGCCATACAACATGGCTGAAATGTGTTCATGTCCACAAAAACCCATCAATGGGGTTCGGCCATACAGCATGGTTGAACCTCAATTTTTTTTGGTTTTTGACCCTCTTTTTAATCCTTGTTTTATTTTAAACAATGCGAGCCAATCATCATTCATTTTTTTTTCTTAATCTAATAATCCCTAATTAGTCATTTAACCTTTAAACATACATAGATCCATAAAATCATCCATGGGGTTCGGCCATGTTGCTCTTCCTTTTCATCTCCTTTCCATCCTATATCAACTTGAGGATGGGTTTTTCTTAAAAAAAATTACATCAAACATGTTTTAGGTCATTTGATGGGGTTCGGCCATACAACATGGCCGAACCTCATCTAGTATCTCTTTTAGTCCTCAGATGATCCCCATAAAAAAATAGGGTTCGGCCATGCAAGAGGCCGAACCTTGCTCTTTGATTATTCTCTCCTAATCTTAGTATTACAACATAATTTCGAATATCCTTCCACCTTTGTTTCAACCATTTAACCATTCCTTGAATGGACTTCAAGTCCATGGCCTTATAACCATTTGGCCGTTCATTTCAATCAAATATGAACCTCATGGTTTCGGTCATTCCATAGCCAAAACCATGGTTCCCTTAGCTTCTTTCACACATTATTAAACTCATCCATACAACTCTCGGTTGGTTTTCAATATCTATCCATTCCTTGAACGGATACCAACTCCATGATCATTTTATTCTAACATTCTTAGAGCCCATGGATTCGGCCACCCATGGCCAAATCCATGACTTCCTTAATCACATTCCTATCTACATAAGCATGGAACATGTAACACTCCGGAATTTCAAGTTATCAATATATATGAAATTTGGCCATTTAATTTGTGAATTATTGGATATGGACCTTAGATGGGTAAAGTATTGGGTCAATTGCCCAATTAAGACCCAACGGATTGTGGGTATGGTTGCAATTGAAATAAATGGGTAAGATGTACTCAATTGGGTTAAGATTGTTAATTGGATCAAAATTTGTTAATTGGGTCAAAATGGCCAATTGGGACCCAATGGGTCGTGTTTGACTTGGTTGACCACCAAGTAAGTCCAAGCTTAATTAGGTCGGGGCTGATTTGAGTTCGAAATGGAATCAAATAGTTGAGTTGATTCAAGTGAATTAAATGAGTTGAATTAAAGAGGTGAGTTGATTTAAATGAGTTGGATGGGAAGTTATGGGGATATTCATCTCAAGTGAGTGGAGTGTGAAGATGAAGGTGGTTTGTTGTTTCAAAAATCAAACAATGGCATACACGTTGGATTGGGAGTTTCATCTCATGGTTGAAACCCCCAAATGGAGAATCAATGGGAGGTGGACGGTTACACAATTCAAGCCAAGCATACCGTTGGGCACATGGGAGTTTCACCCCATGGATGAAACCCCCAAATGGGCCATTAAGGAAGAGGTGGTGGTTTTGGGTTGATACACAATCCAACCAAGGCTACACCGTTGGAACCTTGGGAGTTTCATCTCATGGATGAAACCCCCATGTGAAGTATTAAGGAGGAAGTTAAATGAGAATGGGAGTTACAAGGGGCGTCACCAAAGGACACCACCCTTGGCTGAATTTGATTAACCAAGAAAAGAGTGGAGTTTCATTTCACCCTCTCCCTCTCCCGCTCTTGGTCGAATCACTCTCAAGGTAAGAACACTTAGAGAATTTTATCTCATTCTCTACCTCTCACTCAAGGCCGATTCTCTCAAGACAAAAGACTTAGAATTGTATCTCAAGTTGTCTCTCTTTCTCCCTCTCTCAAATCTATTCTCTTGGCCGAACCACTCCAACGGGTTTCATCAAGATCAGTCTCTGCTAAAGAGCAAGAAGGAAGGAAAGGCTAAGGAAGGAAAGGAGCAGGAAGAAGTGAAAGAAACCGGAGGACACAAGGAATCGGTAAGTGCTCGATAAATTGCAAAAATAAGAAAAAGGTGGTCAAGGACATGCATGGCCGAACCCCAATTTTATTATGGATAAAAGACCCAATGATGAGCCATATGGTTCGGCCATGTTGTATGGCCGAACCCCATGGAAAGTGTTAAGGAAGTTATATGGGTCTACGTGATCTTAAAGGGAAGATGATGGACCCTAGGGTTCGGCCATTTTGTATGGCCGAACCCCATGAAAATACATTGGTTATATTTTAATGGATTTGAAGGATGAAAATCATAGATGTATGTGTATGATTTTTTTAAAGGTTTAAAGGGGTTTAAATGGATGGATGTATGAGAACCATCAAAGAATCAATCATATATGTATAATATGTTTTAATGAAAAAAAGGAACCATAGGGTTCGACCATTTGTATGGCCGAACCCCATGGAGAGACAATGATGGATAATGTTGTTAGATTTAATTGATTTTGAATATGTTAATGAGGATAAAAAAGGATGAACCTAAGGGTATGATTAAACCCTCCCATTGAGGGTCTTGTTTATGAACTTGAGATGGTGAATTGTTTAAAAGAGAACATGGAAAGAAAGGACCATGGGTTCAGCCATGTGTATGGCCGAACCCCATGGACCATTTTAATGGGACATGTGGAGATTTAAGCATGATTAGAAATGATGGTTAAAGGAGTGAAATTAAAGGGCCATGGGTTTGGCCATGGTGTATGGCCGAACCCCATAAGTAATATTTTGTGAACTTATGTTTATGGACCTAAAACATAAGGTGATGGAAACAATGGCATGGAATGTAAATATGGGTAAAAATGAAAGATCATGGGTTCGGCCAGAGTGTATGGCCAAACCCCATGAGGAATGTTTTGGTTATGGATTTGTATAGGTGATTAGATGTATGAATAAAAAGGGACATGATCTTGTATCTAACTTAAAGATCAAAGAACTCAAAGGAGGGACTAAAACCAAATAGGTGAGGTTCGGCCATTGTGTGTGGCCGAACCTCACAAAGTTGTATTTGGTGGACTTAGGGTTTTTAAAATGGTTACTTGTAAGTGATTGGTTAAATCCAAAGAGGGACCAAATTCAAGTGGGTGAAGTTCGGCCATGTTGTATGGCCGAACCACACAAGGTTGTGTTTATGGGCTTAGACTTAATTGGAAATCAAATGGGATATTGGTTTGACTTGTGGATATGTAACAAGGTGACGAGACCTCACAAACGGTGTATGATCGTGAGCGGTTGCCTGATTAAGTAGCAAGGATACTTTAGTAGTCTTTGGTAGGATTCTACCTCTTTGAAACCATGGATTATGTATGATGGTTTTAATCCTTATTTTGATGAGTTATGTTGTAAAAAGAATATGTTTCAAATGTGAGGTTTTAATACTATGATTATTTTATTACATAGCATGTGGACATATACATCTCATGCATGGCATGGGAGGGAAGTTTTTATCCTGAGGCCAAGCTCCGTCGGGGCGTCCGTAAGGCATTCGTGGGAAGACCTTGGTGTGCATAATCCCATCAAGAAGTAACCGGAGAACACAGTCCGTCGGGGCGTCCGTAAGGTAACTGTGGGGATACCTTGATGAGGAGAATTCCATCAAGAGGATATATTTGATTGTGATGGGTGGGACTCATTGCATAAGACTTATGGCATGGCATTGTTTTTACATGGTTTTATGATTATGTTATATATATGGTTTTTGTACTCACCATGTATTAGCCTTACTTGGAATTCATACTTGGCGCGTTGTTCTAATGCCCTACTTCTGCCCTAGTGAATGATACATGAAATGAAGGAAATGATGATCGTGAACGGAGCCAAACATAGGAGCTTGGATATGTTTAATGTTACTTTATTTAAGTTACTCATGGACTTGTAATTTGAGTAGCTAGAATGCACCATGTAATAACTTAGATAATTTTGCTATGGTTTGAATGGCTTATTATGGATATTTAATTTAAGGTAATTTGGTTAAGTGACGAAGTACTTTGCTATCTAAAATGAACTAGATTTAGGTTCTATTATAATCCGCAATTTATGATTTAATCCACACATATATATATATATATATATATATATATATATATATATATATATATATATATATATATATATTACGTGTGAACCGTATTCATGGACTTAGTCCAAGCACACGTAGGGTTGGCCATTAAGGGTCGAACTTTGGAAGTTCGGGCTTAGCTCGCGTCGTGACGTCCCGCTCTCTATCACTCTTAAAAAAAAATAGACTCTGATATTCGGAAAGCAAGTGAAAAATGGTGGGATATTACAGTTGGTATCAGAGCGAAAAGGGAAGGTTGAATCTTTTGAAGTAAGATTAAGATTGTTTCATGTCTCACTGACATATAAGAATCCCAACTGACCAGCTCTTCGGAGTCCACTGCACAGGGGTCGGATTAATTTACTTCGTTAGACTCAGACTGAACATTCAATCTGAGAACAACAATGAATGATAGCAAAGGAAGTACAATAAAAATAATTGGATTTATCAAACATAGCAAAATAGGATATATTTCCCCGATATCCCCAAATTGAGAAAACAAATATTAGATACTTAGGAAATTTCCCCAAAAAGAAAGAAAAACCAAGAGCGCTTATTTGGAAATTCCCCAAAATTGTGAAAATACAAACTATACGAGGAAACTAAGTCAATGATGTTTTCAATGACTTAGGAAAAATGCCTCCAAAGAGAAAGAGAAGGAAAAAGAGGTACAAACCTCTCAACATGAAAATGAGGTAGAAAAATCTCAACGTGAAGAGGAGGAACGACAATCTCGACATGAACAGGAAGAACAACCATCTCAACATGATGAACAACCATCCCACCAAGAGGAGGAGGAACAAAACAGTGTGAATATACCGGTGGTGCCTCCTGAACTACAAAGCTTGGTTCAAGCAGTAGTTACTTCTGTTCTTCAATAGCATCTGAACAGAAATGGAAACACCAATGACGCCAATGACCGGAGCATGGTCCGAGATTTCCAGCAATAGCGCCCTTTTTACTTCAAAGGGAAAGAAGGGGCTGTCGGAGCAGAAAACTGGTTGAAGAAGATCACTCAGATCTTGACCCTACTCAAGATTTCGAGTCATGATGACAAGATTTTGCTGGCTACATCACAACTGATCGATGATGCCGGTAAATGGTGGGAGGTGGTAGCGAGCAGCGAGCACTCCTTCTGGAAAGAAAGAGGACTGCAATGACTTGGGATCAGTTCTCAACTACCTTCTTGGACCATTATTTCCCTGAGGAGGAGAAGGAGCGCCATACTCAAGCTTTTCTATCTTTGGTACAAGGTACCATGACGGTGGCAGAGTACCACTAGGAGTTTCTCAGTTTGTCTTGCTATGCATTCTATATGGTGGATACAGAGTATCGAAGGGCACGCAAGTTTGAGCGGGGCCTTTGGCCAAGCATTAGGGCCAAGGTAACCATATTCAAGGCAGCTATATTCATAGAGGTGGTCAGCAGGGCCACTATAGCAGAGCAAGAGATGGCTGAGTTAGTGCGTTTTGACAACCGTCGAGCTCAGAGTGAGAGGGGTACATTTCAGCCCAACGAAAAGCTCCTACCGAACTTTAGTAGACCCTCACCATCCACTGGGTCAACAGGGGGCTTTCGTCCCAACCAGCCCTCCCCATCTGCATCAGTCACTCAGGCTTCCATAGGGGTGAACAACTGCTTTCATTGTGATCAGCAGGGCCATTTTAAGAGGGAGTGCCCACAACTCAGCAAACCCTCTTATTTTAGAGGTTCATTTCGCCCACCAGCTAGGCCAGCTAATTCACGAGGAGGCAGGACATATAATCAAGCGGGACAGGCGCCTAACCCTACTAGATCTGGACGGTTGTTTACTCTAGCTCCTCCAGCAGCAGTGGATCACTCTGTGATTCAAGGTATGGCTGTAGTCAGTAGTTCCTACGCCTTTGCTTTATTTGATTCTAGAGCATCCCACTCCTTCATATCTGCTGCATTTATAACGGCTACTGGTACATTAGTACAAAAGCTGTCCACATCACTCACCATTGTATCCCCCGTCGGAGACACATCATTGGGGCTTATATGCACAATAGTGAATACTGAACTCGCTGGTTATAGATTTGAGTTCAACTATTTGGTACTCGATATGACTGAGTACGATATTATCTTCGGCATGGACTGGTTGACTAGCATTCAAGCCAACATTGATTGTTATCGCCGCAGGGTGACATTTTGGTCACCCGAGGGAAAGCAATATGTGGTGCGTACTGACAAACAAAGCAGACTGCATGAAGGGTTGAATTATCTGGTATTGAACAGTATCAGATTGAACAAGGCACCGGTCGCTGAACTTCCGGCAATAATGAAAGACTACGCGGATGATTTCCCAAAAGAACTCCCTGGCTTGCCACCCATGAGGGAGATTAATTTTGAAATCAAGTTGCACCCTAGCACTTATCCAGTGTCATTACCACATTATCGGATGGCACCAGCAGAGATATTGGAGTTAAAGAAGCAGATTGATGAACTACTCAGACTGGGGTGCATTCGAAACAGTACATCGTCTTGGGGAGCTCCGGTGTTGTTTGTGAAGAAGAAGGACGGTACACTCCGAATGTGTGTGGATTACCGGAAACTGAACCAGCAAACTGTCCGGAACAAGTACCCTTTACCCAGGATCGATGATCTATTCGATCAACTGAGGGGTTCCAGTCATTTTTCAAAGATTGATCTGATGTCTGGCTATCATCGAATCCGGGTTAAGGAGGAAGATATAGAGAAGACAACCTTTAGGACATGGTATGGACTATACGAGTTTGTAGACATGCCGTTTGGACTCACCAATGCACCAGCTGTGTTCATGGATCTAATGAACAGGATCTCTTGTCCTTACTTGGACCAATTTGTCATTGTATTTATTGATGATCTCCTGATCTATTCCAAAAGTCAAGAAGAACATGCTGAGCACCTGAGGATAGTTCTGGACACCTTGAGGAAGAATCAACTATATGCCAAAGCCAGCAAATGTGACTTTTGGCTACCCAAGGTTAACTTCTTGGGGCATGTTATATCAGAAGAAGGTATAGCCGTGGACCCGGCTAAGGTGGGGCAGTGACAGATTGGAAAGCACCGAAAAATGTGTCTGAGATCCGTAGCTTTCTGGGATTGGCAGGCTACTATCGGAAGTCTATCATGGCCTTCTCCAAAATTGCATCTCCACTTACCCGACTCACTCAAAAAGGAGTCAAATATGAGTGGTGAGATCTGTACAATCGGAGATTTGAGGAGCTGAAGGAGAGACTTACAACTGCTCCTATCGTAATTTTACCGAAAGAGGCAAAGGTTATGAGGTACAATGCGATGCTTCAGGAGAGGGACTGGGGTGTTCTCTCAGTCAAAGTCAGCGTGTGGGGGCTTATGGTTCAAGACAATTGAAAATACATGAACGCCTATATCCCACGCATGATCTGGAGCTAGTCGCAATGGTCTTCGCTCTCAAAAGCTGGAGACACTATCTATATGGCGAGAAGTTTGAAGTGTTTTCAGATCATAAGACCTTGAAGTACTTGTTTGATTTAAAAAGATCTCAATCTGAGGCAGTGCAGATGGATGGAATATCTGCAGGATTATGAGTTCGCGCTTCGATATCACCTTGGCAAGGCGAACAAGGTGGCAGATGCCCTCAGCCGCATATCACATGCATCAGTGTCATGTTTGATCAGGACAGAATGGGAGATGCTGAATACTATCCGAGAGTTCAACCTATATATCAGTAACCATGGGAGTATGTACAATTTGATCATATGGTCCAACATGGTCTCCAAGATTGAACAGGAGCAGGCGAGCAGATCCGGAAATGGAGGAGATATGGGCCAAGATGTCTACTGGTGTGGTCATACCGGAATGGGAATTACGACCAGGACAAGGTCTTGTATTCTGGGGTAGGATATATGTGCCTAAGAGCTGCAGAAGAGAGTTACTGATTGAGGCACATCAGACCAAACTCTCTATTCATCCGGGCAACACCAAGATGTATCACGACATGAAGAGACATTACTGGTGGCACAGACTCAAGAGGGATGTGGCAGAATTTGTGGCTCATTGCTTAACTTGTCAGCAGGTTAAGACGGAACATCAGAAGCCACCAGGGTTACTCAAACCCTTACCAGTGCCGGAATGGAAATGGGAGCACATCTCCATGGATTTTGTGACGAGGTTACCAAGGTCTTCAAAGGGCAACGATGCGATATGGGTCGTGGTAGACCGACTGACCAAGTCTACACATTTTCTTCCCATTAAGATGACAAACTCATCTGAGACTTTGGGTCGGCGATATATCAAGGATATCATCCGATTACATGGTATTCCCAACACTATAACATCCGACAGAGATGGCCGATTCACCGGCAGAGTATGGCAGAGTATGCAGTCGGCCATGGGAACAGATCTACTGACTAGTACAACATTCCATCCACAAACTGATGGGCAGTCTGAGAAGACAATACAAACATTGGAGGATATGTTGAGAGCATGTATGCTAGATTTCAAGGGTGGATGGGAGGATCACTTGCCGTTGGTAAAATTCTCATACAACAACAGTTACCAGGCAAGCCTCCAGATGGCTCCATTTGAGGCTTTATAAGGTAGACCACGTAGATCACCCGTGTGTTGGATAGAGGCCGGTGAGCCTGCGCTGATTGGACCCGAGTTGGTTGCAGAGACTACAGCGCAAATACAATTGATACGGCAACACCTATTGGCTGCGCAAAGTCGTCAGAAGAGCTATGCTGACAAGAGGAGGAGGTTCCTTGAATTTGAAGTGGGGGACATGGTGTTCTTGAAAGTCTCACCACGAAAGGGACACATGAGATTTGGAAAAAGGGAGAAACTGTCGCCTAGATATGTGGGACCGTTTTCAATCATAAGAAGGATGGGGAAGGTGGCTTTGGTACTTCCTTCACACTTGGCGTCTTTCATATATCGATGTTGAGGAAGTACAATCCTGATCCCTCTCATGTACTGAATGTACAAGATATAGAGGTGCAAAGCGACGTGACATACGTCGAGAAGCCTATCAGAGTGGTGGAGACAGAGCAAAGGGTATTACAAAACCTAGCGATTCAGTTCTTCAAGGTGGTATGGGATCGACATGGTATTGAAGAAGCCACTTGGGAACTCGAGTCAGAAATGAGAACAGCTCATCCTGAGCTATTTATGTAAATGTTTGAAACCCTACCTCGCTCGATTTTCGGGATGAAAATTTTAAAAAGAGGGTTGTATTGTAACACTCCGGAATTTCAAGTTATCAATATATATGAAATTTGGCCATTTAATTTATGAATTATTGGATATGGACCTTAGATGGGTAAAGTGTTGGGTCAATTGCCCAATTAAGACCCAACGGATTGTGGGTATGGTTGCAATTGAAATAAATGGGTAAGATGTACTCAATTGGGTCAAGATTGTTAATTGGGTCAAAATGGCCAATTAGGGCCCAATTGGTCGTGTTTGACTTGGTTGACCACCAAGTGAGTCCAAGCTTAATTAGGTTGGGGCTGATTTGAGTTGGAAATGGAATCAAATAATTGAGTAGATTCAAGTGAATTAAATGAGTTAAATTAAAGAGGTGAGTTGAGTTAAATCAGTTGGATGGGAAGTTATGGGGATATTCATCTCAAGTGAGTGGAGTGTGAAGATGAAGGTGGTTTGTTGTTTCAAAAATCAAACAATGGCATACACGTTGGATTGGGAGTTTCATCTCGTGGATGAGACCCCCAAATGGAGAATCAATGGGAGGTGGACGGTTACACAATTCAAGCCAAGCATACCGTTGGGCACATGGGAGTTTTACCCCATGGATGAAACCCCCAAATCGGCCATTAAGGAAGAGGTGGCGGTTTTGGGTTGATACACAATCCAACCAAGGCTACACCATTGGAGCCTTGGGAGTTTCATCTCATGGATGAAACCCCAAGTGAAGTATTAAGGAGGGAGTTAAATGAGAATGGAAGTTACAAGGGGTGTCACCAAAGGACACCACCCTTGGCTGAATTGATTAACCAAGAAAAGAGTGGAGTTTAGTTCACTCTCTCCCTCTCTCTATCTTCGCCGAATCACTCTCAAGGCAAGAACACTTAGAGAATTTTATCTCATTCTCTCCCTCTCACTCAAGGCCGATTCTCTCAAGACAAAAGACTTAGAGTTGTATCTCAAGTTGTCTCTCTTTCTCCTTCTCTCAAATCTATTCTCTTGGCCGAACCACTCCAACGGGTTTCATCAAGATCAGTCTCGGCTAAAGAACAAGAAGGAAGGAAGGAGAGGCTAAGGAAGGAAAGGAGCAAGAAGGACTGAAAAAAACCGGAGGAGACGCGAAATCATTAAGTGCTCGATAAATTGCAAAAATAAGAAAAAGGTAGTCAAGGACATGGTTTGGCCATTTATTATGGATAAAAGGCCCAATGATGAACCATAGGGTTCAGCCATGTTGTACGGCCGAACCCTATGGAAAGTGTTAAGGAAGTTATATGGGTCTAAGTGATCTTAAAGGGAAGATGATGCACCATAGGGTTCGGCCATTTTGTATGGCCGAACCCCATGAAAAGACATTGGTTATATTTTAATGGATTTGAAGATGAAAATCATAGATTTATGTATATGATTTTTTTAAAGGTTTAAAGGGGTTTAAATGGATGGATGTACGAGAACCATCAAAGAATTAATCGTAGATGTATAATATGTTTTAATGAAAAAAAGGAACCATAGGGTTCGGCCATGTGTATGGCCGAACCCCATGGAGAGACAATGATGGATAATGTTGTTAGATTTAATTGATTTTGAATATGTTAATGAGGATAAAAAAGGATGAACCTAAGGGTATGATTAAGCACTCCCATTGAGGGTCTTGTTTATGAACTTGAGATGGTGAATTGTTTAAAAGAGAACATGGAAAGAAAGGACCATGGGTTCAGCCATGTGTATGGCCGAACCCCATGGACCATTTTAATGGGACATGTGGAGATTTAAGCATGATTAGAAATGATGGTTAAAGGAGTGAAATTAAAAGACCATGGGTTCGGCCATGGTGTATGGCCGAACCCCATAAGTAATATTTTGTGAACTTATGTTTATGGACCTAAAACATAAGGTGATGGAAACAATGGCATGGAATGTAAATATGGGTAAAAATGAAAGATCATGGGTTCGGCCACGGTGTATGGCCAAACCCCATGAGGAATGTTTTGGTTATGGATTTGTATAGGTGATTAGATGTATGAATAAAAAATGGCATGATCTTGTATCTAACTTAAAGATCAAAGAACTCAAAGGAGGGACTAAAACCAAATAGGTGAAGTTCGGCCATTGTGTGTGGGCGAACCCCACAAAGTTGTATTTGGTGGACTTAGGGTTTTTAGAATGGTTACTTGGAAGTGATTGGTTAAATCCAAAGAGGGACCAAATTCAAGTGGGTGAAGTTCGGCCATGTTGTATAGCCGAACCCCACAAGGTTGTGTTTATGGACTTAGACTTAATTGGAAATCAAATGGGATATTGGTTTGACTTGTGGATATGTAACAAGGTGACAGGACCTCACAAACGGTGCACGATCGTGAGTGGTTGCCGGATTAAGAAGCAAGGACACTTTAGTGGTCTTTGGTAGGATTCTACCTCTTTGAAACCATGGGTTATGTATGATGGTTTTAATCCTTATTTTGATGAGTTATGTTGTAAAAATAATATGTTTCAAATGTGAGGTTTTAATGCTATGATTATTCTATTACATAGCATATGGACACACATCTCATGCATGGCATGGGAGAGAAGTTTGTATCCGGAGGCCACGCTCCGTCGGGGCATCCGTAAGGCATTTGTGGGAAGACCTTGATGTGCATAATCCCATCAAGAAGTAACCGGAGAACACAGTCCGCCAGGGCGTCTGTAAGGCAACTGTGGGGATACCTTGATGAGGAGAATTCGATCAAGATGATATATTTGATTGTGATGGGTGGGACTCATTGCATAAGACATATGGCATGACATTGTTTTTACATGGTTTTATGATTATGTTATATATATGGTTTTTGTACTCACCATGTGTTAGTCTTACTTGGAATTCCTACTAGGCGCGTTGTTTTAACGCCCTACTTCTACCCTAGTGAATGACACATAAATGAAGGAAATGATGATTGTGAACAGAGCCAAGCATAGGAGCTTGGATATGTTTAATGTTATTTTATTTAAGTTACTCATAGACTTGTAATTTGAGTAGCTAGAATGTGGCATGTAATAACTTAGATAATTTTGCTATGGTTTGAATGGTTTATTTTGGATATTTAATTTAAGGTAATTTGGTTAAGTGACGAAGTACTTTGCTATCTAAAATGGAATAGATTTAGGTTCTATTGTAATCTGCAGTTTATGATTTAATCCACACACACACACACACACACACACATATATATATATATATATATATATATATTATTACGTGTGAACCGTATTCATGGACTTAGTCCATGCACACGTAGGGTTGGCCAGTTAAGGGTCAAACTTTAGAAGTTCGGACTTAGCTCCCGTCGTGACGTCCCGCTCTCTATCACTCTTAAAAAACAAAATAGACTCTGATTTTCGGAAAGCGAGTGAAAGAGGGCGGGATGTTACAGAACATACCTTTACCCATCTCCTCCTTTCTTTGTTTCAGTCTTTCCTCCTTATTCCTTCTCCTTTCTTGGTATTATGCTGGTCCTCTAGGTGTAGTGACAAATTGTGGAAGAGAGAGAGGGAAAAGAAGATGGAAATCTCTTTGTTCTCAAATGAAGAGGTGCCGGGCAAGGGGTGTGAAGTGCCTCTTGGTGGTGTCTCCTTCTAATCAGGCCAAACTCCTTTCAATCCCTTCCTTTCTTGTTCTTCACTGATTTCTCTAAGTCTAGAGATGAATTGGGAGAGAGAAAGAGATGAGAAGAGAATGCAAATCTCTTTGTTTCAATTTATGGAATTCGGCCAAGGGGTGTGAAGTGCCCCTTGGTTGTACCCCTTTGTAATCAGCCCAAACTCCTTTCAATCCCTTCCTTTCTTGTTCTTCACTGATTTCTCTAAGTCTAGAGATGAATTGGGACAGAGAAAGAGATGAGAAGAGAATGCAAATCTCTTTGTTTCAATTTATGGAATTCGGCCAAGGGGTGTGAAGTGCCCCTTGGTTGTACCCCTTTGTAATCAGCCCAAGGCTTTCTCACTTCCCTCTTAACAGTTTCATCTTAACCAAGGTGTCCTTTGGCTTAACCAAGGCACCCCTTGGCTTCCAATTTGTGCATGGGTTTCATCCATGAGATGGAACTCTCCATTTCGAACATGTGTCCCTTGGGTTGGTACCCCTTGAGATGGAAACTCTTTCATTTCCATTTCAACTCACCTTGACTCAAGCATTTTAATCTTGAATTCAACTCAAATAATTTAATTCATTTAAACTCATTAATCAACTCAAGTCCATTTAACTCAGCCACAATTTATCATTTACTCAATTCCTTTGAACTCACCCATGGTTGACCAAGTCACCCATGTTGACCAAGTCAACCATGGCTGAGCCGACCATGCACTACGTGGCATTTAGGGTCCTACTTAGCCATTTCATTTACATGCCACCTCACTTGATGAGGTGGATCTCATGCCTTGGGTGTTAATTGGGTATTTGACCCAATTAAATTAATCTTACCATTTACTTCAAAATTAGTTCAACTTGACCCATTGGGTCCCAATTGAGCAATTGACCCATTTATTTAAGGCTTACCCAATTATTTCCAATTCAACCTTAACTATGACCCGTTGGGTCTTAATTGGGTAATTGACCCAACTCCTTACCCATCTAGGGTCCATGTCCATTATTTAATTTCAAATTCCATCAATTTACAAATTAAATGGACAATTCCAATATATATTTATGAAATGAAAATCCGGGGTGTTACAACTTCTCTCTCCTTCCCTTTTCCTCTCGTCTTGCCTTTATGGGTACTTTTTATTCGTTTCACCCTTGCCCATTCTTCTCAAGTTATTTTTTTTTACAATTTTTTTTGTAAAACCTTTTGGCAAACATTGTCATTTCTTCACTTGAGAATTCATCTTCCGAAGAATCTTTTTTTTTTCTTTTGTTTTCTTTTGTTTTAGAGAAGATTTCAAGACAATTAATTTATCGTTTGGTTGTTCAAAGGTGTAGTTCATAGGTTTGTAATGAACCAACCAAATCATCGATATTCATTAAGGACACATCTCTGTTGTCCTCCATAGCAACAACCTTGGACTTGAATCTTTCAGCAAGATTCCGGACAATTTTGGTACATACCTTGTCCTCAAGTATCCCTTCACCTAGAGTGAACATTCAATTTACAATGTCTCATATCTTGAAATAAAAATCCATGAAGACTTCATCCTCCCTCATTTTAAGAGTATCAAACTGATTTTGGAGGATCTGAAGTTTGGACTCTTAACTATTGAGGTGTTTTCATGAGTTGTTTCAAGAACTTCCCATGCCTTACTCGCCTGTACTCGCTATTGGATACTGAACAGTTAAGGGCATTCATGGCTTTGCCATCAGTTGTCTGAGCAGCTTTCTCAGCAAGGGTCCAAGAGGCAAAATGTTTGGGTGTCATCAACACGGTTGTGGTGGATGCTCTACCATTTTCTCTTCTATGGGTTCCTGCCATCCAGTTTTTACAATATCCCACACCGATGAGTCTAGGGAAACAAAAAAAACTTCTCATTTTGGCCTTCTATGAGGCATAGTTTGTTCCATTGAAGTAAGGGGGTTTGGATATTGCATGACTATCTCCCATGGTGTTCTAGCTTGGATCGACTCAGATGGTTAAATCCTTGTAACAAACCCTAGGCTTTGATACCAATTGAAAGTTCTCCCTTGGTGCTAGAACACGATTGACCCTAGAGGGGGGTGAATAGGTCAATCTAACAATCGTTGGTCCTTTTAAAAATTACTTGATTGATTAGTTTAAGTGCAACGGATACAACAATCAAGTGAGTGCGTGTTAGCAAATGTGATTAAACAATCAACACAAGAAAATAGCTCTAACACCACAAGCACAAGGACACAATATATATATATAGTGGTTCGGTTAGCCAACTTACATCCACTGTTAGGACTCGCTCAACTTTGAGCTCTCCCCAAATTCACTAAGTGGGGACTTACACCCTCACAATTAGAGTAGCAATTCCATCTCACTCAATCGCCTAGGAATTCCACCCACCACTGTTCCTGAGACGACACTCTAGGTTTTTTATAGTGGTTCCGGAGCCAAGCCTCCTTAATCCACTTTCGGGACAAAGGTTTTAAAAACAAAATTAAAACTAAGAAGCACTTTCCTTGAAGCTCTTTTTCGAAGATGTGTGCTTCTCAAAGATCCAACCAATGTGTGCCGACACTCTACCTTGTAGACGTCGTAAAAAAATCACAATTTCAGGGTGACTAGGAAACTGGTTATACCAAATCTTTCCTAGTTTGTATATTTTCTTTCCTCATCTCTTTCTCTTTCTCCAACTCAATCAATAGATTGGTTGTATATGATTCTCAGGTGAAGGCACAAGAGACTTGATCGTTCCTTTTAGTGTGTGATTTTTCTCAGTTCAAAGAAGATAATTAAATGATCACACAACACTCAGATTTATACAGGAGTCTTCACAGTTTTTTAAACTGACTAGTACTGATAGGTCGGGGGCACTGATGGGTTAGTGGTCATATTTATTACCGTTCAACCACCTGACCGTTGCTCATTAAATGTACTCCCAGCGACATTATTACTTCATGGTCGACAGGTCGGTGTCACCAATGGGTCGACAGTCATGGCACCGAGAGTTGGGTCCATACAAGGGTGTCGATTTGGGGCAATACCATGCAGACAGAGTTTCATGCCCATAGACGTGTCCCTCCCTTTACCGTGGGTTGGTCCTGGTACTCTCGATCGGTCTTGAATTATAGAGATGTATGTTTCTTCGAGAGTCCACTTGAGTTCTAAGTTCCAGAACTCATAAATTATCATCGACGAGTCATTGACCATGAGGGGTCGTTTCAGCCTTTTATCGAGGGGTCAGCGCCTACGAGACTCTCGATCAAAGGCATACCCAGAATGACAGTTCTATGATTCAGAACCTTTGTCAATCTGGCCGACTAGTCTTTGACCAACATGGGTCGATCTGTCTCCACCGAAGGGTTAGTGAGAGCGACTAGTCGAGCTGACAGTGAGCTGAATTCATATTTCCATGTTTGCTTCCAATTCACTGTGCAGCTTCCTCTCTAGGCTTTGTATGGTTTTACCATTTGTTCAACTAAGCATAGGAAAGGTCCTCCTAAGGTGTGGCTGCCACCTAAAGTCATCTATGGCCAAATACCTGTTGTGATTTCCATACATGATGAGCTTCAATGTTGGTTAGCATGATATTTAATCTTGATCACCTTGAGTCTTCAAGTTTCTTAGTAAGTGCTTCTTACCGAGTCATAGAATTTACAAAAATAGGTTCTCGACAAGCTGGGGCACTAAGATCCTCATTTTCAACAATGCAAGCGATGAAATTCTTATAGGTTTCATCATTCACTTGAGTTTCCTCATCCGAATCATTCTCTGATTCTAAGGTGTCCTTCATAGACATTTTGGGTTTTTCCGATGGACTTACATTTGAGTAATGTCATCTCTCACCATAATTGAAGCATTCTTGTTCCTTGGACTTTTTTTTATCTTTATCTTTTTAAGGTTTTCGTCTTTTCCTAATTTTTTCACTTGATTCTCCTTTCTTAAATTTTCTCATCTTATTGAACCTTTTAAAGTTTTTTAAGTATTTTTTAGCAATCAAAGCCATTTCTTCACTAGGGTCTCTTTCTTCCAATTCCGATTTCTTTTCTTTATCCATTGAAAGTTTGACGGAAGATTTCAAGGCAATAGGATTCTCTATTGTTGAAGGTTCAATATTTAGTTCAAAGTTGCAATCATGTCACCAAATAATCAATTTTCATTTCTGTAACATTTCGATATTGCTCAATCACCACTTTTTTAGACTCAAACCTCTTAGAAAGATTTCTAACAATTTTTGTGCACACTTTTGCATTGGGAATCCTCTAACCAAGAGACCACATAGATTTGACAATGTCATTAACTCTAGAGTAGAAATCCATGAAGATTTCTTCTTCCTTCATTTTCAAGGCATCAAATTCAGCTTTCAATAATTGGAGCTTTGATCTATTTACATCCGATGTGCCTTCGTGGGTTCTCTCAAGAATTTCCCATGCCTCTTGTGTGGTGTCACACATCATTATCCTTTTGTGTTTAGTGGGTGAGAGTGCACAATTCAATGCATTAAGTGCTATACCATTAATAGTGCATGAAGCCTTTTCTTCTTTATTCCATTGAGAGAAAGGTTTTGGGTCAATGGATGTGGAAGTAGTTGTCGTCCCCGTTTTCTCAACCACAGGATATGACCAACCGGTACACACCAAATCCCATACGGATGCATCGATGGAGATAAAGAAGCTTTTCATTTTAGCCTTCCAAGAAACATAGTTTGATCCATCGAAATGGCAAAGCTATCTCCCATGGTTCTAGTACATTGATCACTCAGACGGTTAAGTCACTACAATGAGCACGAGGCTCTCATACCAATTGAAAGTTCCCTGAGTGCTTAGAACCGGATTATCCCTAGAGGGGAGTGAATAGGGTAATAAAAAATTATGGGTCCTTTTTAAAATTTTACTTGATTAATGTGAAGTAGTGCGGAATTAAGAATCAATTAACCAAGTGTGTGTGATAATCAAAGTGTGCAAGATTAAGAACAATCACACAAGCAAGCTCTAATACACAAGGTTTATAGTGGTTCTGTTAAACAACCTACATCCACTAATGAGACTCACCCAACCTTGGGCTATCTCCAATTCACTAAGCGTTGGAATTATACCAACACAATAGAATAGTACTTCCACTTATCCAATTGATTTGGAATTTCACCCAATTCCTATTCCACTATTTTTTATAGTGCTTCAAGAGAAAACTATCTCTTTAATCCACTTCACTTTTAAATAAGATTTTTAAAGTAAAAATCTAAACTAAGAGGCACTTGCCTTTGAATCCTTTGCAAATGAAGATGTGCTTCTAGAATCGATCCACCCAATCTGAGCTCGTACAATCCCGACATTGATGAAGGCTCGTCGTGTAGAGCAATCACAATCCTTGGGAGGCTCTCTAGAAGATTGGGTTCTCAATCACTATTCTAGAGTATGACTTGATCATTCTCTCTTAATGTCAATCACAAAGGATTAGATACTTGAATGATTTGCTTTTAGTTTACCAAGACAGAAAAAGTTTAAGATTTTGTCTTTGATTCTTGGGTGATTATCTCACTCGTAGATGGGCTCAATTAATTTCTAGTAACTCTTTAGCCAACTCCCGAAACAGATTTTTTTTTATGGGAAACACAAAAATCTCGTCAGCCCGATACACACGATCGATCGGGTAAAGGCGATCGATCGTTCGTGTTTGGAATCCCGTTCACAAACCCGACTGTTGACCATTAAATGCACAGTAACGGTAACAAAATGGTAATCTCACGATTGGTTGTGCCACACGATTCATCGTCCGTGTTTCTAGAGACAGATCGTGGGTTGGCGAAAGCATCGACAAGGGATTGAATCTATTTTCTAGTGTCAAGACCCATCCAAGCCTAGGGCGACAGGTTGTAAGCCCGATGTGTTATTGCCCTGTCCTGGCGATTGGTCGTTCGATCAACTGATCGTGCTATACAAAAGCATTGTCCTGAGCCTGATTGTACTTTCAGTGGTCATTTGACCCAGGATCCAGGCGATTGATCGTGAGGGTGATAGGTCGGCCCTATACCCAGATAAGGCATCATCTGTACGATCTGTTATCCTATATTTGACTGTGAATGACAGTCCAAATTTGTCTAAGCCGAGGGGATTAATCGTATGCATGATTGGATAGCTCTGTCCTAACAATACATTGTGAGCACGAATTTATTGTCCTGAGACTTTGAAAGATCTCCTTTGGGTGCTAGAACACGATTGACCCTAGAGGGGAGAGGGGGGGGGGGGGTGGTGAATATGTTAATCCCGGTTTCCATGGTGTTCACACATTTCTTGATTGTTTAAAGTTTAAGTGCAGCAGAATAACAACATTAATCAAGAGATTCGTTTAGTATGATAAATTGTATATAATTTCTTAAACGATCACACTAAGTTTAGGACCCTTTGCAATTGCTTGATTATCTATGCTTGTGTATAATGTATAAATAAAGATAATCAAATGCAAAGTGATTTGTGTTGTAAAGAATGCTTAAATACTAAAAAACAAACATAAAATAATCAAACAACATAAGACCAAATTTATAGTGGTTCGGTTAGCCAACCTCCATCCACTGTTAGGACTAGCTCAACCTTGAGCTATCCCTAAATTTAATAAGTGGGGACTTACACCATCACAATTAGAGTCGGAATTCCACCTCACTCATTTGGCTGGGAATTTCACCCACCACATGTAGAATAGGAATTCCACCTATTCATTTGGCTGGGAATTCCACCCACCACATGTGCCAGAGACAATGCTCTAGATTTTTTATAGTGGTTCCGGAGCCAAGCCTCCTTAATCCACTTTCACGGGACAAATGTTTTAACAACAAAATTAAAACCAAGAAACACTTGCCTTTGAAGCCCTTTCTCGTTGATGTGTGCTTCTCCGAGATCTACCCAATGTGTAACCAAGTTAATCCCGACGCTCCTCCTTGTAGCCGTTGTTGAGCAATCACAATTTCAAGGTGACTAAGAAAGTGATTCTACCAAATCTTTCCTAGTTTTTATATCATTTCTTCTCTCTCTCACAAACTCAATTCATATGATTGGTTATATTATATTTCCCAAGTGTAGGCACAAGAGAGAGAGTGGTCCTTTTGTTGGCCCTTGTTTAAGCTTACGATAATGATGAGGGTCAAACGGATTTACCAAAGGATGTCCAACTGGTTGCACAAAGATTGGTATTTCTAGAGAAGGCAACCAATTTTTCCGATCAGTCGAGTACCGACTGGTCGGGCGCACCGAGGTATCGGTGACTCAAAATATTACCGTTCAACTACCCGAACGTTGAGCATTAAATGCACTTCCAATGGCACAATTTATATATGACTGACAGGTCTGTTTTACCGATGGGTAGATAGTCATGGTACCGAGAGGTCGGTTCTTACGATAAGATCGGTCTGGGGCAACACCATGCTGACAGAGTTTCAGGTCCAGAACCTAGTCTTACCCAAACCGACCTGTCGCCTTTTATCAGTGTGTCGATCCTGGTACTCTTGACTGGTCTGTATTATCGATATGTCTGTTTTCTCGAGAGTCCACCTAAGTTCAAAGTTCCAAAACTCATAAGTCTTTATTGAAGAGTCGTTGACCACGAGAGGTCGTCTCAGCCTTTCACCGAGGGGTCGGTGTATACTAGACTCTCGATCAGAGGCATACCTAGAATGACAGTTTTTATGATCCAGAACCTTTGTCAATCTGGCCGACCAGTCTTTGAAAACAATGGGTCAATCCTATCTCCACCGAGGGGTCGGTGAAAACGACTGGTCGAGCTGACAGTGAACTTAATTCATATTTCCAAGTTCGTTTTTAATTCATTGTCAAGCTTACTCTTTAGGCTTTTTATGATTTTACTATTTGTTCAACTAAGCCTAGGAATGGTCCTCCTAAGGTGTGAGTACCACCTAAAGTCATCTATGGCTAAATACCCATTTTGTGATTGCCATAACGATGAGCTTCAATCCGGTGGATCATGATCTTCACTTTTGATCATCTTGAGTCTTCAAGCTTCTAGCAAGTGCTTTTTAGCAAGTCATGGAATTGACAAACTTAGGGACTCGGTAAGCCGAGGCACTAACAGGCTTTGGAAGCTTGGACTTAGCTCGCGTCGTGACGTCCCGCTCCTTCTCACTCTTTATTTAAAAAAAAAAAATAGACTCTGATTTTCGGCGAGTGAAAAAGGACGGGGGGTTAGCAACCCAATTATACAGGGACAACACCACCAAGTTGTGAACAACAATAAACAAGGCAACATCATCATGGCTGCATAACAAAATAGAAGCGGCGCTAGAAACAAAGAACAAAAGTAAAAGAGCAAGGTTGAAGAAGCTTGGAAGTTTTTGTTTTTGTTGTTTACAGAATCAAAGAGTACAAAAGAAAATAGTTGCACATCTGTCTTGACTGAAAATTATATTGCAGACAGAAGTTATTGTGTAAGAAAGAATAAGAAAAAAAGATATATAGATTCATTTGGAAATTGAGAATAAGAGGTAGCAAAAGTTGTATTCATTCTCCACTTGTGACGCCCCGCCCTTTTTCCATCGCTTAAAGCTAGAGTAATTGTTTTTTTTAATTAGGACTTAGAAAAAAGGGCGGAGACGCCATGACGCAAGTCGAGTCCGAGTCTGAAGACCGGACCCTCGACTGGCCAACTCAGTTTGTGCATGGACTCAGTCCATTGTAAACAGTTGCACACACTGTACACCCCCATAAAATTTCTTTTGCAGAAAACATTTATTGCGAACATGTTATAACAATAACAATTATAGCAACTTAAGCAAAGATAAGAGAAATCCAACTATCATAAGACAAATAACAAACCACAATAGTTCAAGATTCTAGGAGTTGTCTAAAATTATTACATTCCAATCTCTCACTCCTACAAATACATCAACACTCCAAAATATCGAAAGTAACAGTAAGTCCCCTCCAAGCCTCTCTTGTTAAGTCCTCGATCAAGCATGATTGGCGCTAGGTCCATCCTCATCTTGCTTATGTTCACCTGCGTTCACATCTAAATGGGGGGATTTATGGGTTTAGTCAACGCGCCCAGTAGGAGTTCCAAATAATAGATATGCACGGGGGAGTGTTAAAATCCAAAGTACACATATGCTTCTTTTGTTTCATAATAAAACATGATAGATATTTCTCAAATATCAATATAGCATAATCTTAAATATGTAATCTCAATTGCTTGCAATTTCTCAAGAAATGCTATGCCATGGTTACTATGTATCAATGAATGCCCATTAATGTCCATGTTGGAAAGATATCTACGAAGTCTCTCACTATTGTAGGTAAGGTAGGAACATGTGACTCTTCTAATTTCAAATGTTTCAACAAAATCCGGCTGATTCCACCATGAGGTTTGCCATATATAGAAGTCTTCTGTCTATCTTCGTATACTATGAATTTCTATCCATTTGGTAACATTAGGGTTACTCTTTTGCAGTAACAGTCAATACACGCCTGAAATGTGGTTAGCCAGTCCATGCCAAAAATCACATCGACTTTATCATGTCCATAACAAGATAATCATACTTGAATTTGAAATCAACTAGTTCGGTGTCAATAGAGGTGCATACCAAACCAACTGACGTGTCTCCAACCGGTGATACAGTGGTAAGTCCAGTGGATAAGGTTTGTACAAGTAGACCAGTAGCAGATACAATGGATGCAGACAGAAATGAATGGGACGCTCCAGAATCAAATAGTGCTACTGCATAAGAGCCAATAATTGCCATACCCTGGATCACAGAGTGATCGGCTGTGTCAGGTGTGTGGACCAAGGAATATGCTCGCCCTGAAGCTACTAGAAGAGGTGGTCGTCCGGACTGCGTCTGAGATCGGGATGCCTTTGACCATGCTGGCCTGCCTGGCGGACGGTAAGAGTTCTGCGCTTGAGGAAACTTGCGAATTTGTGAGCAGTCTCTAGTCATATGTCCTGCCTGTCCACACTAATAGCATGTGATAACTCACCTGGATGTCTGTATTCCATTAGCTCTTCCTCTGCAATGCTAGCCATGTTGACTACATCCGCGAAAGTTGTGAATTTGAAGATTGTCACCTTAGCCTTGATTTTGGGGCGTAGACCTCTCTCAAATTTCCAAGCTTTCTTATACTCAGTGTCCACTATGTACAGGGCATAGCTATAAAGTATGAAGAATTCTATCTGATACTCGGCAACTGTCATGCTTCCTTGAATTAGGACTATGAACTCGTTGACTTTGTACTCTTTCTACTCTTTTGGAAAATAGTTGGCTAGGAAGGTCTCTGTGAAGTCTTTCCACGTCATCTCTTCCACTACCCTGCTCTGTTCCACTGTCTGCCACCATTTACCGATTCATCTATGAGTCAATGATGGTCAACAGTTTTAGGATCTTAGTGGTATTCTTGATCCAATTCTTAGCTCCAATGGGCCCCTAGTTTCCATGAAAGTAAGGGGGACGTTGCTGTTGAAAGTCCTTGACAAGAGCCCTACCCCTGGAGTCGGTCGTGGCATTTGTAACACTACCTGTTTGACTCTGTTGCATCACTGAATTAACTACTGTTTGTACGAAACTTTGGAGCTTGGGAGGTACAGGTGGAATGTTGTCTCTCGTCTCTTTGACGTGTTCTACATTGCGCCGGAGGCGTCTTACTCCAGTACGTCTCCCACGCATTGGCATTTCTTATGCCAAGAAACAATATTTAAAATATATTTTTTTAATCCATCAAATAAATTTAGAAGATACTCTTCTACTAATCATGCCACATTGATAAACAAAACTCATCTTATATCATCATATCACTTTCCAATTAAGGGGGGAAATCTCCTAAGTTTTCATTTGCATCGTTTGTCTCGGGGTATTTACTATGTCTGTTATATGTATTTGACTTAGATTACTTACTTACTTTTCTTTGCATTCCGCTCTAATACCAACCGTGACGCCACGCCCTTTTGTCCATCACTTAAGATCAGAGTATTTTTTTTTTTTTTTGAATTAGAACTTAGAAAAAGGAATGGAGACGCCACGATGCAAGTCGAGTCTGAGTCCGAAGACCCGACCCTCGATTGGACAACTTAGTGTGTGCATGGACTCAGTCCATTATAAACAGTTACACACACTGTACGCTCCCATAAAATTTCTTTTGCGGAAAACATTTATTGCAGATATGTTATAACAATAACAGTTATAACAACTTAAGCAAAGATAAGAGATATTCAAATATCATAAGTCAAATAACAAACCACAACAATTCAAGATTCTAGGAGTTGTCTAAAATTATTATATTCCAATCTCTCACTCCTACAAATACATCAACACTCCAAAATATCAAAAGTAACATTAAGTCCCCTCCAAGCCTCTCTTGTTCGGTCCTCGATCAAGCATGACTGGCGCTAGGTCCATCCTCATCTTGCTTATGTTCACCTGCGTTCACATCTAAATGGGGGGATTTATGGATTTAGTCATCGCGCCCAATAGGAGTTCCAAGTAATAGATATGTATAGGGGAGTGTTCAAATCAAAAGTATACATATGCTTGTTTTGTTTCATAATAAAACATTTTTTGTAGAGAAAAACATGATAGATATTTCTCAAATATCAATATAGCATAATCTCAAAACATGTAATCTCAATTACATGCAAATTCTCAAGAAATGCTATGCCATGGTTACTATGCATCAATGAATGCCCATTAATGTCCATGCAACAATCATACTAATCATCTTAGTGGCCAGTTCATTATTATTGGCCGATTACTTCCATCAGCGATTTGAAGCGGCAACCACCAATGTGCTGTAGCCTAACCACAAATTAACCGAGACTGTCGGTGGAGTGTGGACTCCTCCCACTGCGCATGGTTTCGGGACCTTCCCAGGAGTTCTTTGGTCCAAGTAATGCCGTAATATTCATAATAAGGACATGGCCAAGGAATAACATTTGTATATCTCATCAATATAGTACACGAGACGAAGCAATGTCTGGACATTTCATTCTTGTCTCGGTAAATGCAGTTTCCCTCCCATGCAAACCATGCATGAGGTATGTATATGCTCATGATGACAAATCATGCATCATATAAATCTCATGTCTTCAACATGGAAAACATATAGCAATACTCATAATTTCAAGATACTCATGTTGAAAACAATAGCATTTTCATAGTTCATAGCATATGATTTTTCAAAAAATCAAATATATAAAGATATCATTTATATACACTCATGTGCTTCTACGATGTAGGAAAACCTACTTGTTTGATGGTATTCACTAGAGGAAAGGATTACAAATTGACACGTATAACGTCGGGGTCACTCTCGAATCCTTCGTTCATTTTCATACATGTCAAAAATATCATAAACATGTCATCATACTTATCCCAATTACTTGTCCTTAATTTCCAAATCTAATTTTGTTACGTTTCATTAGTAAGGTCTTTGCCCAAGGTTTAGGTCCATGTATATCAAGTATGTAAACAATGTATCACTATCTTTAGTTTCATTAATAAGGTCTAACCAATGGTAGAACTTAAAGCTATAAAATTTCTATCCACCATGACATGTAGAGGGACTGAACTAAGTTATGAGGATTCAACTATAATTACTGGATTAGTATTGGAACTAATTTTGAGACTGAAAACAGCCCTAAATTCAGTGGTTTGCAAGAATGAAAATCAGTCCCACAATCAAGTGTTTTTTAGAGTGAAAAATCAGTCCCACAATCAAGTGTTTTAAGACATGAAGATCAGTCCTAAGGTCGATGGTCTTGCAACATGAAAATAGTTATAAAAAATCAAGTAGAAAATGGGTCTAAGATCAGCCAGCAAAGAGCCCTACTTTCAGTCGATCATGGACTGAAAATCTATCCCCAAAACATCCATTTATGCTCATCATTTCAGCATCCAAAAATTTACAGAAATCAGAAAAATTCAATGATTTATTGACCTATCAATTCAAATGTAATGACCTTGAAAGTTTTATTGGAGGTTCAAATTTAGGTTAACTAATCGCAGTTAAAATTTCAGGGAAATCCGAGATCTACAGATTAAGACACAAATCCCTGATTAAACTACTGTAAAATAAATTTACAGTTCTGGACTGTACATCCAGTACACATTGCGACCACAGTTTGAGGCATTAGATGGTATTGTTTGTCCCTAAAATTTTTATAGAATATAGGTCTATTTGTTTATATGAACATAGAAATAAATTTTATAGAAATCCAAGTAGTATTCACCGAGTTATGATTTTTGTAAGATGCACCAGCCAAAACTGTCTCAGATCTGGACCTGTGTTTTGGCCTCAAACACAGTCATCAACAGAGGCATCAAATCTGATCCAACCCCTCTGAAATTTCTACTAGAGTCTCATGTGGTTGTAAAAAATCTCCATAAAAAATTTCACTGGAATCGGATGATCAAAGACCAAGATATAGATTTTACATTGAAGAGCTACAAAACTGTCTCACAAAGTTCATGTGTTTGGAAACCTAAAGTCCACAATTTTTTTCCAAACTCCACATTCTTAATCAAATCTCTTCCCAATTCGATTCCAGACTAATTCTAAGCCATTCTAAATCATCAATTATGTCCTAACACTAAAGTATAAGGAAACCAACCTGTTATGATGCTTTTCCAAAAGATCTTTTGTAACACCCTGATTTTTTCAAAGATATAAATATTTACAAAAATACCATTGGAATGGTAAATTGAAAAGATATGATCGTAGATGAGAAATGGTGGGGCCCATTGTTCAAATTAAGACCCAATGTGCATACTATAGGGATCAAATTAAAGTAGATGGGTAATGTACATCTAATTGGGTCAAGATGGTTTTTTGGGTCAAAGGACCCAATTGGGACCCAATGGGTCATGATGGACTCATTTGACCATTGGGTGAGCCCAATCTTAATTCGGTTAGGCTGAATTGATTTGGAATTAAATGAAGGATAAATGGGTAGGCTTGATGCAAGTGTGTAAACCACATTCAAATGGGTAAACCACCCATAAATGGGTCAAGACGCCAAATTGGATCAATAAGCTAGGGACCCAATGGGTCGAGTTGACAATGTTGATCATGGTTGACCGTGTGGACCCTCATGTGAGGTCAAAGGATGAGTCAAATCAGGTTGAGATGGGACTGAAATGAGTTGGATTTGAATTAAGTAATGGAGTTGACTCAAGTGCATTAAATGAATGACATTAAATGTGGTGAGTTGGGCTGATGAGTTGGGTGAGTTAAGGTGGAAACCAAAGAGACCTTAAATTCCATTGAGTAAAATGGGGAGGTGAGGAGTTGCCATGATCTTAAACACCACAAAACAAGTCCCACACATTGGGTTCTTGTGGAGCAAGTTTCCATGCATGGAATTCAAAGGCATGAGATAAGATTCACCTTGGAAGCTTGGTTGGGTTTCCATCTCATAATGGAAACCCAAGACCCAACATCGGGAGCTGAAAGGATGGTCTAAGCTGAGGCCAAGCGTCCCATAGTTAAGCCATGGGACTCCTTGGTTTGATCAAGGATTGATGAGGGTAAATGAGGGGCTCAAGGGCTATTTAACAAAAGCAACAAACCACATCCCTTGGCCGAATTTGATCACAAAGAAAACATAGAATTCTCATCTCTCTCCCTCTCTCAAAAACCCATCCTCTTGGCCGAATTATCCTTTGGTATTTTCACCATTGTTCAAGCTTTCAATCAGCTAAGGACTAAGGGAGCAAAAAGGAAGAAAGCAAGGATCAAAAGGAGAGAAGAGAAGCAAAGGAAATTGGTAAGTGTTTACGTAAGAATTTAGTTAAATAAATTGGTAAAAGGGAGCATGATTTGGCCATGGAATGGCCGAATCCATCAAGGGCTTAAACCTTGGATGGTGCTGTATAAAAAGGATAAAAAATGGATCATTAGGTTCGGCCACTTTGGATGGCCGAACCCCATGAAATTATTTGGGT
The DNA here is from genome assembly GCA_013350335.1 of Chimonanthus salicifolius. Classification (NCBI taxonomy): domain Eukaryota; kingdom Viridiplantae; phylum Streptophyta; class Magnoliopsida; order Laurales; family Calycanthaceae; genus Chimonanthus; species Chimonanthus salicifolius. Next base: position 52,390,138 of record CM023540.1, on the reverse strand, counting down.
ATTTTGATGGTTTTTGAAGGCTAAAAACCATGCAAAACCATGGAAATTTTTACATGTTTTAATGAGACACAAAGTATATGTTAAAGAGGTTTAAATCATAGGCCATAGGGTTCGGCCACTTGGGATGGCCGAACCCCATGAAAGGATTTGACAAGCTTATGGTGATTTTTGATGGTTTTGAGAGATAAAAACCATACAAGGTATGGAAAGGTTAAGGTGTTAAAAAAAATGGAGATAAGGTGTATGTCTTGGGTTGGCCAATGTATGGCTGAACCATATCTTTCTTATGGCTAAATTAGTATGTCAAAACCATGAATAATTATGGGAAGTATTGAACCAAGAGAACCATAGGGTTCAGCCATGTGTATGGCCGAACCCCATGGACCATTTTATGGGATAAATGGACCCTTGTATGGGTATTTGGATTTAAGTTTACGATTAGTAATTGTTAATGGTTATTGTGATGTTTTAAAGGTTAACATAGAATGACAATGATGAACGGTTAAAGGCTAGGTAAGTGGATGATTTGAATGGCATTTGAATGTAATTAGAACGGATTAAAGGACCAAGTTGGAGATAGTGAGGTTCGGCCAAGTTGAATGGACGAACCCCACTAAGGTGGATTTTGTTTTGATAATAGTGGTTAGCAAGATTAATTATCGGTTAGCCTAGTGGCAAAACCATAAATATAAGTTATAATGGAATAAAGGATTAAAGGACTTGAAAGAGGGGTCAAACCAAGGTGGTATGGTTCGGCCATCCTGTATGGCTAAACCCTACCAAGTTATATTATGTAATATAAAGTGTTTATATGGATGGTATTGATCAAGTGAAGAGGAGGATCAAATCCAAAGTGGGTGAGGTTCAGCCATGGGTATGGCCGAACCCCACAAGGTGGTTTTTGGGATTTAAACCTAATAAGAAATCAAAAGGTTATGTTATTAACTTGCTGTTATATAAACAAGGTAACGGGACTTGAATGACGCATGAGTCGTGAGCAGGTGACGGTTAAGAAGATCGGACTTTTAAGTGAACTTTCGGTAGGATTCCTACATCATTGAAACCATGGATATGTATTATGTACTTTTGATGGTTTTATTTCATGTTTGATAAGTTATTTTGGTATCAAACAATATGTTGCAATTATGGGATTTTCATGCTATGTTTTGTGATAATCTGTAGCATGATTGGTATTTGCATCTCATGCATGGCATGGGGGGGATGTTATGCAACCGAAGCCCACACTCCATCGGAATGTCCGTGATGCAATTGTGGGGCCTCCTTAGGTGGTGAGAGTCCCACCAGGAGGATACTTTAACCAGAGACCTACGCTCCGTCGGGGCGTCCGTAAGTCGTGAGGGGTAATTTGATGTGGTGAATACTAGCAAGAAATGAGAATACTATCAAGAGATGAGAATACTATCCAGAGATGAGAATACTATCAAGAGATGAGAATACTATCAAGAGATTATATGTATGTGATGGGTGGTACTCATTGCATAAGACATATACTAGCATGACATGACATTGAATCGGCATGATATGATCTTCATTATCATGCAAGTTTACTGGTTTTTATCTGTATGATTGGATCTCTGTTATCATACATAATTTTGGATACGATGTTTTATAAGTATGATATGGTGTATTATATCCGGATTTTACATACTAACCCATGTGTTAGCCCTAATCGGAATACCTACTGGGTGCGTTGTCTAACGCCCTACTTTTTCCCTAGTGGATGACACAGAAAAAGAAAAGGTAAAGGCCGAGGATCGCGAAGAAAACCAAGCGTAGGAGTTTGGATATCTGAATGGAATTGATATATATGGATATTTTGTTTATGTTTGCAAGGATATGTAATAACTTGGAATATTGCTATGGTTTGTGAATAGTTTTGATGATGGTTAATTGATTTAAGTAATTTTGGATAGATGACTTGTACTTTGCTATCTTAACAGTTTAGTTCCGCATATTTGACTTATTCCGGAATTCATTTATGTATATTCTGCAAGTTTTTATTTAGTTCCATGTATGGACCAGTTTTCATGGGCGTAGTACATGCACACATGGGTGGCCAATTAAGGGTCGGACTTGGGTAGTCCGGACTTAGCTCGCATCGTGACGCTCCCCGCTCTCTTCCACTTTCTCTAATCTTTTCAAAAAAATGAATTGGAGAAGAAGAAGATGCAGCTGCTACAGCTTCTTTTCTCTTCTTTTCCTTTTTTTCTCTTCTCTTCTTTTGGACAATGGAGATTGAAGGAGGAGAGGAGAAGAAATGAGAGACGAATGAAATTCAGCTCATCTCTCTTCGTTTCTTTAGCCAAGTGGAGTGTAGAAGTGGCATTGCTGGCATGCATGAGGACAAGTGTCCTTGTGCCATACCATGTGGAGGGGTATTCCATGCATGCATGAGGACAAGTGTCCTTGTGTCATGACATGTGTCCCTTGGTTGCTCCATGCATGCAGTCTTTGCATGTGCTGCCATGTGGCAAGGGTGATGCCACCTCATCTCCGATGTGGCATGCTTGCCACATCACCAAATTAACTCATTGTGAAATAAATTCCACTTAATTAGACAATATTTACTTTAATTACTTAATCAATTTAGTTACCAATGATTTCATTTAATTAATTACTCATCTCTTCATATTTTAATTAATTTCTTTTAAATCAATTAATTAATTAATTTTTAAACTCATCCAAAAATTCCTTATCTTAATCACTAACCCATGATAGGAAATCCATATTTGTTCCATTCGTTAGAGATACTTACATGGATTAACAAAATGAAAATCTCGGGGTGTTACACCACTTGAACAGGGGTTGTTGCTGAAACAGAGAAGAACGATGATGACCGATTTTTAAAGAAAGAGAACAAGAAAGAAAGGAGACCAAAAATGCAGCCAGTAGAGAAGAATAACCTTGTACCTGTGCCGTGTAACCTAGGCTCATGGCCAACTCACCCATATGCACATGCCATGACCGACCTTTCTGCTCCATGCACTACCTCTATGCTATTTCTATCCCTATCCAAATTCAAATAATTCAATCTCCAGCTTCCACATGTCCTTCCTTTTCCATTCTAGTCGATCCTAGCCCTTTAATATCACCTCCTTTCTTTCAATATCTTGCAATCTAGACCACTCATGTGTCCTTTCTTTATTGAGTAAATTGCATCCCAACCCTTGCTCTCTCCCTCTCAAACTCTATAAATGCTAGCCTACTCCATACATGAAAATTTGAACTAGAACTTGGGCTTTGCACAACACAGTGAAGAAGCGAAGAACGACTAAAGAAGAGAAGGCTGTGGCTGAAGTTCTTAGAGCTCCGACGATGAATCGTGTTTTATTCTCCTTGTCTTTTTGTTTTAATTTTTCATAATGTTCTTCTAATTACTTGTGTTGAGGTTGAGGATGAAACTCCATTAATGAAATAAGTTTGATTTATTTATTTATTTAATGTCCAATTATGTGTGTTTGATTGTTAAATGATTTTGACTTCATCAAATTAATAGATGTTAATTATTTTCACCATCAGTGCCATGTATTTTTGGTTGTTAATATTCATATCTAATTAATTAATGCTTGGTTTTTAATTGAATAAAAGTAAAACCCTTTGATTCATTGTTTTCTTTTATTTTAATTTAAATACATTGGATGCTTAGATTGATACTTCGATCCATTGTCTTTTGAATTGAGATAGGATATGTTGAATACTTAGGATTTACACTTTTAAGCGAAGGAGAATCAATTTTTGAACACCATATTAATGCGCTTGAATGTTTAAATCTCTAAAAATTGGAAATTAGTAAATAAATAATTAGAAGATTATGGATTTAATGGTGGTGGAATCCGACGCCTTAGTAATTTCTCTCACTTGATTTAACCTCTACTTTTAGTTGTTTTAATTATTTTTACAAATTCAATCGTTCTCCATAAAAAGTGTTAACTAGGCTAAGATTAAAATATTAGGCTTTTTAATTTGTTTTCCCCTTCATTCTAAAATCAAGTCCCTGTGGGTTCGACCTCGCATTTGCAGATCTCTATACTCCAATTTGATTTGTACGCTTGCAAGTAAATATAAAATTAAAATTTTCACAACAACCTTGGATTTTTAAAATTATTTCATGTCATTTTTAGGATTTTCATATAAATTAATTAATCTGGATCCAGTTATGAGAGTCTAGATTAATTAATAATTTTCAAATTTTAAGTGGCTGAATAAGTATTTAATTCTAGATGATAGAAGCTTTAATCCAAGTGCCAAAGCCTAAATTTCAAGACATTGGACCAAAGAATCATTCAAATGGGCCAAGCTAAGCTTCAATGGGCCAGGCTACATACATGCCCGTGCGCATTTTTACAGTTAAGCCAGGCCCGTGTGCAAGTTCACCCAGGCTCTCAAATCCAATTATAGTGGGCCTATGTTGAGGTCTAGATCCAAGCCCAAGTCCAGGAAGCTCCATGGTCCATATTTGAATCCACATAAGTCCATAAACCATTAGCCCATATTCATTTACCTAATGTCAGCTCCAAACCTAAACCCTGATTATCTCTCATGCGCATTCAATATCTACCCTCCATCTTTCATCTCCACCCTTCATATCTTTCATGCATTATTAGTAAACCCTAGAAGCCTTTATGTTAATCTAGACCATTCATTCATCCATCATTAGATCTAGGTCATTCATTATAATCATAAGCATCTTAACCTTAGAATAATATTCATCCATAATCACCTATTAATTCATGCATTGATCATCTTAGCCATTAGATATTAGGTCATGTAATCCAATTCATTCATTCATCTCTTAGAAACCTAGAGCCTACACATGCATCCATCACATACATAAATTGTATTCAATTTAGGTCATGCACGTCATTATTCATCTAGGATTAACCCTTGAATCCAAACCCTCCATCAACCATCATCCCTTTCCTATATTTATTTTTACCTAAATAAACCTAGAACCATTAGATCTTAATCCCATTTAATCTTAGACATCCACTAATTAAACCTTAAAGTATAGACAACTTGAGGTACAAGCCAGCCTCCATGCGCATTTTGCAACCCTAATCCCCTCGATTTGTGCATCTAATTTCTCTCCATGTATTTGACCCAAAAACCATCCACATTCACTCATGACACATCACCTCCTAATCATCCCACAAATCCCACACGATTTTTGCAATCTTGTATCCCCTTCATGCGCATACACCTTGTAATACCCTGCCCCAAAAAGTCCCACATTGCTAGTGGCATTGGAAATTCCCTGGTATATAAGTAGTAACCTTCCTCCTTCTAGCACAAGGCCTTTTGGGAGCAACAGTGGGTTGGCTCGCCAAAGCAAAGCCGTGCGGATCCGTGTGTAGGCCCAAAGTGGACAATATTGTGCTAGCGGGACGGGTCGTTACAAATGGTATCAGAGCATGGTTCAACTCTCTGCCTGAGGGTGTGGGCTTGATTGTTGTGTGTACAGAGCCGGGGACGGCTCTGGCTTTAAGGGGGGTAGATTGTAATACCCTGCCCCAAAAAGTCCCACATTGCTAGTGGCATTGGAAATTCCCTGGTATATAAGTAGTAACCTTCCTCCTTCTAGCACAAGGCCTTTTGGGAACAACAGTGGGTTGGCTTGCCAAAGCAAAGCCGTGCGGGTCCGTGTGTAGGCCCAAAGCGGACAATATTGTGCTAGCGGGACGGGTCGTTACACACCTAGTCAACTCTCCACATCACCATATGTTATCTCCACCATTCAATCATCTCAATTTCAAATCTCCACCATCCATTTATCATCACCCTATACCCTAAAACCAACACTCCAAATTCGTGTCTGCCTATCCCCGTCCTAAATCCTCTCTAACGTTGCTTGCACTCCACTCCAAGCCGCCACACAATCCCAAATTCGTGTACACCCCTTGTAAAACCTAACCTTTTGCAACTTAAAACCCCATCCATCCAACTCCATTGAGATTTAATCTAAGCCACTCCTTTGTCACTTAAACCAAGATTTAATCACATCCGTCCAATCCAACCTGGAGCATATAAATACCCCACTACCCCAAAGCCAAATTTGAATTTGACCTAGAGCTCAAAAGGACCTAAAGTTGGAAAAATACACTGAAGACAGGAGCATACTCGAAATTACAAGTGACATTTATTTTATTTTACAAATTTTTTTAAGTCTTTCATCCATTGATGTTCCATCTTTTGTACTTGAATTCTTCCATTTTATAAATAAAAAAAGGTCCATTTTTAGATTCTTGAAAAAATCTGATTATTCATGATGTCATTTGCGTTTCATTTTAATTTTTAATTTATGTTCTTTATTTGATTAAAGTCTTAGGTTGTGAATGTTGAACCTAGGATCAAACTTTAATTAGATCAAAGAGTGTAGATTTTAATTAAAAGGTATAAAATGAATCTTGAATTCTATGCGTTGAATTTCAGATCTAGGATTCTTGTTTATTTAATAAGTTTGGGCGATGAGAAAAAAATTCCATAACCACCTTTCATTATGTCTTTTTTTATTCTATCATTTATTTTTTATGTCAATTTAATTATGCTAATTATTTTATTTAGTTATGTCATCCATCTTGTATGTTTGTTACTTAGTTTATTTTTAATGTTGTCTTTGACTTATGTTTATTTGTGCTGTAATTCATTTATGTCCAAGCCATGTATCTTATCTGTTAGATTCTTAATTTAACAAATCATTGTATTCTTTGTTTATATATTTATTCTTTAATTCATTCTTTCATTCGTGTATAAAAACAACCTCTCTCTCAAAAGTTTCTTTAACTAAGGATTGTGAATATATTATTTTGATCCGAAATTTTGCAATTTTAAGAAAGAGACTACACATTCTTTGATTCACCAATGTAAAAAAAATTAAAGGAACAAATTTGATTCGCATGTTAAATAAAAGATGGTGTTCACTTGTTTTCCAAATAAAACCTATTTTTTTATTTTAAACCCAGACTTAATCTATTTTTATCAAGATTACATATTTTTAAGAGGTACATATTTAATTTTAAGCACATATTTTGTGATTTCCTGTGGGTTTGACCTCGTACTCATATGCTGTATGAATTCCTATTGTCCACGGTTCTAGAACAACATGATTTACCCTAGAAGGGGGAGGGAAGGGTGAATAGGTCAATCCCATTTTGCATGGTGTTTACAAATTTCTTGATTATCTTAAATGCAGTGGAACATTAATCAAGAGATTTGTTTAGCGTGATAGATTGTTTATGAATTCTTTAAACATTCACATTAAGATTATGACTCTTTACATGTTGCTTGATTATCGATGCTTGTGCACAATATGTAATTTAAGATAATCAATATGTAAAGTGATGTGTATTGAGAAGAGTGCTTAAATGGTAAATACAAACGCACAAGATCAAACACCACAAGTCCAATTTAAAGTGGTTCGGTTAGCCAACCTACATCCATTGTTAGGACTCGCTCAACCTTGAGCTATCCCCAAAATCCCCTAAGTGGGGACTTACACCTTCACAATTAGAGTAGAAATTCTACCTCACTCAATCGGCTGGGAATTTCACCCACCACTGTATAATAGGAATTTCATCTATCCATTTGGCTGGGAGTTCCACTCACCACGTGCCGGAGACGACTCTCTAGATTTTTTTTAGTGGTTCCGGAACCAAGCTTCCTTAATCCACTTCCTGAACAAAGGTTTTAAAATAAAATTAAAACCAAGAAGCACTTGCCTGTGAAGCTCTTTCTCTTGATGTGTGCTTCTTCAAGAACCACCGAATGTGTGCCGGTGCTGATGATCCTCCTTATAGCCGTCGTAAAGCAATCACAATCCAAGGCGACAAAGAAACTGGTTTTACCAAAGGTTTCTTAGTTTATGTTCTTTTCTTTCCCCTCTTTTTCTCATTGACAAATTCAATCAATAGATTAGTCGTTTATGAGTTTTCTTTCCTCCTCCTCTCTCTCACAACTCAATCCATATGATTGGTTGTATTTGATTCCCCAAGTGTAAGCACGTGAAAGAGAGTGATTCTTCTGTTGGCTCTTGTTTAAGCTCACTAATAATGATGAGTGTCCAATTGATTTTACCAAAGGATACCAACTTGTTGCATATTGATTGATTTATCTAGAGAAGACAACTAGTTGTAGCAATGGTAAGGTCGGGCGCACCGAGGGGTCGGTGACTAGAAATGTTACCGTTCAACAACTCGACAATTGCGCAATAATGCACTCCCAACAGTAAAATTCTTTCTCGGTCGAAATATCGGTGTTGCCGATGGGTCGAAAATTATGGTACTAAGAGGTTGGTCTATACGAAAGACTCGATCTGGGGCAACAAAAACCAGTCATACCATGAACAACATGTCGCCCTTTATCGAGGGGTCCGGCTTGGCTACTCTTGATCGGTCTTTGAACTATTGATATGTCTGTTTTCTTGAGAGCCCACCTAAGTTCACAGTGCATAACTCATACATTTTTATCTATGAGTCGTTTGACCACAAGGGGTCGTTCAGTTCATCACTGAGGGGTCTGTGCATACGAGACTCTTGATCAGACCCTTTCCCAGAATGACAGTTCAATGATCCAAAACCTATGTCAATCTGGTCGACCAGTCTTTGACCACGATGGGTCTATCCTGTCTCCACCGATTGGTCGGTGAGAACGACTGGTCGAGCTGATAGTGAAACCAAATACATATTTCCATGTTGGGTTCCAATTCACTGTCAAGCTTCCTCTATAGAATTTTTATGATTTAACCATTTGTTCCACTAACCCTAGGAATAGTCCTCTCTAAGGTGTGGGTACCACCTAAAGTCATCTATGGCCATAATATCTATTTTGTGATTGCCATAACGATGAGCTGCAATCAGGTGGACCATGATCTTTACTCTTGATCACCTTGGGTCTTCGAGCTTCTAGCAAGTGCTTATTTCCGGGTCACAGAATTGACAAACTTAGGGACTTGACCAAGTTGAGGCACTAACACTATACTATCAAATGGTTCGTACACTTGTGAGATTTACAAATTTAAAACATCAAAAAGTTTTTAGTACCGTTGCCGTGGAAATAAAAATTAAATTATGTGCGTTTTAAAAATTATATAATTTTTGAAAGATTGCTAATTTTGAAACATTTCTATTTTTGGCAACTCTTTAAATTTGGAAATTTTTTAATTTTTGGAGAGTTATAATTTTAGATAGTTTCCTTTAATAAGAGATCTTTGAAAATGTCAATTTTTGGATTAAGTCTATTTTTGAAGATTTGCTAACCTTTGAAACTGCCATATTTAGAATTTTCTATTTTTGAAAATTTTCTAATTGTTAGTTTCTTATTTTGCATCATATGTTTAATCTTGAAAATTTATTTTATTTTAGAAAAAATATATTTTTAGAAAGTTTCTATTTTTTAAAAATCCATTTTTGGAAAGCTTTCTACTTTTGGAAACCTTTCGATTTTAGAAAATTCTCAAACTTAGATGTTTTCTAGATTTAGAAAATCTTATTTAACTTATGAATCTAATCATATCAAATCTTGCAATTAAATTGGTGAATCTCAAATTTAATTTTCTTAGTCTCATCTTGATTAAAATTGTTGTTTTGGATTTTGAATAGTATATTTCTTTCACTAGTTGTAGCTTTAGGAAAACATCATTTAGTTTAGGATCATGCAGTCTCTGATTTAGACTCTACACCAAAGTTTCTTTGTTTTGTTTTGCAGAATTTTTAAAATGCGCACTTAAAAATTGCTGGAAACATGCATGCTAGGCAAAGGTGAGTGCCTAATCGCCTTCTTTTTATTTTCAGTTTTATCATTCATTCATATAGAATTTTTAGGGTGTTCCTTAATTCAATTGCACATTTAAATTGCTCATGCACATTAGGGTACTAGATTCATGCATTAGTTAGATTTGTTTTATTATTGTTTTGAATATTTGCTTGATGCTTGTGTGGTAAAGTGGGATTGCATTCACAATATCTAGAAAAATAAGATAGTAAAATGGTTCATGCATTTCCTAATAAAATCAATTGAGGAGCCATTAGGCTAGATTTTTAGGGTTTCATGCTCATTAGGAACATTTTCAATTCAAATCAATTTTTGTAACCACTGAATAATTTATCTTGAAAAGTGGTGTCTAAGGCTACTTCTGTCACCAAGACATGTGGTCGAGCATCGTCTAAGGATAAACTAGAACAAAATGTCGTCTGTGCTCCCCCACTTACCAGGGAACTTACCTGGCCATCTTGTGGTTAAACTCTCATTGAAGACTTAGATTATTTGGACAGAAAAGTAAGAGCAAGTCTAAAGGAAATTTTAAGGGTCCTATTAGACAAATAAAAATTTGATTGTATTAGTGCAATTCAAATCTAGATTTAGGCATTTCTTGTGTGATTTTTGTTTGAACGTAAATAATCATGTCTGTGTATGCTTCACTGGTCACGTGACTCCACCAATTGCTTGGTTAGAGTTACACTTTCCGTCAGTACATCGATTGTTGCGTTCGGAGCTCAGTCTAGCTCAGTCATAGACATAAACAATTCATTTAGATCATCATCATCATCATCCCCATCTAGTCCTTCATCATCATCCCCATCTAGTCCTTCATCATCATCTTTTTCTTCAATACCATCATCACCCATGGTAAGGGAAGTTGTGGAGAAAACCCTCCAAGACTACTTCTCATCAGTCACAGCCAACACTCCATCAGGTACAAGTATACATGCAACCACTATTACCTTTTAACTTAAGCCAACACTTTTGCAACTTTTACCAGCATTTCATGGTTTTGATAGAGAGGATCCATACCTCCATGTCAAATAATTCTTAAAGATCTGTGCCACCAATAAAATTCAAGGAATCACTGATGAATCTATTCGACTTCGATTATTTTCTCTCTCTCAAAGAAAAAGTGAAATCTTGGTTAAATTCATTACGTGAGAATACCGTCACCACTTGGGATCAACTAGTTAATAAATTTTTGAATAAGTTTTTCCTCGTATAAAATACAAATACCCTCAAGAAAGAAATGAGAAACTTTAATCAGAAAGAGGGTGAACAATTCTGTGAAGCATTTGAAATATTCAAAGATATATTAACAAAATGCCCCCACCATGGCTTTGAAACGTGGAAACTTGTCTAATTTTTCTATGATGGTTTAACCACATCAACCCGTCAAATGGTCGTCCATGAAAAAATGGGGACTTTTTGAAGCTAACTAAGAAAAATGGATGGACAATCCTGGAAACATTGGCGGAGAATTCTCGGCGATGGGATTTCTCTAAGAAAGATAATTTACCGCAAACCTCAAGAAAATAGGGTTTGTACGAAGTCATTAGTGACTTTGACGTTAAGTTAGCAATCACAAACCTAACGAAAAAAATTGACTAATTAGTGATGACTCAGGCGATGAATCGATCAATAGGAGCCAATGCTGAATTTTGTGCTATGTGTTCTAGTCTAGGACACAAGGGCCAAAATTGTTCTTCCCTAAGATCAAATTCTGAGTGTTCAATCGAACAAGTTAATGCACTCAATAATTTTGGATGACAGCAAAGAACACCATTCTCTGCTACATATAATCCTAATTGGCGAATTCATCCCAATTTCTCTTGGCATCAGAATCAATCTCCAATTAATCAAAATCCTTCTCAATATCAAAATCAGCTAAATCAGTCATATCCAGATCAATCATATCACCCTTCACCTCAAAATCAACCTAACCATCCATCCCAACCAACTCAGTCTTATCAGTCTAATCTTCACAACAACGTAAACCGTTGATACGTTGCTGCAATTCAAGCAATCTACCCTGTAGGCTATGCACAAGCTTGAAACACAACTTGGACAATTGACCACTGCTATTGGTGATCGGAAAAAGGCGAATTTCCCAGTCAACTTATTCCAAATCCTAAGGAATAGTATGAGATTTCATCATCCAAACCAGACGATGTTAAATCAATTACTATCTTGAGATAAGGGAAACATGTAAACAATAAAGTGGAAATGCCTAAAGAACAAATCAATGATCAATCAAAGCAACGGATAACTCATTGAGTTCATCCCCTGTCTAAAATTCATCGGATTTCTCTACTAATAAAACATTTTCACCTAGGGCTCCATACCCTCATAGGCTATTTGTAAAACAAAAGATACCTTATGGTGACATATTAGAGGTGTTCAAACATGTCAGCATCAATATCCCTCTATTGGATGCATCAATCAGGTACCTTCGTATGACAAATTTCTCAAGGACCCATGTATGGTAAAACGGAGAACTAATGTTCCCACAAAGGCTTTTCTAGTAGAAAATGCGAATGTACTTCTCCAACAAACATTTCCAATCAAACATAATAATCTTGGATGTCAAACTATTGCTTGTACAATTGGTGCATACACAATTGGCAGGGCCTTATTAGATCTTGGAGCTAGTGTCAGTCTACTGCCATATTTTCTTTATGAGCAGTTAGGTTTGGGAGAATTGAAACCCAAGTCTATGACCCTACAGTTAGCTGACCGCTTTGTAAAAATTTCAAGAGGTGTGATAGAAGACGTTCTAGTTAAAGTTGATAATATCTACCTCTTGTAGATTTTGTGGTATTGGATAGGCAACCAACTCAGAACAATAATGGACATATCCTAGTCATTCTTTGACGACCATTTTTGTCCAATACAAAAGTTGTGATCAATTGCGAAAATGGTATGCTTAGATTATCATTTGGAGACTTGACAACTGAACTCAATGTTTTTGGCTTATGTCGACAACCTCTCTGCATGGAAGATCCATGCGAGATTAACTTAATTCAGAGTTCTGTTCATGAGTTTTTCCTTCACTCCATTTGCAATGATCAGTTCGAAAAATCACTGTAACGCCCGCCCTTTTTCACTCGCTTTTCGAATATCAGAGTCTATTTTTTTTTTTAAATAACAGAGTGAGCGAAAGCGGGACGTCACGACGTGAGCTAAGTCCGAGCTTCCAAAGCCCGACCCTTAACTGGCCAACCATACGTGTGCGTGGACCAAGTCCACTAAAATGGTTCACACGTACATCAAGTTAAACATGCGGAATAAATCATGCAGAATAATAATAGAATAACAATTCTATTCCATTTTTAGATAGTAAAGTAGTCCAACACTAAATCATAATCTCCTTAAGTTAAATTATCCATTATCCACCATCCAAACCATAGCAAATATATCTACGATATTACAATCCCGAATGCTAGCTAATCAAATACATAGTCCATGAACAACTTTAACAAAATATAACTTAATCATCCAAGCTCCTAAGCTTGGCTCCGATCCCGTTCCTCGTTCCATTCATTCCCTGTGTCATTCACTAGGGCAGAAGTCGGGCATTAGAACAATGCACCCAGTAGGAATTCCAAGTAAGGCTAACACATGGTGAGTACAACAACCATATATATAACATAATCATAAAACCATGTAAAAACAATGCCATGCCATATGTCTTATGCAATGAGTCCCACCCATCACAATCAAATATATCCTCTTGATGGAATTCTCCTCATCAAGGTATCCCCACAGTGGTCTTACGGACCCCCGTCGGAGTGTGGCCTCCGGTTACCTCTTGATGAGATAATACACATCAAGGTATCCCCCACAGTGGTCTTACAGACGCCCCGTCGAAGTGTGGCCTCCGGTTACCAATCTTTCACCCCATGCCATGCATGAGATGCTAATGAAACACATGCTATTTTATAATATAAACATAGCATTAAAACTCACATTTGGAACATATCATTTACAACATAACTTCATCAAAATAAGATTAAAACCGTCATACACAAAACCATGGTTTCAAAGAGGTAGAATCCTACCAAAGATCACTAAAATGTCCTTGCTTCTTAATCCGGCAACCGCTCATGATCGTGCACCGTTTGTGAGGTCCCGACACCTTATAACATGTCAACCAATCAATTAAAACCAAGTCCCCTTTTATTTACAATATTTAAGTCCATAAATTTGTCTTGGTGGGGTTCAGCCATACAACGTGGCCGAACCTCATCCACTTGGTTTTTAGTCCATCTTTGAGTCCTTTGATCTTTTAAGTTAATTCTAAGATCATATCCCTTTAATTCATTAAATCTAACATTCATAAACCCTAATTCCACCAAACATTCCCCATGGGGTTCGGCCATACACCATGGCCGAACCCATGGTCCATTATTTCCACTTAATTACAACATTGCCATTCTTCTATCCATGGCTAACATTCCATTCATCTAAGCATGCATAAGTTCACATTTTGATCCACAAAATGGTTCATGGGGTTCGGCCATACACCATGGCCGAACCCTATGATGTCTAAATCCCATTTCTCCATTGAATTCATTATCATTTTTAAGTCCACAAACAAGTCCTTACATGGGGGTTTATTCATACCCTTATGTCATCATCTACTACCCCAAGTCCGTCCACATGTTTTCCATCTTAAACCTTTTAAAAACATCAACCACCTTCCATTTAATCCCTTCAAAATCATTGATATTCCTTCTATGGTGTTCAACCATACACCATGGCCAAACCCATGGTTCATGGTTCTCTCACCAATTACATTTTAACACCATGTAAAATGATTAGTATTCCTCCTTTTAAAGCCCTTTTAAAAATCCTTAACATGCATCTACCATTTTCATGTCTTGAACCCATTAAAACTATTTAAACAATCCACATCAATTCAATATCTAAGCAAACCCTAAATCCGTAAATATTACTTGGTGGGGTTCGGCCATACAACATGGCCGAACCTCACCCTTTGGTTTTGTGCCCTTCTTTTCCATTCATTATATCCATTAAACATAGTTGATGTCCTTAACAATATATCCATTTTAAACCCTTTTAAAACATTCATAACCTTCCATGGTTTTCATCCCTCAAAAACCCATAAAAATAACTAATGTCTTTGCATGCATGGCCGAACCCTATGGTTCATCCTTCCATTAAAATACCATATTCATCCCCTAATTTTTCTTCCATGGGGTTCGGCCATGCACTATGGCCGAACCCTATGGTTCCTTATTTCCTCTTTTAAATCAAATCACCATGATCATAACCTTTGATGGGATTCTTGTATATACCATTTAAGGTTTGGCCATGTAATGGCCGGACTATGTTTCCTTACTTATTAAAAAATCTATCAAAATACCTACCGGTTCAGCGACTCTTCCGGTTTTCCTTCTCTCCTTCTTGTTCCTTTGATCTTCCTCTTCCTTTGCCTTTTCTTCCTCCTTGATCCTTAGCCGAAGTTGATCTTACTGAAGTCCCTTGAAGTGGTTCGGCCAAGAAATATATGTTTGAGAGAGAGAAAGAAGCTTGGGATAGAAAACTCTTTAAGTCTTTTCTCCTTTGTCCAAGAGAGTGGTCGGCCTTGAGAGAGGGAGAGAGTGAGACGACAACCAATCTTGTTTTGCTCAATGAGGGTGATCGGCCAAGGGTGGTGCTTTTTGATAAAGCCCTTTTGTAACTCCCATAATTCATCACCTTCTCATTGATACTTACATTGGGGGTTTCATCCTTGAAATGAAACTCCCAACAGTTTTGCCCCTTGGTTACCTTGTGTAACAACAAAACCGTCCCCTCCATTCATGACCCATTTGGGGGTTTCATCCATGAGATGAAACTCCCAAGTCTCCAACGGTGTAAGCTTGGATTTGAATTGTGTAACCCCCAAAACCCTTTCATCTCCTCATTAATGAGCCTTTGGAGTTTCATCCATGAGATGAAACTCCCACACCTCCAACGTGTAACCCTTGACTTGGTCTTGGTGGGATGCACCTCCCCACCTTTATGATTCATTTTGGGGGTTTCGTCCTTGAGATGAAACTCCCAAGTATCCAACGGCATTGTCTTGACTTGGACAATAAAACCGCCAACCTCCATTGATGATTCATTTTGGAGTTTCATCCATGAGATGAAACTCTCGTTCCAACGTGTATGCCTTGTGTTGATTTTTGAAGCAACCAAAAACCCTTCATCTACACACTCCACTCACTTAAGATGAAGGTCCCATTAACTTTCATCCAACTCACCATAATTCAATCATCTTTCATTCTTTTAAACTCAACTCACTTAACTCACTTAAAATCAACTCAAATACATAATTCCATTTCCAACTTAATTCAGCCCAATTTAATTAAGCTTGAACTCACTTGGTGGTCAACCAAGTCAACCACGACCAATTGGGCATTTTGACCCAATTACCAATTTTGACCCAATTAAATACATCTTACCCATTTACTTTAAATTGAACCTTATCCAATATCCGTTGGTTCTTAATTTTGCAATTGACCCAACACCTTACTCATCTAAGGTCTATATCTGTTAATTCATAAATTCAATGGCAAATTCCGTAAATATTTATAACTTGAAAATCCATACAACCCTCTTTTTAAAATTTTTGTCCCGAAAATCAAGTGAAGTAGGATTTCAAACGATTTGCATAAATAGCTTAGGGTGAGCTGTTCTCATTTCCGATTCAAGTTCCCAAGTGGCTTCCTCATTACCATGTCGATCCCATACCACATTGACAAACTGAATTGCTTGGTTCCATAACATCTTTTGTTCTGTCTCATGTTATCTCTTTTTCCCATGAACCCATTTGCGATCTTATGTAGATCAATGTACTCTGTTTCACTTTACCTGCTACAAAGATACTTTCCATACATACTCGTTCAATACGTTCATTCGTCTACTCTCTGTGTGATGTAGCCTGCCAATACGAGCCTATGCTCAAGACTTTCGCTGTATAACTAGATTTCTAGCTTCACTCTCCTGGAACTCCATCGGCTAACTACAGAGTCAGCTGGCCAATCTAACTCGGCAGTCGCCCATAGCTTCCCATTCGAGTTTCACTAGACTTTTATCTTTTCCACTAAGTACATCTCCACAATTAAGCATATCTTCATTTGCACATAAGTCACTATGTGACTAACACCTTTTGTACATAACTTCTACGATACCAGGTATCTTTCAACACTAACTTTCCTGTGATACAAGTTGTAATACTACTAACACCTTTTTCTTATAACGTGGGATGTAAATCGAAACATGTCTCAATCATTAGATCAATATGTCATCTATGAGACCAACAGGTCCATCATACTACCAACATGTCTACCATGGTACCGATACCCTACATCAATCCAAACCAGCATGGGAACCATCATCCATGGTTATACACATCCATCCCTGGTATCTCTCTATCAGTGAGTATCATCTATCCATGGTTAATAACCATCCATGAATATAACCCTCCTATGAGTATAATCCATTCATGGGCATAACTAATCCAGAGCACATCATCTACCATAAGATGTTCTATTCGTAGGAACAACACTCGAATGAATCACTACGTGTCTGTGGAATCAATATCAAATCATAAATATACCCCGACCCCTAGCAAGACTTTGGGCCCATGACTTACTAAGCGGAAAACCCACGTCCAACGTGATCATGTCTACCCCGCCCTGCATCCCTTCACCCCAAGGGTGATTCAGTCAAGTTCTAAGGCGGTCGGACCATGTCTAATGAAGCTAGCACCACCTCCACGGGTAAAATAGTACCTAGCTTTGGGCATCAACGCACAACAAGTGTGCGAAATAGCCGTGAGAGCACCCTCCAACGCGTAGTATGCGAGGGACCCACTCCTCAACGGTAACCCTACGGGACCAAGTCTCCGTATTTCGTATCGAGGTTCCCACGGTCTTACGGCTACTCTAGGCCATACTCATGGGATCTATATACTTATCGCATTAATATCATGTGAGGAATGCACCCATACCACATCGTAATCCTCAACATCACGTGAGGGACGCACCCATACCACGTCTCAACATAATCAAGTGACCTCGTCACCTACATCTCAGTGCCAAAGTCCTCATAACCGCTTAAGTTTGCATACTTTATTAAAAAAAATCCTTCAAATTTCCATCACAAGGGTGGGTAGTGTTAGAAATTGTAACACCCCGGATTTGGTCCCTCTTTGATCTATTACTCCATCACCACTCAGTTAATCACTTAACAATTAATCATCTACCATTTGTAACCACCTAAGTCCATGAAACATTCCTCATGGGGTTCGGACATACACCATGGCCGAACCCATGATCCTTCATTTTCTTGCCTATATTTACAACTTTACCATTTATACAAATCCATAACCATTAACATAATCCATGAACATAGATATATATAATTAAATCCCTTATTTCCTTGTTCAATCCTCCATTCATTTAAAATGCATAACAACTCTAAATGTTCCTTTAACATGTTCCATCAAATGGTTCATTAAATGATTCATGGGGTTCGGCCATACACTATGGCCAAACCCATGATATCTTATCTCCATATTTTATCATCTTAAGTTCATAAACAAGTCTCTCCATGGGAAAGTTTATATCATATCCTTGGATCTTTATTTACAACTCCAAGTCCATTCACATGACTTCATTTAAATCTTCCATGATCATCAAATACTCTTCCATGGGGTTTGGCCATACAACAAGGCCGAACCCTATGGTTCCTTATTTTCCTTAAAATTGTATCATACCCATATGGTTTGATCTTTTAATGGTTCCCATTCATACATCCATCTAAAACCATTTAAAACATTTTAAAATCATAAGCATGCATCTATGATTTCCATCTTTCCAATCCATTAACAAATATAACCAATGTCCTTCTATGGGGTTCGGCCATGTATAAAATAACATGTGTTTCATTAGTATCTCATGCATGGCATGGGGTGAAGGATTGGCAACCGGAGGCCACACTCCGACGGGGCGTCCGTAAGACCACTGTGGGGATACCTTGATGAGGAGAATTCCATCAAGAGGATATATTTGATTGTGATGGGTGGGACTCATTGCATAAGACATATGGCATGGCATTGCTTTTACATGGTTTTAGGATTATGCTATATATATGGTTGTTGTACTCACCATATGTTAGCCTTACTTGGAATTCCTACTGGACGCGTTGTTCTAACGCCCGACTTCTACCCTAGTGAATGACACTGGGAATGAACAGAACGAGGAACGGGATTGGAGCCAAGCTTAGGAGCTTGGATGATTAAGTTATATTTTGTTAAAGTTATTCATGGACTATGTATTTGATTAGCTAGCAATCGGGATTGTAATATATATATATATATATATATATATTTGCCATGGTTTGGATGGTGGATAATGGATAATTTAACTTAAGGAGATTATGATTTAGTGTTGGACTACTTTGCTATCTAAAAATGTAATAGAATTGTTATTCTATTATTATTCCGCATGATTTATTCTGCATGTTTAACTTGATGTACGTGTGAACCATTTTAGTGGACTTGGTCCATGCACACGTATGGTTGGCCAGTTAAGGGTCGGGCTTTGGAAGCTCGGACTTAGCTCACATCGTGACGTCCTACTCTCGCTCACTCTGTTATTTTAAAAAAAAAAAAGACTCTGATTTTCGGAAAGCGAGTGAAAAAGGGCGGGGCGTTATAGTTGGTATCAGAGCGAAACGGAAGGTTGAATCTTTAGAAGTAAGATTAAGACGGTTTCATGTCTCACTGACAGATAAGAATCCCAACTGACCGGCTCTTTGGAGTCCGCTGTACGGGAGCCGGATGAATTTACTTCGTTAGACTTAGACTGAGACATTCAATCTGAGTACAACAAGGAATGATAGCAAAGGAAGTATAGTCAAAATAAATGGATTTATCAAACATAGCAAATTAGGGGATACTTCTCCAATATACCCAAATTAAGAAAGAAACAATTGAAACTTAGGAAGTTTCCCCAAAAACAAAGAAATACAAAGAGTGTTTACTTGGCAATTTCCCCAAACAAGAGACATTATGTGATACATAGGGAAATTCCCCAAAACAAAGATTAGTTTGATTAGAACTGCAGGTTTCATTGATATGCTTCTGTTGTTGTGATACAGATATGTCGAGCAACATAGAGTACACTGAGTTGTAGACAGAAGGACCCCTAGCTGTCCGATAGATCTGGTTTCTTCTTCCAACGATTCCAGCGTGCCAAACTTCATCAATGAAGTTGTAACCAGTCAGGACATGGAAGTAGAATCGCCCGAGTACAATGTTGGGGTTGCTCCAGCCTTTGTACCCGAAGTGGACGAGAAAGATATCCCAGACTTAGAAGAATCCGTAGGGGAGATAGGCTCGTCGGAGTAGACTCCGGCTACTCTGACTTCGGATGAATTGACAGATTATATGTGCGAATTATGCAATCAGGAGGGGCACAACTGTACTTATTGCCCCACCCTATTGAGCTTATTTACCCTGTTTGTGGACTTCACGGGCACTGGAAGGAGAGGACTAATTGTCCATACATTGGGGGACCGGGACTAATACCCTGTCTAACTTGTGGAGTGCTGGGGCACACGTCGACGACATGCCCTGACAACTTCTTCAATTTTGGTGATGATGCAAGGTCTTTTATGGAAGATTAGGCTAAGAGATTGTAAGAAAATGTCAAGGAAAAGGGAGATTTTTGTAAGGGTTGTGGGTACGTTTTGTTCTTTGAAGGGTTTTTCTAACCCTACCCACCCTTGTGATTGAAGTTTGAAGGATTTTTTTTAATAAAGTATGCAAACTTAAGGAGATTATGATTTAGTGTTGGACTACTTTGCTATCTAAAAATGGAATAGAATTGTTATTCTATTATTATTCCGCATGATTTATTCTGCATGTTTAACTTGATGTACGTGTGAACCATTTTAGTGGACTTGGTCCACACACACGTATGGTTGGCCACTTAAGGGTCGGGCTTTGGAAGCTCGGACTTAGCTCGAGTCGTGACATCCCGCTCTCGCTCACTCTGTTATTTAAAGAAAACAATAGACTCTGATTTTCGGAAAGCAAGTGAAAAAGGGCGGGGCGTAACAATCACTATCTATTTCAGACAATGATTTCAATTTCAATGAAGTGAATGTTATCACCAAATCTAAAGCTCTTTTTGTCAATCAATCTATTTTAGTCGCATTTGTAGAGAAACCACTAGAATTAGAACTCAAAACTCTTCCTGAGACTCTTAAATATTCATATCTGGGACCTTCAAATACATTGCCAATAATCATAGCTTCAGACTTAACTTCTAAACAGGAGTCTAGACTTCTGGTTGTTTTAAGAGATCATTGTGAAGTTATAGAATGGTCCATCGCCGATCTCAAAGTAATTAGCCCTTCTGTGGTCTTGCACAAAATTCACTTGGAAAAAAATTCCAAGACATCTAGAGAATCACAGAGAAGGTTAAATCCTATGATGCAGGAAGTAGTGAGAGCCGAAATTTTGAAACATCTCGAAGCAGGAATCATTTACCCAATTTCTGACAGTGCATGGGTAAGTCCAACCCAGTGAGGAAAACGAGTTAGTTCCAACATGCGTTCAAACAGGTTGGAGAGATTGTATTGATTACCGAAAGCTGAATACTGGCACTCGCAAGGATCACTTCACTCTTCCTTTCATTGATCAAATGCTCGAACGTTTGGAAGGTCATGCATTCTATTATTTTCTTGATGGTTATTCTGTCTATAACCAAATCTATGTTGCTCCTGAGGATCAGAAGAAAACAACACTCACCTATCCAATTGGTACGTTCGCCTATCGTCGTATGCCTTTTGGACTGTGTAATGCACCTGCCACCTTTCAGTAGTGCATGATCAATATTTTCTTCGACATTGTAGAATGTTTCCCAGAAGTTTTTATGGATGACTTCTCAGTCTTTGGATCAACTTTTGACCAGTGATTGCACCATCTGAGCCATCGTGTTAGTCAGGTGCAAAGACAAGAACTTAGTACTCAATTGGAAAAAATGCCACTTTATGGTGAAATTAGGCATAATACTAGGGCACATCATCTCAGAAAAAGGAATTGAAGTAGATAAAACCAAAGTTAAGCTAATCTCTAATTTACCAAGACCATAAACTGTTAAAAAGATTAGGTCATTCATAGGTCTTGGTTGATTTTACAGAAGCTTTATCAAAGGATTTAGTGACATATCGCGACTTCTCTGTAGACTTCTGACCAAGGATGTCGTTTTCAATTTTGATGAAAAATGTTTCATAGCTTTTGAGAAATTGAAAGCTGCTTTGATTTTTGCTTCAATCATACAACCACCTGAGTGGTCTGTACCCTTTGAAATCATGTACGATGCCTTTGACTATGCAGTAGGAGCTGTGTTAGGACAAGAAATGAACAAATTACCTCATGTTATCTATTATGTTAGCAAAACGTTGAATGATGCTCAACTTCCTTATTCCACCACGGAAAAAGAGCTTTTAGCTGTAGTATTTGTACTAGACAAATTTCGAACTTACCTAGTAGGTACAAAGGTCATCGTCTCTTCAGACCACGCTGCACTCAAGTATCTTTTTTTCTAAGAAAGATGCTAAGTCCCGTCTGATCCGATGGATACTTTTGCTACAAGAATTTGACATTGAAATCTGGGACAAGAAAGGTTCCAAAAATGTGGTAGTTGCTGTCTAGATTGGTAAATAAGTTCACAGAAGATAACTGTCCTATCACAGAGTCCTTCCTTGATGAGCAACTCATGTCTTTTTTTCCAAGTACCATGGTTTGCAGATATTGTCAATTATCTTCTAACTAGTCAAATGCCTCCACATTGGACTAAACAGATAGAGTTAAGTTTCTGGCACAAGTCAAAAACTTCATCTGGGATGACCCATATCTGTTTAAACAATGTACGGACAAAATTAGTTGTCGTTCTGTTCCTGAAGAGGAACAACAAAGTGTCATAAGCTTCTGTCATCATCAAGCCTGTGGAGGCCACTTCAGTGTTAAAAAGACAACTGAAAAAAATCTCGCAGTGTTGATTTTACTGGCCCTCCATGTTTCGCGATACCCATACCTTTTGCATTTCATGTGATAGATGTCAAAAATTAGGAAGTACATCCCGCCGAAACATGATACCTTTAAATCCAATCTTAACAGTTGAACTCTTTGATGTTTGGGGCATTGATTTCATGGGACTCTTCCCTAATTCTTTTGGCAATCTATATATCATAGTAGTTGTTGACTATGTATCAAAGTGGGTAGAAACGGTGGCATGTAAAACAAATGATCACAAGGTTGTCACTCGTTTCTTGAAAGAAAACATTTTCTCTAGATTGGGTGTTCCACGAACTATCATTAGTGATGGTGGTAAGCATTTTATTAATCGCTTGTAAGGACCCCGAGTTTTAACTCCTCATTTTGCTTATCACATAAATGAAATATATGATTTTGGTACAAATAATGTAAATATTTATTAAAAGAAATAAAGGGAAACTAAAGTTTCCTCAGACGATACATCGACCTGGTCGATGTGTCGGGAAGCCAGAACGTTTCAAGACCATACATCGACTGGATCGATGTATCGTGGAAAATATATAAAAAAATGATCAACACATCGACAAAGTCGATGTGTCGAGTAGCCAGAACTTTTTCAGCAGACGCTCTGTCTATTACCGCCCAAACCTTTTGTAACACCCCGGATTTTCAAGTTATTTATATATATGAAAATTAACCATTTATTTGTGAATTATTAGATATGGACCTTATATGGGTAAAGTGTTGGGTCATTGCCCAATTAGGACCCGACGGTTATGGTACAAGGTCCAATTTAAATTAAATGGGGCTGAATTAAATTAGTAATGCATTATGTCTATAAATTAATTATTATGAGCATAAAGGGAACTTGGAAGATTACTATGGCCGTGTGTGTAGATTGGCATATACATGATTATGCGGATAAGGTGTATGTGGATGACACACACACGCATAGGCTAAGATTTTCTCTCACAAAATCAAGGAGTTATATTCGACCAAGGATTGTCCTAAATTGGGCAAAAACATGTAGATGCATTGGGATTAGGCAATGATATCTAATTACCTAATCCAAATAAAGAAGCTAATCCAAATAAAGAAGATAGGATGTATGGCCGTGTGGGAGATATGCAATCCATGAGATGCGCTAACAAGAAGTCCTTCCTTGATTAGAAACGGCCTAAGGGGAATTGCTAAATGAAGGGTCATGGCACCTTCTAAATTAGGATCAAGAGGAAGTTATTAAAAAGAAGGGCAGCAAGGGCGCACGGTAATACACAACATCAAGATCAGTCTCGGCATTATCAATAGAAGGAGAAGGCAGCCAGCAAGTGTTGAAAGATCAAGAAGGAGAAGGACTGGAAGAGCAAGAACAAGCGAAGGAAAACCGGAGAAGTCGCAGAACCGGTTAGTATTTTGATGTTTTTGTTTAAAGAAAAGAACCATAGGGTTCGGCCATGGTGTATGGCCGAACCCCATGGAAGAAAATTGAGGGATGAATGTTGATGTTTTAATGGAAAGGATGGACCATAGGGTTCGGCCATGGTGCATGGCCGAACCCCATGGAAAGACATAGTTTAATTTATGGATTTTTAATAATCAAAACCATGGAATAATTTTGTATGTTTTAAAAGGGTTTAAATGGTTTAAGAGAAGTTGATGAACCATAGGGTTCGGCCATGATGAAGGGCCGCACCCCATGGAGGAACATTGGGTTTGTTTAATGGGTTTTTGAAGGATGAACTCCATGGAAAATTATTCATATTTTTCAAAGGTTTTACATGGAGAAATATAGAATTGGTTACATGTATTTAGATCATGGAAGATCAAGGATGAATGATTTTTTAAAGAGAAGATTTTGAACCATAGGGTTCAGCTATGGTGTATGGTCAAACCCCATGGAAGATGTTATTAATTTAGAAAGTGAAGGGAACGGTTGGATTGTCTCTATGAGTGAGGTTCGGCCATGGTGTATGGCCGAACCCCACTAGGGTTTATTTTATGGAAGATGATTCTTAAATTAGAAAGTTTCTAATTATGGATTTTTGGATAAAAAAGGAAGGAACCTTGATTTATGGATTCAAGGATGGCAATTGCTATAATTGAAAAGGTAGACACTATAGGGTTTGGCCATGGTGTATGGTCAAACCCCATGAATCAACTCCATGGATCATTTATGGAGGGTTTTGTTTATGGTTCTATGCTTATGGATCATTGGTGGATCCATGTATGAAATGTCTAAAATTAAGGAGATGAAAGATCATGGGTTCGGCCATGATCTATGGCCAAACCCCATGAGATTGGTTTGTGGATCAAAACATGGACTTAGGAATTTGTTAATGAATGAAAGGACTAGTTATGGAATGTTAGCCATGAATGGCAATTTTGTAAATATCGCCTAAAAATGAAAGATCATGGGTTCGGCCATGGTGTATGGCCGAGCCCCATGAACTTGTTAATGGGCCATTTTTGGGTCTTTGTATAATTTAAATGAATGGTTTACCAAACCAAGGGATGAAGGGAAGGATTAGGGTTTTATTTTATGAATTATGAATCAATCATGTATTTGGATTACAGAATTATTTATGAATCATTTTTGGAATGATTTGGTTATGGATAGGTATAATGGCAATATTGTAATTAAGTGAATTAATGGACCATGGGTTCGGCTGTGGTGTATGGCCGAACCCCATGGGAATTATCTGGTGGATATAGGGTCTATGTATGGCATATTAAAATGAATGAAATATTAATTAAAGATTAGACCAATGGCAATGTGGTAAATAAGTGTGAAAATGACAGACCATGGGTTCAGCCATGGTGTATGGCCGAACCCCATGAGGAATGGTTTATAGACTTAAACATAATAGGAAATCAAATGGAACATGGCTTTAATTGATTGATGTATTATAAGTTAACGGGACCTCACAAGGCCTATATGATCGTGAGCGGTTACCGGACGAAAGCAGAAGGACACGTAGTGGCCTTTGGTAGGATTCTACCTCTTTGAAACCATGGATTTATGTACAATGTTTCTTATCTTATTTATGATGAATTTATGTTGAAAAAGATATGTTTTAAATGTGAGTTTTAATGCTATGTTTATTATATAAAATAGCATGTGTTTCATTGGCATCTCATGCATGGCATGGGGTGAAGGATATGTAACTGGAGGGGCCACACTCCGTCGGAACTTGGATGTTTTAATTTATATTTTGATTAAGTTACTTAAGGATTTGTATTTGAGTAACTAGACTTCGGACATGTAATAATTTAGATGGTTTGGTATGGTTGGATGTTTATTTGGATAATTACGTTATGTTAATTACGTTAAAGACTTGATGTACTTTGCTATCTGAAATGGAATAGAACTAGGTTCTATTATAATTCCGCATATTATGATTTTAATTCCGCATGTTGATATTGTTATGTGTGAACCGTTTCCATAGACTTAGTCCATGCACACATAGGGTTGGCTAGTTAAGGTTCGGACTTTAGAAGTTCGGACTTAGCTCGCGTCGTGACGTCCCGCTCTCTATCACTTTGTTTATAAAAAAAAAAAAAAAAATAGACTCTGATTTACGGAAGCATGGAGTGAAAAAGGGCGGGGCGTTACACCTTTCGTTGTTCTATGCATGGAAATTCATGTTGTCGATTCCAATCTTCCAAAAACTCAATTAAGAGTCCAAGGTAATTAAATTATGAAGCTAAAAAGAAGAGAAAACGAAGAGGGACTGGAAAATAGGAACTGAAACAAACAGAGTCCAGTCGACATATCGAGATGATCGATGTGTCGACCGTGTCTAGTGGTTATGTATCGACAGTGGTGATGTGTCGACTTGAAGCAGAAACAGTTTAACAAACTTAGTGTATTTGTTATTAAAATCAAATATAAAATGGAATCTTTTAGACTTGGGAGATCATACAGTTGATCTTTAGGTCTCGATTAGACCTATACAGATTAGACAAGGACTTTATGTGATAATAACTTACGAATTATGATTTGAACATGTACATGGACAAAAGGAGTTGAGGGTAATTCCAACGCTGTTTGAACAAATGCGTGAATCTTCTTTGGTTGATCACTTTCGATCAGGTAGGAGTTCCTACTTTATAGAAGCACAACAATGTGAATTATTTTGTTAAATATTGATTTATGAGATTTTGATTTTATTATGAATTCATTATATTATATAGAAATGATGTTTGATGAAAGAAACTATTGGATGCATGGTTTTATCATTCATGTTTGCACACGTTATGTAACATCCCGCCTTTTTCAACTCGCCACAATTTATATATATATATATATATATATTTTAAATGAGTGAGATAGAGCGGGGACGTCACGACGCGAGTCAAGTCTGAATTTCCAAAACCCGACCCTTAACTGGCACCCTTTCGTGCGCGTGGACTAAGTCCACTAAAACATTTCACAAGGTTTAAGAATACTTGTGAAATTATTATATAAGTAAGATAACATTCATATACATATCATTATTAAACAAGTAAGCCAATCACCATGTAATTAACTGAAACTTAAATATCATCAAACCATATCAAAATAGTTCTAAGTTATTACAATCCAAAATATCAGTCCTCCCAATACATCACTCCGAAATTGACATAAATAAAGTAAGCATAAATTTGCTCAAGCTCCTACGCGAGGCTCCCTTCATGTCCCGTCTCCTTGCCATTCTCTGTTCCATCATCTATAGGGTAGAAGTAGGGCATCAATCAACTTGCCCAGTAGGAATGCCAAGTAGGGTTATGATGCACATAGGATCAATATAAAATCAAGATAAAAACATCTTATCATATTTGTAAAACATCTCATAAGTGGAAAATACAATACATGATAAACAAATCATAATCATGCTTACTTATGCATCATGTCATGGGTGTCAATGCCAAATGATCACTCACCCACTTCCATATCCAATCAATCATATATAGATAGTTTCCTTGATAAATCACCATATCAAGGTGTTCCCTTGTCCAATTACATCTACAGTGTTTTTTGACGGCACCACCAGGTCACTGTTATACCTCCCCACATATGTTAATCAGAATTACCGATGGAGTGTGGACTCCTCCCTCTGCGCAGGATTTCGGGATTGTTTACCCAAGAACTCTTTGGCCCAGACTATGCCGTACCCATTCCTAGCAATCCCGGACAAGGCCAAAATATCAATAGTTCACATAGCTTCATACAAGCAAGTCTCAAGTCCCAAGTCATGTCCAGACAGTTCATAACTTGGTTTGCTGTCCCATGTATTCCCTCCTATGCCATGCATGAGGTAATGAATGCAAAAATGGCATTTCATCAAATTACATAATACCATTGAAAACAAGTTCATAACATATATCATTTGTTTATCCAGAATAAATCATCATCTTGGTATAAAAGCCAGTAACATATATAAAATCCACAATGTCTCAATAAGGTAAGAGTCATACCAACGTCAAGTATACTATCCCTGTTGTTTTGTGAATGTAAGGTTAACGACCACGTCGGAATGAATCGCAAACTCTTTCACGGATCTCTTTACTTTATTAAATTCAATCACATATACAAATCAATTTGATTTTCCATTTTAATTTATTTACTCCTTACATCCTACCAAATAAACTGACACATCTGGAAATTTATTTAAAAATTAAACTTTTCCATTCAGTCGACTGAATCAGGGATTCAGTCGATTGAATCCTGCCCAATAACTATTCTCTGCCTTACCCGCAAACTTTTCAGTCGACTGAATAATAATATTCAGTCGGCTGAAACATAACTTAGTACTGTCTAACCTTTGACTCGTAACCTTTCAGTCAATTGAATTATGGATTCAGTCGGCTGACTTTGAGAGAAACTATCTTTATTCTCGGTCAATCCATTTTCAGTCGACTGAATCACAGATTCAGTTGGCTGACTTTGGATCAGATCATTTGTGTGTTCGGCCAGTATACATTAAGTCGACTGAATTATGAATCAACCGATTACGTGTTTGGTAAGTATACCTTCAGTCGACTGAATCATAGATTGAGTCGGCTGAAACATACCAGATTCCTTACTTGTTTGGTACGTTTATGTTCAGTCGGTTGAAACATCAATAAACCCCATATATTTTAATCCAGTCCATGTTCAGTCAACTGAATCATAAGATTCAGTCGGCTGAAACTCCTTGAAAACCTCTTGTTCGGCCAGTACTAGTTCAGTCAACTGAATCCAGAGATTCAGTCAATTAATTCTTTGTCAGTCATTTTTTTGTTTGCATGTATGACTAGGCCCTTCTTCCTGAAATCCATCCTCATTCATATCTAAATATGGAATTCATATTCAATCCTTCGTTTACTAAGTTTATCTAACCCATTAGTCAAGGTTAGAGTCTTTTTCATAATCCCTTCATTCGTAGCATAAATTCAGTTTTAAATCATATTTTGTTCCAACCCATCACCATCCTATGGATGGATTTCTAATTCCATGACCTTATAACAGTTTGGCCATCCCTTCCCATCAAATATGGAACCCATAGGATCGGCCATACCATGGTCAAATCCATAGTTTCCCTTAGTCTTAATTCCATGTTGTTTTTAAGCTTAAAACATACCTTCTTTCCCGTCTCCTTCTTTTCTTTTTGCTCTCTCTCTCCTCCTTAGTCCTTCTTCTTCCTTAGTTCTTCATTGATTCTCCTAGTACAGAGGCCTAGGTGAAAGAGAGAGAGAAGAGAAGAGAGACTCTTGTGCAAGAGATGGAGTGATCGGCCAAAGAGTGTGGAGTGCCCCTTGGTTTGCGTCTCTTTGTATGACAGCCCAGACCTTTTCAATTCCTCTCTTAATGATTTATGTAACGCATGTGTCCCTTGGTTTAACCAAGGAGACTCTTGGTTGAAACCAAGGAACTCCTTGACTTTCATCGAGCCTCTTGACTTCATAACCATTGAGATCGAAACTCTCCATCTTCCCAATTCAACTCAACTCAACTCAAGCATTAACTTAACTCAATTGAACTCACTCATGGTTGACCAAGTCAACCATGACATAGCCGACCATGCATGTGGTGACTTGGTCGCCACATGGCACATGGGTCCCATCTTGGCCATATCACTCGATGATGTGGCCACCTTGTCTAGTTGGCTTCCATGCATGCCACATGGCAATGCCACATCACCCACATGCCACCTCACTTGATGAGGTGGATTTTATGCATTGAATTTTAATTGGGTAGTTGACCCATTTATCCTTTACCCATTTACTTTAAAATCAGCTCATCTATGACCCATGATCAATTGGGTAATTGACTCAATTCCTTACCCATCTAGGGTCCATTGCAACTATTTAATCTTAAATTCAATTAACTTGCAATTCAAATAGAATATTCAAATGTATTCATAAGTAACGAAAATCCGAGGTGTTACACATTACCTCATGTTAAATGTCCAGACCTCGCTTGAACTCATGTTAAATGATTATAAAAATATTAGACTTTGACTCTGTCCTTGGATATGAATGTTACGGCATAGTTGGGCCAAAGAACTCTTGAGAAGGTCACGAAACGCTGCGCAGAGGGAGGAGACCACACTCCACCGATAGTCTTGGTTAATTTGTGAATGGGTAACAACACCCTGGTGGTCGCCGCCTCAAATGTTGTGGACGTAAGTGGCCAATATTGAGAACAATTATTCGAAGTGATTTGTTATGATCTGATGCATGGGAATGGGTGGACATATCGTTGATGCATGGCACCCATGGCATATTATTTTATGATTTCTGAGTTTAGACTATGGTACATCTTCTATCTTATATTTGAGAAACATGTTTTGGTCATACTTTGAGATTTTCGACACTATTATCCTTATTATATGATATTATGACATTTCACACTGTGTGTATTCTATGATCGAAACTTCCTACTGGGCAAGTTGACTAAGCCCATATATTTTTCCCTAGATGCAAACACAGACCAGGGCAAAGGAGAAGAAGCTGGTCCTAGTGATAGCCATGCTTGATGAAGATGGATGCAGATATGCTTAAAGATCTCTTAGTTCTTATTTTGTCGTTTTGATAGAAATATTTAATTTTATAGAATCCAATGATGTAATGATTTAGATAACATTGATTTTGGATTTGGTTTGTTATTATGACTTATATGGTTAAGTGATTTCCATTCTTGCTATTGAAATGTTTGATATTATAATTCCGCAAGTATTATTTCTGCACATTTTATTTCACAAGTGTTATGCTAGCGCACACATAAATATTTGGTGGGTTGACGACCCACGTGTGTGCTAGAATTGGGCCAGTTGAGGGTTGGGTTTTCAGATTTGAACTCGGCTCGCGTCGTGACATATCCGTCCTTTTTCCGTATAAAAAAAAATTACTCTGATTTTGTCAATGGAAAAAGGGCAGGTCGTTACAGTTGGTATCAGAGCGGAATGAAAAGAAAATAAAGGAAATTACTATAACTCAAACTTATCCAATAAACTTAGAAAAAAAAAATTCCCTCAAAACAAAGAATGTCAATAAAACCTAGGAGATTGCGTCAATCCAGTGAATATTAATAAATAATTGACTATGTATGGATCCTGGTTGCTTGAAGAAGATTTTTTATAAGATTACTAAGTGGATGCTTCGTGACTTAGGAAACATGCTGCCATAAAGAAGGAACACCCAACGCAATGTGGAACGCACCGAAGAGACAAGTGGCAATATCCCACCCGTGACTCTGGAGCTCCAAAGTTTTGTACAAGCAGTAATGAATTCAGTACTGCAACAGAATCAAGCAGGCGGTAGTGCCAATGCCACAACTGATTCTCAAGACAGAGCTTTGGTCAGGGATTTTTAACAGCAACGTCCCCCATACTTTCATGGAAATGCATTGGAGCTGAAAACTGGATCGAGAACACCACCAAGATCCTAAAGTTACTGAGGATCACGGGCGATCAGGATAGGACTGTGTTGGCCACATCTCAACTGATAGATGTTGCGGGCAAATGTTGGAAGGTAGTGGAACAAAACCGGGCAGTGACAAAAATGACTTGGGAGAATTTCACAGACATTTTCCTAGATTACTATTTTCCACAAGAGGAGAAGGAACTCGAGACCCAAGAATTCATAGTCCTAGCTCAAGGACGTATGACAATTGCTCAATGTCAACAAGAATTCATATGACTCTCTTGTCATGCTCCATACATGGTGGACACTGAATATAAGAAAACTTGAAAGTTTGAGGGAGGCCTATGTCCTAACATCAAAGCCAAGGTCACCATATTCAAATCAACAACTTAGGCAGAAGTTGTAAGTAGAGCAAGCATTACTGAGCAAGATCTGATTGAGTCAGCTAAGTACATGGAGAATAGAAAGAGTCAGAGCGGGGGAAACTCTTTTCACCCTTGCAAGAAATTCCGGCCCAACTCCTGAAAACCTTCGGCTTTTACGGCCTCCACTGGTGGATATCATCCCAGTCATCCTTCAGCCTCAGTGTCGGCAGCGCAGACATTCCGAGGTGGCATCACTTATTTCTAGTGTGGCCAGGTAGGGCACATGAAGCAAGACTATTAGCAACTTTACAAGTCACCTCAAGCAGAGAATTATTTCCTTCCACCGGGCAGACCAACACAGTCTCAGATATCGAGAGCACAAAACCAGTCCGGACGGCCACCTATTCCAATAGCTTTAGGACGATTATACACCCTCGTCCCTCCTCCAGAGACAGCGGATCAAATTGTGATCCAAGGTATGACAATTATTGGCGGTTCTTATGTAGTAGCATTGTTCGATTCAGGAGCATTACACTCCTCCTTATCTGCATCTTTACTATCTGTTACTGGTTTGCTTGTACAACAATTATCAACTGCACTTAACATAGTATCACCAATCGATGACACATCACTTGGGTTAGTTTGCACTTAGTGGACACTGAACTAGTTGACTTTAAATTCAAGTCCGACTATCTAGTTATGGTCATGGCAGAGTTTGATGTCATTTTTGGTATGGATTGGTTACCACGTTCCAGGCAGGTATTGATTGCTACCTCAAAAGGGTGACATTTTGGTCACTAGAGGGATGATGATTTGTAGTTCACGGGAACAAGCAGAAAACTCCAATGTATGGAAGATTACATGATGAAATGAACCATATTTTGTTGAACAGTATCAGGTTTGAAAATTCACCAGTAACCACATTACTTACTGTTGTGCAAATTTTAAATTTTTAACTCGCAAGTGCACGAACCATTTAAATAGTATAGCATTAAGAGTGTGAGGATGATCCTACAAGGAAACAGTAAAATATATGCAAAAACAAAATATATGAAATTGAAACATTCTAATTAAAAAATATAGATCTTTAGAAATAACCTAAACATGAAAATCAAGTTCTAATTTTTACAAATATGACTTCTAATTAGTTGGATTCCATTTTTAAGAAACTAATCTAAGAATTAGAGTATCATCATCTAAATCTAAAATTTAACCAATTAATCTAATTCATTTAAAGTAATGACATAGATCTAGATTTTATAAATAATGTCAAACCAGTTTAAGAGAACAAAATTAAAATGCAATCAAATCAATCTCAACCTAGTTCAAAAGAATTTGAGATAATTTAATAAATGAAACAAAAGAAAAGAAATTAATGAATAAAAGAAAAGAATGACAATTAAAATAAAATATTCACATAATTTACATTGGAATTGAGACAAGTAATTAGGGTAGCATATTATCCCATTTACAGATAAAACCATGGTCTAGACTATTAAATCTTCAAGAATTATCAAATACATATTTAAATTTGCCTTTTATCAAAACTCCAATTAAAAATATTATGGTTTCATTAAATAAGAAATTCCCAATTCAAGTGTAATGCCCCGCCCTTTTTCACTCGCAGAAAATCAGAGCCTATTTTTTTTTTTTTGAAATAAAGAGAGAGAGAGAGAGCGGGACGCCACGACTCGAGCTAAGTCCGAGCTTCCAAAACACGGTCCTTAACTGGCCAACCCTACGTGTGCGTGGACTAAGTCCACTAAAACGGTTCGCACGCATTAAGGCTAAAATTGCGGAATAAACGTAATGCGGAATGTTGCCCAGAAATTGACCCTAGAGAGGGGGGGGGGGGGGGGGGGGTGAATTGGGTCAATGCAAACTTTTTGGGTTTTCTTTAATTTCACAATTTAAGAAAAATAAGATGCAAACAAGTAGTAAATAAATGCCAAAATATAAAAGAGGAGATGAGAAGAGATGGAGAGATTGAAACCGAGATTTTACGAGGTTCGGCGTTCTTGCCTACGTCCTCGCCTCAAGTACACCACTTGAGGATTGAATGCACTAAACTTCTCCTTCAAGGGTGGAGAAGAAACCTATTACATAGCTTGAAGGTGAAGACACCCTTCTCCTTCACAAGGGTTACACCAACCCTTCTCAAACTTTATCTCTCAAGGAATTATAAGAGATTACAATGTAAAGCTTAGGAGTAACTCTCAAATGTTTACAAATCTAGTTTTCTAAGAGTTACTCAAAGAGTTGAACTGAAATGGCTCAATGTAAGATTGCAAAAGATGGATTTTGAACTAGAGTATGCTTGAGATTTGATTTCAATGGATTCCTCTTGATTTCAAGTGATTCAGCAACCCATCTACTCATAAAAGCTTGGTTTTATAATTTTATCATGTTTAGAATCGTTGCCAAGCATTAAATGAAGCAAGGGGCCGTTGGAAGGAACATTTAGTGTTCAAAAAATGTTACCATTTCGCGAATCAGTCGACTGAAATAAATATTCAGTCGACTGAAAATACCCCGAGATTCAAACAGTTTATCTGTGAATAATTCAGTCGGCTAAATCTAATAATTCAGTCGACTGAAATTAAAAGCCATGGAAATTCTGCTTTTCAGTCGGCTGAAACATAATTTCAGTCAACTGAAATTTCTGCATGTGAACATCTAGCATTTCAGTCGCGTGAAACTTCATTTCAGTCGACTGAAATCACTCCCCACTGAAAATACAGTATTTTAGTCGGCTGAAATATTGATTCAGTCGACTGAAATTCTATCCCCACGTAATCCATTGTTTCAGTCGACTGAAACTTCAAGTTCAGTCGACTGAAATGACCTTAATGATGTTTTGTGTAGTTTTGGCTTCATTTTGGTCATTTCAAACACATAGGTCTTGGGGACTTAATCTTATCCTAGGATTCCATTTAGATACATAAGATAAAGCTTGGTTTTCCTAGGGTCCACTAGAGGGTGGCTTGAGCCATGGTGTTCAACAATTAAGTAACTTTGCATTTTGTTCCTAATACTCATGACCAAAACTAAGAACACAAACTTGTTCTTCAATCTTCAGTACTTGCTCTTCAGTACTTGTATCGTTTGCCATTTGATCTTCAAAGATTGATAAGTCATCCGATCTCTTGTATTGATCTTCAATGATCTTGCCCTTCTTTCTTCTTTGTAAATGTGATACCTGTCTCATTGAGTAATATCATTTGAAATATTAAATATCACATTTTAATGGTTTGTGGTCATCAAAATACCCATATATCCTTGGGTGAAACCTTGAGGTTAACACGGAATTATATTAGGGTTACTATTCCTATCCATTTTAAATAGCAAGGAAGTCCATCACAAATAATTACTTATGTTCAATGTACAAAATTAAAACAAACCATAGCAAGATAGTTCTAAGTTATTACAATCCCAAAATGCAAATAGCTCAAATTACATTGTCTGAAATAAAGACTTAAATAAAATAAATCTAAATTATCCAAGCTCCTAAGCTTGGCTCCGTTCGCGTCCTTCGCTCTATCCATTCCTTGTATCATCATCTAAGGTTGAAGTAGGGTGTTAGTCAACGCGCCCAGTAGGTATTTCGAGTAGGGTCAAACAAATGGATTAGTATAAAAATCACAATAGATTATAATGTCAAAATCATGCAAGTCAATGCCATATCATGGGTGTCATATGATATGATTCCCACCCATCAGCCATATCACAATCCATAAGCAATCCTCTTGATGTATAAGCCACATCAAGGTATACATTGTCGTGACTCCCCATGTATGCCTTATCGGTCTCACCGAATGGAGCGTGGAATCCTCTTTCATTTCAACATCTTAATCGGAATCAGTGCGGATCCCTCCCCACGTTTGTTTATCGGATACCCGAATGGAGCGTGGACTCCTCTCATATGTTCCCTCCCATGCCATGCATGAGATGTGAGTGCATCATGCCATTTCGTATTAAACATATAGCATTGAAATTCCATTCCTTTAAAAATAGCATTTTAATACCAAAAATAAATCATAACACATAGGAATAAAAAAGCCATCCATATACATAAATCCAAGTGTATCAACAAGGTAGGAATCCTACCCATATCCAAATAATGTATCCTTGCGTTTTCGTCTAAACCGATCACCGATTGCGTCAAAGCCGATCGTACACCCGTTTGTGAAATCCCATTACCTTATTACATTTAACACATATACATAACATCAATTTGGTGATCCATTTAATTTCCATCAACCCCTATATCATCCTATGTTCATTTCCATTTACAATCGTAGTCTTTTATCCGGTTAAGTCCCCCAAGGGGTTTTGGCCATACATTAGGGCTGAAAAATGTTTAAGTCCACAACAAAAACCCACCAATGGGTTCAACCATACAACATGGCCGAACCTCATTTTTTTTCTCCTCGGTCCTCTTTTTAGTCCTTGTTCATTTTAGACAAAGCGGGTCCAACATCATTCATTCTTTGATTCCTTAATCTACTAATATTCTATAGTTAAACATTTAACTTGATAAAACAACCTAGGTCCATAAAAATGTCCTCCATGGGGTTCGGCCATACAACATGGCCGAACCCATGATTCTTCCATTCCATCATCATTTTTTTTCCTTTTGTTTCTTAGCTTGATCACCCATAGTTAATCATTTAATTTCTTAAACATACATAGATCCACAAAATGATCCATAAAAATGATTCCTGGGGTTCAGCCATACCACATGGCCGAACCCATGATTCCTCATTTCTCTCTTCTCCTTTCTTAACTTGATAGTCCGTAGTTCAATCTTTTAGAACATATTAGATCCATAAAATCCCTCCATGGAGTTCGACCATACAACATGGCCGAACCCATGGTTCCTTCTCTTCATCCTATTTTCCATTTTCATATCACCTTGAGGATGGTTTTCTTAAAATCACATACAACAAGTTTTAGGTCATTTGATGGGGTTCGGCCATACATCTGGCCGAACCTCATCCAAACTCTTTTTGAGCCCTCATATGATCTCCATAAAATTTAGGGTTCAGCCATGCAAGAGGCCGACCCTTGTTCTTGGTTATTTCCTTTATGAACTTGATCCCTTATATTTAACATACAAAACTCACTTGATGGGGTTCGGCCATACAACATGGCCGAACCCATGGTTCTTACATTTCATCCTATTTCCATCTTATAGGTCTTTACATCCAACATGTTCAACACTTGATGGGGTTCGGCCATATAACATGGCCGAACCTCATCTTGTCTTTCCTTGAATGGATCTTAAATCCATGGCCTTATAATCATTTGGCCGACCTTTTTAATCCCATATGGAACCCCATTGTTTCAGCCATTCCATAGCCGAAACCATGGTTCCCTTGGTTTCTTACATTTTTAGCAACATGAAACATAAACCTTACATTTTCCGCATCTCCTTCGTTTTCTTTCGTTCCGTCTTACTCCTCCATTCTTCTCCTTCCTTAGTCCCTTCTTCTTCATCCTTCGTTCTTCGGTTTCTCCAAGTTTTAGTGCCAAAATGGGAGAGAGAGAGAGAGATAGAGAAGAGAAGAAGATCTCTTGGTTTTTTAGAGGTGTATTCAGCCAAGAAGTGAAGGTTTGAGAGGGAGAGAGGGAGAGAATGAGATGAATGTCTCAAGGAGAGGGTCGGCCAAAGTGTTTTGGGTGAGAGCCGTTTGTCTAACCCTAATCTCCTAACCACCCACATTAATATGGGGTCTTTCCCCTGTGTCCCTTGGCTAACCAAGAGGGCACATGGCTTACATTTGGCATCCTCCCCATTTCCAACGGTTTTTGGTCTAGGGTTTCCATGAGATGGAAACCCTCCACCTCCCCTTTGACTCACTTAGTATTTTCAACTTCCAATTGACTCACCACCCATTCAACTCACTTCTCTTAAATGAAACTCATTCCCCTAACTCAAGCACTTGAATTCATTCTTAGTTAATTAATTCCTTAACTCCACTCACTTCACTTAAATGAAACTCATTCCCCTAACTCAAGTACTTGAGTTCATTTCCATCTAACTTAAGTGATTTAATTAAATAATTTAACTCAACTCACTTCACTTGACCCTGTTGGACTCACCCATGAACTCACCCATGGTTGACCAAGTAGACAGCCCCAGTAGTTACCTTAGACCACACGCCACCTCACTTGATGAGGTGGAGTAGGGTCCCACTTGGCTATGCCACTTCCATGTTACCTCACACTTGCCACCTCACTTGATGAGGTGGATCCCATGCCTTAGATCTTAATTGAGTACATGACCCGATTAAATCAATTCCTTACCCATTTACCTTAAACATCAATTCATCTTGACCCATTGGGTCCCAATTGGTTATTTGACCCAATTGACTTCATTTACCCAATTAATTAGAATCAACCCTATCCATGATCCATTGGATCATAATTGGGCCATTGCCCCAATTCTTATCCATCTAGCATTTATTCCATCTATCAATATTAAATTTAACAATTAAAATAGATAATAACCATTATAATAATTGCATTGAAAAACCAGAATGTTACATCAAGCCTGTAACGCCCCGCCCTTTTTCACTCGTCGAAAATCAGAGTATATTTTTTTTTTTTATAAAAGAGTGAGAGAGAGCGGGAACGTCACGATGCGAGTCAAGTCCGAGTTTCCAAAACCCGACCCTTAACTGGCCACCAATACGTGTGCATGGACTAAATCCACTTAAACATTTCA
Organism: Chimonanthus salicifolius; assembly: GCA_013350335.1. Taxonomy (NCBI): domain Eukaryota; kingdom Viridiplantae; phylum Streptophyta; class Magnoliopsida; order Laurales; family Calycanthaceae; genus Chimonanthus; species Chimonanthus salicifolius. Next base: position 52,351,299 of record CM023540.1, on the reverse strand, counting down.
CACGCATTACTGAAATATTTGCGGAATTATTATATGAATAAGATACCATTCATATACATGTCGTTATTAAGTAAGGAAGTCAATCACCATATAACTTCAATTTAAAACTGAAAAGTTATCAAACCATAGCAAATAGATTCTAAAGTTATTACAATCCAAAATAACAATCCTCCAAATACATCTTCCAAAATCAACATAAATAATATAAACATAAATCTGCCCAAGCTCCTACGCTTTGCTACCTCCATGTCCCATGTCTTTGTCATTCCCTCTTCCATCATCGATAGGGTAGAAGTAGGGCATCAGTCAACATGCCCAGTAGATATTCCAAGTAGGGTTATGGTACACATAGGAATAATATAAAAATCAAGATAAGTACATCATATCAAAACTGTAAAACATCTCATAGTACTAAAAATAGCGCGTGATACTCATATCAAAATCATGTTAATATATGTGTCATGTCATGGGTGTCATATGCCAATGATCTCTCACCCAATTTCCATATCCAATTACAACACAAATCATATCAATAGTTTCCTTGATTAATAAAGCTATATGAAGGTGTTCCCTTGGCCATTTCTTCTGCAGTGTTTTGTGACAGCACCACAATGTCACTCTTATACCTCGCCACATACGTTAATCGGAATTACCGATGGAGTGTGGACTCCTCCCTCTGCGCAGGGTTTCGAGACTATTTACCCAGGAGCTCTTTGGCCCAGACTACGCCGCACCCATTTCTAGCAATCCCAGTCAAGGCCAAAATATCAATAGTTCACATAACTTCATACAAGCTAGTCTCAAGCCCAAAGTCATGTTCGGACAACTCATAACTTGGCTTGCTGTCCCATGTATTCCCTCTCATACCACGCATGAGAATATGAATGCAAGAATGCCATTTCATGTAACGCCTCACCCTTTTTCATTCACCGAAAATCATAGTCTATTTTTTTTTTTAAATAAAAAAGTGAGAGAGAGTGGGACGCCACGACAAGAGTTAAGTCCGAACTTCCAAAGCCAGACCCTTAATTGGCCAACCATGCGTGCGAATGGACCAAGTCCACTAAAACAGTTCACACGTACTCAAGTTAATCATGTGGAATAAAACATAGATGCGGAATTATAATAGAATCCTAATTCTATTCCATTTTAGATATCAAGGTAATCCATTACTTAACAATGATTATCTTAAGTTCACATATCCAAAATAAACATTCCAAACCATAACAAATAATCTAAGTTATTACAGTCCGATTGCTAGCTACTCAAATTACATTGTCCATGTATAATTTAAGTAAACTGAAACTAAAACATCCAAGCTCCTAAGCTTGGCTCCGATTACGTTCATCGTCTCGTCCATTTCCTGTATCATCAACTAGGATAGAAGTAGGGCGTTAGACAACGCGCCTAGTAGGTATTCCAAGTAGGGTCAACACATGGGTTAGTAAAACTATCACATAGATAACATAATATCAAAACCATGTAAAAACAATGTCATGCCATGGGTGTCATATGCAATAAGTCCCACCCATCAGCCGTAACACAATCACAAAACATCCTTTTGATAGAATCTCCTCATCAAGGCATCTCCACAATTGCTTTACGGACGCCCCGACGGAGTGTGGTCTCCGGTTTCCTCTTGATGGATAATGCACATCAAGGTCTTCCCACGATTGCCTTACGGACGCTCCGACAGAGTGTGGTCTCCGGTTATAAATCAACCCTCCCATGCCATGCATGAGATGTAAGTGAACACGTGCTATGTAATAATACAAATCATAGCATTAAAATCCCATATTTGAAACATATCATTTATACAAAATAACTCATCAAAATATGAATTAAAACCATCATACATATCCCATGGTTTCAAAGAGGTAGGAATCCTACCAATGATCAACTAATATGTCCTTGCGTTTTCGTCCGAAAACTGCTCACTGATCGTACCCGCTTGTAAGGTCCCGTTACCTTGTAACATATCAATAAGTCAAAATCCATATTCCATTTGATTTTCCACCATGTTTAATCCCATAAACATGCCCTAGTGGGGTTCGGTAATCTAACATGGCCGAACCTCACTCACTTGGTTTGGGTCCCTCTTTTGATTCCTTAATCAATCGTACATGAGCTAGTCATTTAAAAACCGTAAGTCCACAAAATATACCTTAGTGGGGTTCGGCCATACAACATGCCCGAACCTCACTCCCTTGGTTTTGTGTCCTCCATTTTAGTCTTTTGATCTTTAAAATTAAGTCTAAGATCATTCCATTAGTTTTTGATTAATGAAAGCCCTAGATCCACAGAACATTCTCCATGGGGTTCGGCCATACTACATGGCCGAATCCATGGTCCAAGGTTCTTCACCATTATAACATTTTAGATCATGTTTTCCAACATTTAAGACCTACTTAAAATTATCCATCATCTCCCATCATTATCATCCTTTAACACCTTTTAAAATCACTAACATACATCTATGTTTTTTCATCCTTTAAATCCATTAAAAATCACTAAAATCCTTTCCATGGGGTTCGGCCATACAACATGGCCGAACCTTATGGTTCATCATTTCCTTAAAATGTATCATTCATCCATGATTGATCCTTTGATGGGATTCGGCCATACATCATGGCCAAACCTCATCCAACCCCTTTTTGATCCTTGATGGTTCTTGTATATACAATTTAGGGTTTGGCCATTGCATGTTCCTTGACCACCTTTTCTTACTTAATAACATCTTATCAAGTACTTACCGATTCCATGACTCCTCCAGTTTCTTTCACTCCTTCTTGTTCCTCCGATCTTTTCCTTCCTTAGCCTCTTCTTCCTTCCTTCTTGATCCTTGGCCGAGATTGATCTTGATAAAATCTCTAGGTGTGGTTCGGCCAAGAGGTGTAGGTTCGAGAGAGGGAGAATGAGAGAAGATTTAAGATAAAAACTCTAAGTGTTCTCCCTTTGTCAATGAGAGTGGTCGGCCTTGAGTGAGAGGGAGAAGCTTGAGGTAGAAATGTCCTATGTGTTTCTTCTCTTGATAGGTGGTTCGGCCAAGAGAGATAGGGAGAGAGTGAAATGAAACTCCAAGTCCTTTCTTGATCAATGAGGGTCGGCCAAGGGTGGTGTCCTTTGGTGATGCCCTTTTGTAACTCCCATGACCCTTCACCTCCCTCCTTAATGTTCCATTTGGAGGTTTCATCCCATGAGATGAAACACTCCAGCCGTATGACCCTTGGGTTTCCATCTTGAGATGGAAACCGTCCATCTCTCCAACGTGTATGCCTTGTGTAACCTCCAAAAACCTTTCACCTCCTCATTAATGATCCATTTGGAGTTTCATCCCATGAGATGAAACTCCCATGTCTCCAACGTGTAGCCTTGATTTGGTCTTGTGAGATGCATCTCTCCACCTTCCCATTCCACTCACTTAAGATCAAGGTCCCATTAACTTCCACTCAACTCATCTCTATAAGTCAACTCACCTCTTTAATTCAACTTATTTAACTCACTTAAAATCAACTCAATTACTTGATTCCATTTTCAACTTAATTCAGCCCTAAATTAATTAAGCTTGAACTCACTTGGTGATCAACCAAGTCAACCATGACCCATTGGGTCCCAATTGGGTATTTAACCCAATTAAATAAATCTCATCCATTTAATTCAATTGAACCTTATCCATAATCCGTTGGGTCTTAATTGGACAATTGACCCAACACCTTAACCATCTAACGTCTATCTCCATTAATTCACAAATTAACCAGACAATTTTCATATATATTCATAACTTGAAAATCCAGGGTGTTACAATACAACTCTCTTTTCAAAATTTTCGTCCCGTAAATCGAGCGAAGTGGTCTTTCAAACAAAGTACATAAATAGCTTAGGGTGAGCTATTCTCATTTCCGATTCAAGTTCCCAAGTGGTTTCCTCATTACCATGTCGATCCCATACCACCTTGACGAACTGAATCGCTTAGTTTCGTAACACCCTTTGTTCTGTCTCCACCACTCTGACAGGCTTTTCGACGTATGCCACGTCGCTTTGCATCTCTATGTCTTATACATTCAGTACATGTGAGGGATCAGGATTGTACTTCCTCAACATAAATATATGAAATACATCTTGCAAAGATGACAACTGTGAAGGAAGTGCCAATTGATAAGCCACCTCGCCCACCCTCTTTAGGATTGAAAACAGTCCCACATATCTAGGCGACAGTTTCCCCTTCTTTCCAAATCTCATGTGTCCCTTTCGTGGCGAGACTTTCAAGAACACTACGTCTCCCACCTCAAACTCCAGAAACCTCCTCATCTTGTTAGCATAACTCTTTTGACGACTCTGTGCAGCAAGTAAGTGATGTAGTATCAACTGAATCTACGATGTAGTCTCTGCAACTAACTCGGGTCCAATAAGTGCAGGTTCACCGGCCTCTGTCCAGTACACTGGTGACCTACATGGTCTACCATATAAAGCCTCGAATGGAGCCATCTGGAGGCTTGCCTGGTAACTGTTGTTGTAAGAGAACTCCTCCAGCGGCAAGTGATCCTCTCATCCACCCTTGAAGTCTAGCATACATGCTCTCAGCATGTCCTCTAATGTCTGCATCGTCCTCTCAGACTGTCCATCAATCTGTAGATGGAATGTTGTACTAGTCAGTAGATCTGTCCCTATAGCTGACTGTATACTCTGCCACACTCTGCCAGTGAATCGGCCATCTCTGTCGGACACAATGGTCCGGGAAATACCATGTAATCTGATGATATCCCTGATATACCATCGACCCAAGGTCTCAGATGAATTTGTCATCTTATGGGAAAAAAGTGTGCAGACTTGGTCAAACGATCTACCACGATGTATATCGTATCGTTGCCCTTTCAGGACCTTGGCAACCCCGTCACAAAATCCATGGAGATGTGTTCCCATTTTCACTCCTGCACGGGTAAGGGTTTGAGTAACCCTGGTGGCTTTTGATGTTCCGTTTTAACCTGCTGACAAGTTAAGCAGTCGGCAACAAACTCTTCCATATCCCTCCTGAGTCCATGCCACCAATAATGTCTCTTCAGGTCGTGATACATCTTGGTGCTGCCCGGATGAATAGAGAGTTTGGTTTTGTGTGCCTCAATCAATAACTCTCTTCTGCAGTTCTTTGGCACATATGTCCTACCTCGGAATAGAAGACCTTGTCCTGGTCGTAAATCCCATTCCTGTATAACTTCACCGGTAGACATCTTAGCCCATATCTCCTCCACTTCCGAATCTATCCGCTGCTCCTGTTCAATCTTGGAGACCATGTTGGACCGTATGATTAGATTATACATAATCCCATGGTTACTGATATATAGATTGAACTCTCGAATGGTATTCAACATCTCCCATTCTGTCCTGATCAAATTGTCCACTGATGCATATGATAAGCGGCTGAGGGCATCCGCTACTTTGTTTGCCTTGTTAGGATGATATCGAAGGGCCAACTCATAATCCTGCAGATATTCCATCCATCTGCGTTGCCTCATGTTGAGCTCTTTCTGATCAAACAAGTACTTCAAGCTCTTATGATCTGAAAACACTTCAAACTTCTCGCTATAAAGATAGTGTCTCTAGCTTTTGAGAGCGAAGACCACTGCGGCTAGTTCTAGATCATGCGTGGGATAAAGGCGTTCATGTATTTTCAACTATCTAGAACCATAAGCCACTACACGATGACTTTGACTGAGAGAACACCCAAGTCCCTCTCTTGAAGTATCACATTGTACCTCATAGCCCTTGCCTCTTTCCTGTAAAATCAGGATAGGAGCAGTTGTAAGTCTCTCTTTCAGTTCCTCAAATCTCTGGTTGCATACATCCGACTATTCAAACCTGACTCCTTTCTAAGTGAGTCGGGTAAGTGGAGATGGAATCTTGGAGAAGTCCATGATAAACTTTCTGTAGTAAGTAGCCAATCCCAGGAAGCTACGGATCTCAGTCACATTTTTCGGTGCTTTCCATTCTCTCACTGCCGCCACTTTAGCCTGGTCCACGGCTATACCTTCTGCTGATATAACATCCCCAAAAAATTGACCTCAGATAGCCAAAATTCACACTTACTTGCTTTGGCATACAGCTGGTTCTTCCTCAAGGTGCCCAGGACTATCCGCAAGTGTTCAGCATATTCTTCCTGACTTTTGGAATAGATCAGGATGTTATCAATAAATACAATCACAAACTGGTCCAAGTAAGGATGGAAGATCCTATTCATTAGATCCATGAACACAGCTGGTTCATTGGTGAGTCCAAACGGCATGACTACAAACTCATATAGTCCATACCGTGTCTGAAGGTTGTCTTCTCTATATCCTCATCCTTAATCCAGATTTGATTGTAGCCGGACATCAGATCAATCTTTGAGAAGTGGCTGGAACCCCTAAGTTGATCGAATAGATCATCGATCCTGGGTAGAGGGTACTTGTTCCTGACAGTTTGCTGATTCAATTTTCGGTAATCCACACACATCCTGAGTGTACCGTCCTTCTTCTTCACAAATAACACTGGGGTTCCCCATGACAATGTACTACTCCGAATGCACCCCAGTTTGAGCAGTTCATCAATCTGCTTCTTTAGCTCGGACATCTCAACTGGTGCCATCCGGTAATGTGGCAATGACATTGGAAGAGTGCCAGGGTACAACTTGATCTCAAAATTAATCTCCCTCATGGGTGGCAAGCCAGGGAGTTCTGTTGGGAATACATCTGCGTAATCCTTCACTATTGCCGGAAGTTCAGCGATCGGTGCCTTGTTTAATCTGATACTGCTCAATACCAGGTGGTTCAATCCTTCATGCAATCTTCTTCAGATAGGGATGCTCTGTTTTTCAGCATGTACCACATATTGTTTTCCCTCGGGTGACCAAAATTTCACCGTACGGAGATACCAATCAATGTTGGCCTAAAAGCTAGCCAACCAGTCCATGCCAAAGATGATATCGTACTTAGTCATATCGAGTACCAGATAGTTGAACTCAAATCTGAATCCAGCGAGTTCAGTGTTCACTGCTGTGCATATAAGCCCCAATGACGTGTCTCCGACGGGGAATACAATGGTAAGTGATGTGGACAGTTTTTGTACTAATGTGCCAGTAGTGGATATGAATGCAGCAGATACAAAGGAGTGGAATGCTCCAGAATCAAATAATAGAAAGGCATAGGAATTACTGACTAATGCCATACCTTGAATCATAGAGTGATCTACTGCTGCTGGAGAAGTTAAAGTAAATAGCCGTCCAGATCCTGTAGGGTTAAGCGCCCGTCCAGCCTGATTGTATGGCCTGGTTCCTCGTGAATGAGTTGGTCTGGCTGGTGGGTGAAAAGATCCCCTGGAATGAGTGGGTCTGCTGAGCTGTGGACATTCCCTCCTAAAATGGCCCTGCTGGCCACAATGGAAACAGGTGCCCTCAACTCGGGGGACCTGAGAGACTGATGCTGATGGGGAGGGCTGATTGGGACGAAAGCCCCCTGTTGACCCAGTGGAATGTGAGGGTCTTCCAATGTTAGGTCGAAACCTCTTGTTGGGACGAAATGTACCTCCCCAACTCTGACCTCGGCGGTTGTCCACAAACTGCACTGTCTCGGCCATCTCTTGCTTCGCTATAGTGGCCCTGCTGATCACCTCTGCCAGTGTAGCTGCCTTGAAGATGGTTACCTTGGCCCTAATGCTCGATCGAATGCCCCGCTCAAACTTGCGAGCCATTCGATACTCCGTATCCACCATATACAGGACATAACAGGATAGACTGAGGAACTCCTGATGGTATTCTGCCACCGTCATGGTGCCTTGCACCAAAGATAGGAACGCTTAGGTGTGGCGTTACTTCTCCTCCTCGGGGAAGTAATGGTCCGAAAACGTAGCTGAGAACCGCTCCCATGTCATTGCAGTCCTTTCCCTTTCCGGAATGAGCGCTCGTTGTCGCTTTATCACCTCCCATTATTTACCGGCATCATCAATTAGTTGTGATGTAGCCAGCAATATCTTGTCTTCATGACTCGAGATCTTTAGTAGGGTCAGGATCTGAGCAATTTTCTTCAACCAGTTTTCTGCTCCGGCAGGCACTTCTTTCCCTTTAAAGTAAGAGGGGCACTGCTGCTGGAAATCCCTGACCATCCTCCTGTCATTGGCCTCGCTGGTGGTTCTATTTCTGTTCATGTGTTGTTGAAGAGCATAAGTGACCACAGCTTGGACCAAGTTTTGTAGTTCGGGAGGCACCACTGGTATGTTCACGCTATTTTGTTCCTCTGATGGATGAGGTTGTAGCACCTCCTCTTCATCCCCATGTGGGTGTTGTCGGGTTTTTCTTCTTCTTGGAGGCATTTTTCCCTAAGTCATTGAAAACATCATTGACTCAGTTTCTTCGTAAAGTTTGTGTTTTCACACTTTTGGGGAAATTGCCAAATAAGCACTCTTTGTATTTCTTTGTTTTTGGGAAAATTTCCTAAGTATCACGTGTTTGTTTCTCAATTTGGGAATATTGGGGAAATATCTTCTAATTTGCTATGTTTGATAAAATCCAATTTATAGTGATTATCCTTCCCTTGCTATCATTCCTTTTTCGTCAAGTGTTGCTCTCAGATTAAATGTTTCAGTCTAAGTCTAACGAAGTAAATTAATCTGGCCCCGTGCAGCGGACTCCGAAGAGTCGGTCAGTTGGGATTCTTATCTGTCAGTCAGACATGATACCGTCTTAATCTTATTCTGAAAGATTCAACCTTCCTGTTTCGCTCTGATACCAACTGTAACGCCCCGCCCTTTTTCACTCGCCGAAAATCAGAGTATTTTTTTTTAAATAAAAGAGTGAGAGAGAGCGGGATGCCACGACGCGAGCTAAGTCCGAGCTTCCAAAGCCCGACCCTTAACTGGCCAACCATACGTGTGCGTGGATCAAGTCCACTAAAACAGTTCACACGTACTCAAGTTAATCACGCGGAATAAAACATAGATGCGGAATTATAATAGAATCCTAATTCTATTCCATTTTAGATATCAAGGTAATCCATTACTAAACAATGATTATCTTAAATTCACATATCCAAAATAAACATTCCAAACCATAGCAAATAATCTAAGTTATTACAGTCTGAATGCTAGCTACTCAAATTACATTGTCTATTTATAATTTAAGTAAAATGAAACTAAAACATCCAAGCTCTTAAGATTGCCTCCGATCACGTTCATCGTCTCGTCCATTTCCTGTATCATCAACTAGGGTAGAAGTAAGGCGTTAGATAACGCGCCCAATAGGTATTCCAAGTAGGGTCAACACATGGGTTAGTAAAAATATCATATAGATAACATAATATCAAAACCATGTAAAAACAATGACATGCCATGGGTGTCATATGCAATACATCCCACGCATCAGCCATAACACAATCACAAAACATCCTATTGATGGAATCTCCTCATCAAGGCATCCCCACAATTGCCTTATGGATGCCCCGACGGAGTGTGGTCTCCGGTTATCTCTTCATGGATAATGCACATCAAGGTCTTCCCACGAATACCTTACGGACGCCCCGACGGAGTGTGGTCTCCAGTTACAAATCAACCCTCCCATGCCATGCATGAGATGTAAGTGAACACATGCTATGTAATAATACAAATCATAGCATTAAAATCCCATATTTGAAACATATCATTTATACAAAATAACTCATCAAAATATGAATTAAAACCATCATACATATCCCATGGTTTAAAAAAGGTAGGAATTCTACCAATGATCAACTAATATGTCCTTGCGTTTTCGTCCGAAAACCGCTCACCGATCGTACCCGCTTGTGAGGTCCCATTACCTTATAACATATCAATAAGTCAAAATCCATGTTCATTTGATTTCCCACCATGTTTAATCCCATAAACATGCCTTAGTGGGGTTCGGCCATATAACATGGCCGAACCTCACTCACTTGGTTTGGATCCCTCTTTTGATTCCTTAATCATTCATACATGAGATAGTCATTTAAAAACCCTAAGTCCACAAAATATACCTTAGTGGGGTTCAACCATACAACATGCCCGAACCTCACTCCCTTGGTTTTGTGTCCTTCTTTTTAGTCTTTCGATCTTTTAAATTAAGCCTAAGATCATTCCATTGTTTTTCATTAATGAAAACCTTACATCCACAAAAACATTCTCCACGGGGTTCGACCATACTACATGGCCGAATCCATGGTCTAAGGTTCTTCACCATTATATAACATTTTAGATCATGCTTTCCGACATTTAAGACCTACTTAAAATTATCCATCATCTCCCATCATTATCATCCTTTAACACCTTTTAAAATCACTAACATACATCTATGACTTTTCATCCTTTAAATCCATTAAAAATCACTAATATCCTTCCCATGGGGTTCGGCCATACAACATGGCCGAACCTTACGGTTCATCATTTCCTTAAAATGTATCATTCATCCATGATTGATCCTTTGATGGGGTTCGGCCATACATCATGGCCGAACCTCATCCAACCCCTTTTTGATCCTTGATGGTTCTTGTATATACAATTTAAGGTTTGGCCATGCAATGGCCAAACCATGTTCCTTGACCATCTTTTCTTACTTAATAACATCTTATCAAGTACTTACCGATTCCGCGACTCCTCCGGTTTCTTTCACTCCTTCTTGTTCCTCCGATCTTTTCCTTCCTTAGCCTCTTCTTCCTTCCTTCTTGATCCTTGGCCGAGATTAATCTTGATAAAATCTATAGGAGTGGTTCGGCCAAGAGGTGTAGGCTTGAGAGAGGGAGAAAAAGAGAAGATTTAAGATAAAAACTCTAAGTGTTCTCCCTTTGTCAATGAGAGTGGTGGGCCTTGAGTGAGAGGGAGAAGCTTGAGGTAGAAATATCCTAAGTGTTTCTTGTCTTGATAGGTGGTTCGGCCAAGAGAGAGAGGGAGAGAATGAAATGAAATTCCAAGTCCTTTCTTGATCAATGAGGGTCGGCCAAGGGTGGTGTCCTTTGGTGATGCCCTTTTGTAACTCCCATGACCCTTCACCTCCCTCCTTAATGTTCCATTTGGAGGTTTCATCCCATGAGATGAAACACTCCAACCGTATGACCCTTGAGTTTCCATCTTGAGATAGAAATCGTCCATCTCTCCAACGTGTTGCCTTGTGTAACCTCCAAAAACCTTTCACCTCCTCATTAATGATCCATTTGGAGTTTCATCCCATGAGATGAAACTCCCATGTCTCCAACGGATAGCCTTGATTTGGTCTTGTGAGATGCATCTCTCCACCTTCCCATTCCACTCACTTAAGATCAAAGTCCCATTAACTTGCACTCAACTCATTTCTTTAACTCAACTCACCTCTTTAATGCAACTCATTTAAATCACTTAAAATCAACTCAATTACTTGATTCCATTTCCAACTTAATTCAGCCCTAAATTAATTAAAGTTGAAGTCACTTGGTGGTCAACTAAGTCAACCATGACCCATTGGGTCCCAATTGAGTATTTGACCCAATTGACAGTCTTGACCCAATTAAATAAATGTCACCCATTTATTTCAATTGAGCCTTATAAATAATCCGTTGGGTCTTAATTGGGCAATTACCCAACACCTTGCCCATCTAAGGTCTATCTCCATCAATTCACAAATTAACTGGACAATTTTCATATATATTCATAACTTGAAAATCCGGGGTGTTACATTTTATATCATTTTACCTAATATCATTGAAAACAAATTCATAAACACATATCATTTGTTATACTGAAAATAAAGATCATAGTTGGAATAAAACCAGTATCATATAAAATCCATGGTGTCTCAATAAGATAGGAATCCTACCAATGTACGATATACTATCTTGGAAGGGTAACGCCAACGGTCACGTGAGAAGAATCGCAATCCTTTTGCTAACCTCTTTACCTTATCAAGTTCAAACATACATATTAGTTTGATTTTCCATTTCCATTTCATCATTCCTATCTCCATCTAAGTTCCATGTTCGTTTCCCAACGCGTTTATGCATTCCTTGTCCTTAACCCGTTTAAGATTCACAATGGGGTTTGGCCATACAACATGGCTGAACCCTATTGTCCCATTTCCTCTTAAGTGTATTCATGTTCAACAACATCCTTCAATTCAACCATTTAAAGACTGAAAATTAGTCCCAACTATGGCAAATTTTACTAGCCAAAACAGTTCCCGAATTCAACCATTTAAAGACTGGAAATCAGTCCCAACTGTGGCAGATTTTAGTAGCCAAAACAGTCCCCGAATTCAACCATTTAAAAATTGGAAATCAATCCCAACTGTGGCAGATTTTACTAGCCAAAACAGTCCCCGAATTCAACCATTTAAAGACTGAAAATCATTCTCAAAACCAGCCATCAACTGGTCCTAAAACTTGTAAGGGCCCGGAATTTTTAAATTAATAAAAAATGTGGATATAAGTTATTTTAGTGATGGAAATTGGAAAATTGGTGAAGTAAAGAGTAAATGGGCCAAAAATTTGAACAAAGGCCCAAGTATGGCCCAATGGACTATGGAGTTGATTTAAATTCATTTAAAGGGGCAATGAGGGTTAAATGGGTCAAGAATGGTCAAATTGGGTCACATACCCATTTGGGACCCGTTGGGTCAAAGTAGTTAAGCTCTAAGGTAAATGGGCTAGATGGAAATGTAATTGGGCCATGGGCCCAATGGTGATCCATTTAGAGGGTATTCAATGAAATTAAATCACCTAAGTTAAGTTAAAAATTAAACCAAGGTGATGTGGCCAAGTGGGACCCACCTCCACCTCATCAAGTGAGGTGGTGTGTGGGCCAATAATTGGTGGGGCCAGCCACCATGGTTGATTTGGTCAACCATGGGTGGATTTATAAAGATGGTGGCTTAAGTAAATGGGAATTAAAGTAACTAAAATATCTAAATATAAAATAATTAAAAAATTATACAAATGAGGTGGTCAAAGTGGGGTCAAAGGGTGAAAACCAAATCACCTCATTCCAAACCTAAAATAAAATACGTTGGAACTTGGTGGTGGTTTAGATAACCACCACCATAAAGCAAATTAAATATCTAAAAAATATCTTAGGGTGGGTGAGATCATTAATGTAAAGAAAAAATGGGGATAAGCCTTGATTCTTTTCTCATTTCTTATCCTCTCTTCATTTGTGCACTCTCCATTTTTCATTCTCCATGGTCGTCCCCTACATCCAAGTGAAGGAGAGAAAGAGAGCTAAGGAAAAGAGAAGAGAAGAAAGAAGTAGAAATTGGAGGGAAATCACTCTAAGGTGAGGGTTAACATCTTCCCTCTCATGGTTTTTTTTCCCTCTCCCTCTCTCACACAAACCCTAACATGGCCGATCCTAGGGTTGGGGATTGCCACCATTGATCAAGAATCTTGACCTATCAAAGATCAAGAGGAAGGAAAGAGGAGGCTACGGAGACCAACGGGAGCGACGGAGATCGGAGGAGACGACGGATTGTAAGTATTTCTTAAACAAGGAAATTTTGAATTTTAGGGTTAAGATTTGGGATTTATTTTGTGAATTTATTGGTAGTTAAGTAAATTTATGCTATGGATTTTAAATCCATCAAATTGAAGGAATGGAAAGTGGGTAAAACCCTAATGGAAAAAAAAATTAGGGTTAAGGAAAAATAAAAGGGATTAAGGATATTATGTGTTTAATGTGATCAAACATAGAGGTATATGTATTTTTTTTGGAGTTGAGAGCCATAGGGTTCGGCCATGTAGCATGGCCGAACCCCATGATAAGTAATCTATGATTTATTAGGGTTTGAAAAATGGAAGGCAATGAGGATTTTTAACTAGTGAATTTTAGTAAATGAATGAATGTGGGAAAGTTTTAAAATGGTGTTATGATGAAAATGCAAAGAGGTGTATGGCCTTGAAAGGCATGGATGAAGTGAACCTTGAACCCCATGGTGGGTTTAAAGGATAATGTGTTGATGAATTTAGGGTTTTTAAATGAACAAGTGTAATGATTCAAATGGGGTTAAGAATATGGTTTAGATGCATGATTTAAAACCCTCAAGGAAGGATTATTGGTGGATCTAAAATGTAACAATGGACCCAAGAAGAAAAAATGGAGAAAGGAACATCATGGGTTCGGCCATGGTGTATGGCCGAACCCATGCCCCAAATTGTAAATCAATTTGGGTTTAAGGTCAATGGGTATATATGTGATTAAGTATGGGATTTAAATGAGTAATGTTTAGATTAATTACATGACAAATTTTAATGTTTTGGTAAGTCAATAATGGACCTAGGTTAAGGACCTAAGTTGTGGATTAAATTTTGGGCTTAAGTAGGCATGAATTAATGAAAAATTGTTTATGTGAAGGGCAGTGGCAAAAATGGTAAATATGGGCTAAAATGAAGAAACCCACTAAGTTATGATTTATGGGCTTGGAAATGATTAAAACTTGGATTGATTTGGTAATTTAATAAGGTACTGGACATCGTAGGCGGTGCGCGATCGGCGACCGGGTTTATCGAACGGAAAACGTAAAAGGACGCGGGTCGGTATTCGGTAGGATTCCTACCTTTTTGTAAGCCATGGATTTGGGTGATGTTTTCTTTAATCTATTTTGGAAATCATGTGGTTGTCTTTAAGATAAGTTTTGAATTATGTATCATGTGATGTTTTACTCTAACTTATTTTGGAAATTATGTGAATGCTTATGATGGGTTTTGGATTAAAGATTGTGGGATGGTTTCCCTTTGATTTAGTTGGAAATCTTGTAATTGTTTTAAGATGGGTTTTATTACTATTGAATTTCATATATTACATGACATATGGCATCTACATCTCATGCATGGCATGGGAGGCATATGACAGGGGAAGGATAAAATGAAACCGGAGTCCATGCTCCGTCGGGGCGATCGATAAACAGCATGGGGACATTTCACATATGTATTATTATACCTTGATGAGGCTTTGCCATCAAGGGAGGACTCTTGTAATTATGATACCTTGATGATGGTTTTCCATCAAGGGGGAGGTTGTATGTATTGGTATACCTTGATGATGGTTTTTCCATCAAGGAGGGGATGCCTAGTGTGGACTGTAAGGGCCCGGAATTTTTAAAATTAATATAAATGGGAATATTATTTATTTTAAGGATGAAAATTGGAAAATTGGTGGAGTAAATGGTAAATGGGCCAAAATTTGGATAAAGGCCCAAGTGTGGCCCAATAGACTATGGTTTGGATTTAAATTTATTTAAATGGGTCAAGAATGGTCAAATTGAGTCAAATACCCATTTGGGACCCAATGGGTCAAGATGGTTAAGCTCTAAGGTAAATGGGCTAGTGGGAAATGTAATTGGGCCATGGGCCCAATGGTAATCCACTTAGAGTGAATTCAATGATTTTAAATCACCTAAGTTATTTGGAATTAAACAATGGTGATGTGGCCAAGTGGGACCCACCTCCACCTCATCAAGTGAGGTGGCGTGTGGGCCAAGGTTTGGTGGGGCCGGCCACAATGGTTGATTTGGTCAACCATGGGTGGAGTAATGGACTTAGGCTAAGTACCAATGGATTAACCTAAGTTAATTATCTAATTAATTAAATTATTTAAAATGGTAGTTAAGAGTGGTCAAAGTGGGGCCATGAGGTGAAGACTCACCTCATCTCAAACTCAAAATTTACACACGTTGGGGCTTGGTGGTGGTTTAGATAACCACCACCATAAAGCAAATAAAATATCTAAAGAATATCTTAGGGTGGGTGAGATCATTAATGTAAAGAAAAATGGGGATAAGTCTTGAGTTTCTTTTCCATTTTTTTATCCTCTCTTCATTTTCACTCCATTCTCATCCTCCATTGCCGTCCCATGTCCAAGTGAAGGAGAAAAAAAAAAAGAGAAGGAGCTCAAGGAGAGAAGAAAAAAAAAAATGGAATTTGGAGGGAGTTCACTCTAAGATTAAGGTCATCATCTTCCTCTCATCATCTTTTCCTCTTTTCATCTCTCAAATTCAAACCTAACATGGCTGATTTTAAGGTTGGGAGTTGCCACCCTTGATCAAAGATTTTGACCTATCAAAGATCAAGAGGAAGGAGAGAGGAGGCTAAGGAAACCGACGGGAGCGGCGGAAGTCGGAGGAGACGACGGATTGTGAGTATTTCTTAAACAAGACATTTTGGATTTTTAGGGTTTAAGATTTGGAAATTATTTTTGTAGAATTTAATGGTGGTTACATAAATTTATGCCATGGATGTTAAACCCATCAAATGAGAGGGTGGAAGATGGAGAAAACCCTAAATGGATGAATTAGGGTTAGGGAAAATAAATAAGTAAATGTAGTATGTGCATTGTGTAATTTATTAAATTGAGCATGGAATTGGGTGATTAGGTGTTTGGTTTAATTAGTTAGGGTTTAAGGAATAGAAAGTGGGTAAAACCCTAATGGAGAAAATTAGGGTTAAGAAAAAAATAAAAGGGACTAAGGATAGTACATGCTTAATGTGATCAAACATAGAGGTATATGCAATTTTTTTTGAGTCAAGGACCATAGGGTTCGGCCATGTAACATGGCCAAACCCCATGGTAAGTAATGTATGATTTATTAGGGTTTGAAAAATGGAAGGCAATGAGGATTTTTAACTAATGAATTTTAGTAAATGAATGAATGTGGGAAAGTTTTAAAATGGTGTTATGATGAAAATGCAAAGAGGTGTATAGCCTTGAAAGGCATGGATGAAGTGAACCTTGAACCCTATGGTGATCAAATGGTGGAATGAAGGGTTGTGAATAATGGAAAGTAAATGGGAATGTTGGTGGTGTTGATGGACCCGAAAATGGTTTTAGCATTGATATTTGTAATGGACTCTAATGTAGCTAAGGATGATGGTTTTAAGTGTATGAATTAAACCCTTCATGGAGGGATTTGTGATAAACCCAAATGTGTAACAATGGACCCAAGAAAAATGGGGAAAGGACACCATGGGTTCGGCCATGGTGTATGGCCGAACCCATGGCCCAATTGTGATCCATTTTGGTGGGTTAAATTGGATGATGAATGGTGTGTGTGTGTGGTCTCCAAAGGAAATGAATGAGTAATGGACTCATTGAAGTTAAATACATGAGGTAAATCCCATGGGAAGAGTTGATGAATTAGGTATTTTGAACCCATGGCCATTGGTGAACCATTTAAAGGGTTAAGTATGGGGTTATGGATGGGTTTAAATGAATAATGGTGAAATTAATAAAAAGACTAATTTTAATGATGTTATGACATGGTTCAATGGGTCATAAATGAACCTAAGTTAGGGATCTAAGTTTAAAGATCAATTTTGGACTTAATCATGCATGGATAAATGGGTGATTAACCATGGAAAATGAGGTAGTGGCAAAACCGTAATTAAATGCCAAGTTCAAGAATTCCATGGAGATTGATCATGGAATGAGGGGATCTAATGTGATAACCTTATAAGTGGTTAATAAAGCCTAGGGTGGCTGATTTTAAACATATGTACTTAAAAATATATAATGGATTAGGTGGGACCCACAAAACCTAAATGGTGACCGGTTTTTCATAAGGGCTTATAAATGGTTGAAACATGGACTAATGATTAGTGTGTAACAAGGTACTGGACATCGCAGGCGGTGCGCGATCGGCGACCGGGTTTGTCGAGCGGAAAAATGTAAAAGGACGCAAGTCGGTATTAGGTAGGATTCCTACATTTTTGTAAGCCATGGATTGGGTGATGTTTTCTTTAATTTATTTTGGAAAGCATGTGGTTGCCTTTAAGATGAGTTTTGGATTATGTATCTTGTGATGTTTTCCTTTAAATTATTTTGGAAATCATGTGAATGTCTTAAGATGCATTTTGGGTTAAATATTATGGGATGTTTTTCCCTTTGATTTATTTGATAATCAAGTAATTGTTTTAAGATGGGTTTTTGTGTTACTATTGAACTACATATATTTACATGGCACATGGCATCTACATCTCATGCATGGCATGGGAGGGATATGACAAGGAAATGATGAAATGAAACCGGAGTCCATGCTCCGTCGGCGCGACCGATAAACAGCATGGGGACATTTCACATATGTATTATGATACCTTGATGATGCTTTTCCATCAAGGGGGATGTTGTATTTATTATTGTACCTTGATGATGGTTCTTCCATCAAGGGGGGATGCCTAGTGTGGATCGCATCTTGATGAGGCTTTTGCATCAAGAGGGTTATGGTACGATGATGGTATGGATTCTATTTGGAATACTATGGATGGTTGGAAAAAGGGACATTGTAGAGTTGAGGATGAGATTGATGGGTGGGATTCATGACATAAAACACCCATTGCATTACATTGTACCAAATGGCATAATGTTGAGATAATATCTTCTATATGCTTTGTTATTACTAATCCATGTGCTAGCCCTACTCGGAGTCCTACTGGGCGCGTGTTTTAACGCCCTACTTCTACCCTAGCTGATGACGCAGGAGGTGGCGAAACGGGAGGACGGGACGGGAGTCATGCTTAGTAGCTTGGGAAGGCAGATTCATTATGTTGTTTAAGTTTATGTTGGAAAAATGTAATTTGAGTAACTTAGCTTGTTGGAATGTAATAAATTAGATTACTGGTTATGTTTTGGGATTTTATTATGGACATTATGGTTTTGAGGTATTATAGAAATTTAAATGAATGTTATCTTTCTTGCTATCTCAAATCTGTAGGATAGTCTTTTTTGTTAATTCCGCACTGAGAAGTAATATTCCTTGAGCTTACATCTACGCGTGAACCGTACTCGTGGACTTGGCTCCACGCACGCGTAGGGTTGGCCAGTTAAGGGCCGGGCTTTAGAAGCTCGGACTTAACTCGCATCGTGACGTCCGCGCCCTTTGTCACTTTAAAAAAAAAAAAAATTTAAACTCTGATTTATGGTGAAAAGGGGCGGGCGTTACAGTTGGTATCAGAGCGAATTCGGAAGAATGAATTTCTCGAAGTAAGATTAAGACGGTTGCACGTCTCACTGACGGCTAAGAATCCCAACCGACCGACTCTTCGGAGTCCGCTGCACGGGGGCCGGGTTAATTTACTTCGATTGACTCAAACGGAAGTGTTTAATCTGAGAACAACAATTGACGGAAAGGAATGATAGCAAGGGAAGAAAGATTCATTCTATGAGAGATTTATTGAAACATAGCAAGATAGGGTTTACTTCCCCAGAAATGAGAAAACATCTAGGTTTTCCCCCAAATTGATGAAACAGTACTAGATTTATCAGACATAGCAAAGTAGGATGTATTTCCCCGGTATTCCCAATTTGAACAATAGACAATAGGAATTAAGAGTTTCCCCCCAGAAACAAAGGAAAAACAAGTGTACTTATTTGGCAACTTTCCCCAAACAAAATACATTGTGATATACATAAGAAATTCCCCAAAACTGAGATTGGTTTTATTGGAAAGAGTATGTAAAAAAAAAAAAATGTACAATGATGAACTGCATGCATCAAATGAGGATAAGAGGCATGAACTTTTGATGTGGGGTATATGTTGCATATGCTTATGAGTAAGGTAAATGTGAGTAAAAAGGGTGGGGAGTATTTGTTAATGTGATGAATGGGTATACTTGGGGGATGGTACAATGGCTTTTAGAAATGGTCTTTTATATTGGTGATAACCCAGGGTTTGATAATTTGTCATGACCAAGTGAAGAGATTATGTTATGACATATAATGGGTGATGATGTAAGCGCTTTGTAAAGGGGTATAAGAGGTTCTCATGTGAACAAAGTGCCATTTGAGAGATGTTGGATAAACAATGTACTTGAAAGAGCCCGAAATGCATGGGTTAACTTACCACATGAAACTCGTGAGAAGATGATATTATGAGGAGAATGTGAAAGGTCTAGCTTGCAAAAACTAATATATTGTATGAAAAAGAAAATCTTGTATGTATAATGCAATTGCATTCTCCCAATGTGTTGTGTAGATTATGAACGAGTGATGATAGGCCTTGAAATGGGTTTATGGCCTTAAAAAGCATGAATGAATGATGGACCATGAACTTATGAAAATATTTTATTTAGTGATTGCATGAGGATTCCCTATGATGTTACTAAATTGTGAATTATCAATCGTTGCAATGAGTTTATATGATGTTACTTTGATAATTGGTGGTATGCAATGAATAGTCATTGAGGAACAAGGATGTGTTACAGACTATGTGTATGATGATGAGTTGATAAAATACAGTGAATTGTGAATATGTAGTATGCAGGAAGAGGTCGTGATATGTTAATGCATTTGGTTGGAAACCCAGGTGGGCCTGATGGATAATTCCAAAGTTTAGGAATTTATGGATGGTCATGGATGGTCTTCGAATGTATTGGGATGACTTGCTTTGGATGAGTAGGATTGTTATTTCAAAATCTCTAGGTGTATGTTGTAAATGGGGTAGGGTAACCTAATCATAATTAGGTTGAATCACTAGATCTTATTAATGTGTTATTTCTTATGTTACCTCAAGTTATTGTTTGATGAGAATGGAGATGAAAGATCTTGTTACACATGAGTTATGTTATTCTATGATTGTGTGTAATTTCAATTCTACGTGGCTTGCTAATGAAGGAATATGAACCGTATGATGTGGTAACCATTAATAACGTAGGCATGTAGGATGGAATTTGGTGGTTGGTGAAATTTGTAATACTTGTGAATGTTTTAGTGGTGAATGGGTACTTTATGACATAACCTAAGTAAGCTTAGATGTATCACTATTGTTAGGAAGCTATGAATATGTGGAATAATCCAGAAGGGTAGGAAATTAGTATCTATATGACTTGGATTGATGTCGGGTATTGGTATTGTAGTAGTTATGAACAAAAAGGGTTAGTCACATAGTGACTTATATACAAATAAAGGTATGATTGCTTTTGAGAGATAGACCTAAGGGAAAGGTTAACAGTCTAGTGAAACTTGAATGGGAAGCTATGGGCGACTGCCGAGTGAGACTGATCACCTGACTCTGTAGTTGGCCGATGGAGTTCCAGGAGGGTGAAGCTAGAAACCTAGTTAAAATGGAATCAACAATGGACTTGACCATAGGCTCGTATTGGCAGACTAACTCACACGGAGAGTAGACAAAAGAACGTATTGAAGGAGTACGTATGGGAAATGTTTTGATAACAGATAAAGTGAAATAGAATACGTAATCTACATAAAACCGCAAATGGATTCATGGGGAAAAGAGATAATACGAGGCAAAGTAAATTCTGCAAGAATGAAACTCATAGGTTGATATTAGTGGTGTTGATGTAATTAAGAGGTACTTGGCACAATTAAACGGGAACGGCGAATAAACCCAGAAATGGAGGAGGTATGAATCAAGATTTTTGCAGGCGAGGTAGTACCTATATAAGAACTACTATCGGAACAAGGTCTTTTATTCTGAGGTAGGACATATGTACCTGAGGGTTGCAGAAGGGAGTTATTGGTTGAGGCACACCAAGCCAAGCTCTCTACCCATCCGGACAGCACCAAGATATACCATGATCTTAAGAGGCACTATGGGTGGCATGGACTCAAGAGAGATGTGGCAGAGGTTATGCTCGCTGCCTAACTTGTCAGCAGGTCAAGGTGGGGGCATCAGGAGCCACTGGGGTTACCCAAACCCTTACCAGTGTCGGAGTGGAGATGGGAACATGTAGCCATGGACTTTGTAACAGGGCTGCTAAGGTCATCAAGGGGCAACGATGCAATATGGGTCGACGGTACATCCGAAATATTATCAGACTACATGGTATACCCCGGAATATTGTGTCCGACAGAGATGGCCGATTCACTAACAGAGTATGGCAGAGCGTGCAATCGGCTAGGGGACCGACGTGTTGACCAGCACAACATTCCACCCATAGACTGATGGACAGTCGGAAAGGACAATACAGATATTGGAGGATATGCTGAGAGAATGTGTACTGGATTTCAAGGGTGAATGGGAGGATCATTTGCCATTGGTGGAGTTCTCTTACAATAATAGTTAACAGGCAAGCCTCCAGATGGCTCCGTTCGAGGCCTTATACGGCAGGCCATGTAGATCACCAGTGTGTTGGACAGAAGTTGGTGAGCCTGCGCTGATTGGACCGGAGTTGGTTGCAGAAATTACAGCGCAGATTAAATTGATACGGTAACATCTGCTCACTGCACAAAGCCGACAGAAGAGTTACGCCGACAAGAGGAGAAAGTTCCTCGAATTTGAGGTGGGGGTAGCTTATCAGTTGGAGCTCCCTCCGCAGTTATCCTCTTTACATGATGTGTTTCATGTGTCCATGTTGAGGAAATACAACCCTGATCCTTCACAGGTGTTGAACGTACAAGACGTCGATGTACAAAGCGACGTGATGTGTGTGGAGAAGCCGATCAGAGTGATCGGGAGAGAACAAAGGGTACTGCGGAACTCTTTGTGTCGATGTTTTGAACCTCTACTTCGCTCGAATTTTCGGGACGAAAATTTTAAAAGAGGATTGTATTGTAAGGGCCCGAAATTTTTAAAATTAATATAAATGGGAATATTATTTATTTTAAGGATGAAAATTGGAAAATTGGTGGAGTAAATGGTAAATGGGCCAAAATTTGGATAAAGGCCCAAGTGTGGCCCAATAGACTATGGTTTGGATTTAAATTTATTTAAATGGGTCAAGAATGGTCAAATTGAGTCAAATACCCATTTGGGACCCAATGGGTCAAGATGGTTAAGCTCTAAGGTAAATGGGCTAGTGGGAAATGTAATTG
This sequence comes from Chimonanthus salicifolius, assembly GCA_013350335.1. NCBI lineage: Eukaryota > Viridiplantae > Streptophyta > Magnoliopsida > Laurales > Calycanthaceae > Chimonanthus > Chimonanthus salicifolius. The sequence continues at coordinate 52,328,544 of CM023540.1, read as the reverse complement.
GGCCATGGGCCCAATGGTAATCCACTTAGAGTGAATTCAATGATTTTAAATCACCTAAGTTATTTGGAATTAAACAATGGTGATGTGGCCAAGTGGGACCCACCTCCACCTCATCAAGTGAGGTGGCGTGTGGGCCAAGGTTTGGTGGGGCCGGCCACCATGGTTGATTTGGTCAACCATGGGTGGAGTAATGGACTTAGGCTAAGTACCAATGGATTAACCTAAGTTAATTATCTAATTAATTAAATTATTTAAAATGGTAGTTAAGAGTGGTCAAAGTGGGGCCATGAGGTGAAGACTCACCTCATCTCAAACTCAAAATTTACACACGTTGGGGCTTGGTGGTGGTTTAGATAACCACCACCATAAAGCAAATAAAATATCTAAAGAATATCTTAGGGTGGGTGAGATCATTAATGTAAAGAAAAATGGGGATAAGTCTTGAGTTTCTTTTCCATTTTTTTATCCTCTCTTCATTTTCACTCCATTCTCATCCTCCATTGCCGTCCCATGTCCAAGTGAAGGAGAAAAAAAAAAAGAGAAGGAGCTCAAGGAGAGAAGAAAAAAAAAAATGGAATTTGGAGGGAGTTCACTCTAAGATTAAGGTCATCATCTTCCTCTCATCATCTTTTCCTCTTTTCATCTCTCAAATTCAAACCTAACATGGCTGATTTTAAGGTTGGGAGTTGCCACCCTTGATCAAAGATTTTGACCTATCAAAGATCAAGAGGAAGGAGAGAGGAGGCTAAGGAAACCGACGGGAGCGGCGGAAGTCGGAGGAGACGACGGATTGTGAGTATTTCTTAAACAAGAAATTTTGGATTTTTAGGGTTTAAGATTTGGAAATTATTTTTGTAGAATTTAATGGTGGTTACATAAATTTATGCCATGGATGTTAAACCCATCAAATGAGAGGGTGGAAGATGGAGAAAACCCTAAATGGATGAATTAGGGTTAGGGAAAATAAATAAGTAAATGTAGTATGTGCATTGTGTAATTTATTAAATTGAGCATGGAATTGGGTGATTAGGTGTTTGGTTTAATTAGTTAGGGTTTAAGGAATAGAAAGTGGGTAAAACCCTAATGGAGAAAAATTAGGGTTAAGAAAAAAATAAAAGGGACTAAGGATAGTACATGCTTAATGTGATCAAACATAGAGGTATATGCAATTTTTTTTGAGTCAAGGACCATAGGGTTCGGCCATGTAACATGGCCAAACCCCATGGTAAGTAATGTATGATTTATTAGGGTTTGAAAAATGGAAGGCAATGAGGATTTTTAACTAATGAATTTTAGTAAATGAATGAATGTGGGAAAGTTTTAAAATGGTGTTATGATGAAAATGCAAAGAGGTGTATAGCCTTGAAAGGCATGGATGAAGTGAACCTTGAACCCTATGGTGATCAAATGGTGGAATGAAGGGTTGTGAATAATGGAAAGTAAATGGGAATGTTGGTGGTGTTGATGGACCCGAAAATGGTTTTAGCATTGATATTTGTAATGGACTCTAATGTAGCTAAGGATGATGGTTTTAAGTGTATGAATTAAACCCTTCATGGAGGGATTTGTGATAAACCCAAATGTGTAACAATGGACCCAAGAAAAATGGGGAAAGGACACCATGGGTTCGGCCATGGTGTATGGCCGAACCCATGGCCCAATTGTGATCCATTTTGGTGGGTTAAATTGGATGATGAATGGTGTGTGTGTGTGGTCTCCAAAGGAAATGAATGAGTAATGGACTCATTGAAGTTAAATACATGAGGTAAATCCCATGGGAAGAGTTGATGAATTAGGTATTTTGAACCCATGGCCATTGGTGAACCATTTAAAGGGTTAAGTATGGGGTTATGGATGGGTTTAAATGAATAATGGTGAAATTAATAAAAAGACTAATTTTAATGATGTTATGACATGGTTCAATGGGTCATAAATGAACCTAAGTTAGGGATCTAAGTTTAAAGATCAATTTTGGACTTAATCATGCATGGATAAATGGGTGATTAACCATGGAAAATGAGGTAGTGGCAAAACCGTAATTAAATGCCAAGTTCAAGAATTCCATGGAGATTGATCATGGAATGAGGGGATCTAATGTGATAACCTTATAAGTGGTTAATAAAGCCTAGGGTGGCTGATTTTAAACATATGTACTTAAAAATATATAATGGATTAGGTGGGACCCACAAAACCTAAATGGTGACCGGTTTTTCATAAGGGCTTATAAATGGTTGAAACATGGACTAATGATTAGTGTGTAACAAGGTACTGGACATCGCAGGCGGTGCGCGATCGGCGACCGGGTTTGTCGAGCGGAAAAATGTAAAAGGACGCAAGTCGGTATTAGGTAGGATTCCTACATTTTTGTAAGCCATGGATTGGGTGATGTTTTCTTTAATTTATTTTGGAAAGCATGTGGTTGCCTTTAAGATGAGTTTTGGATTATGTATCTTGTGATGTTTTCCTTTAAATTATTTTGGAAATCATGTGAATGTCTTAAGATGCATTTTGGGTTAAATATTATGGGATGTTTTTCCCTTTGATTTATTTGATAATCAAGTAATTGTTTTAAGATGGGTTTTTGTGTTACTATTGAACTACATATATTTACATGGCACATGGCATCTACATCTCATGCATGGCATGGGAGGGATATGACAAGGAAATGATGAAATGAAACCGGAGTCCATGCTCCGTCGGCGCGACCGATAAACAGCATGGGGACATTTCACATATGTATTATGATACCTTGATGATGCTTTTCCATCAAGGGGGATGTTGTATTTATTATTGTACCTTGATGATGGTTCTTCCATCAAGGGGGGATGCCTAGTGTGGATCGCATCTTGATGAGGCTTTTGCATCAAGAGGGTTATGGTACGATGATGGTATGGATTCTATTTGGAATACTATGGATGGTTGGAAAAAGGGACATTGTAGAGTTGAGGATGAGATTGATGGGTGGGATTCATGACATAAAACACCCATTGCATTACATTGTACCAAATGGCATAATGTTGAGATAATATCTTCTATATGCTTTGTTATTACTAATCCATGTGCTAGCCCTACTCGGAGTCCTACTGGGCGCGTGTTTTAACGCCCTACTTCTACCCTAGCTGATGACGCAGGAGGTGGCGAAACGGGAGGACGGGACGGGAGTCATGCTTAGTAGCTTGGGAAGGCAGATTCATTATGTTGTTTAAGTTTATGTTGGAAAAATGTAATTTGAGTAACTTAGCTTGTTGGAATGTAATAAATTAGATTACTGGTTATGTTTTGGGATTTTATTATGGACATTATGGTTTTGAGGTATTATAGAAATTTAAATGAATGTTATCTTTCTTGCTATCTCAAATCTGTAGGATAGTCTTTTTTGTTAATTCCGCACTGAGAAGTAATATTCCTTGAGCTTACATCTACGCGTGAACCGTACTCGTGGACTTGGCTCCACGCACGCGTAGGGTTGGCCAGTTAAGGGCCGGGCTTTAGAAGCTCGGACTTAACTCGCGTCGTGACGTCCGCGCCCTTTGTCACTTAAAAAAAAAAAAAATTTAAACTCTGATTTATGGTGAAAAGGGGCGGGCGTTACAGTTGGTATCAGAGCGAATTCGGAAGAATGAATTTCTCGAAGTAAGATTAAGACGGTTGCACGTCTCACTGACGGCTAAGAATCCCAACCGACCGACTCTTCGGAGTCCGCTGCACGGGGGCCGGGTTAATTTACTTCGATTGACTCAAACGGAAGTGTTTAATCTGAGAACAACAATTGACGGAAAGGAATGATAGCAAGGGAAGAAAGATTCATTCTATGAGAGATTTATTGAAACATAGCAAGATAGGGTTTACTTCCCCAGAAATGAGAAAACATCTAGGTTTTCCCCCAAATTGATGAAACAGTACTAGATTTATCAGACATAGCAAAGTAGGATGTATTTCCCCGGTATTCCCAATTTGAACAATAGACAATAGGAATTAAGAGTTTCCCCCCAGAAACAAAGGAAAAACAAGTGTACTTATTTGGCAACTTTCCCCAAACAAAATACATTGTGATATACATAAGAAATTCCCCAAAACTGAGATTGGTTTTATTGGAAAGAGTATGTAAAAAAAAAAAAATGTACAATGATGAACTGCATGCATCAAATGAGGATAAGAGGCATGAACTTTTGATGTGGGGTATATGTTGCATATGCTTATGAGTAAGGTAAATGTGAGTAAAAAGGGTGGGGAGTATTTGTTAATGTGATGAATGGGTATACTTGGGGGATGGTACAATGGCTTTTAGAAATGGTCTTTTATATTGGTGATAACCCAGGGTTTGATAATTTGTCATGACCAAGTGAAGAGATTATGTTATGACATATAATGGGTGATGATGTAAGCGCTTTGTAAAGGGGTATAAGAGGTTCTCATGTGAACAAAGTGCCATTTGAGAGATGTTGGATAAACAATGTACTTGAAAGAGCCCGAAATGCATGGGTTAACTTACCACATGAAACTCGTGAGAAGATGATATTATGAGGAGAATGTGAAAGGTCTAGCTTGCAAAAACTAATATATTGTATGAAAAAGAAAATCTTGTATGTATAATGCAATTGCATTCTCCCAATGTGTTGTGTAGATTATGAACGAGTGATGATAGGCCTTGAAATGGGTTTATGGCCTTAAAAAGCATGAATGAATGATGGACCATGAACTTATGAAAATATTTTATTTAGTGATTGCATGAGGATTCCCTATGATGTTACTAAATTGTGAATTATCAATCGTTGCAATGAGTTTATATGATGTTACTTTGATAATTGGTGGTATGCAATGAATAGTCATTGAGGAACAAGGATGTGTTACAGACTATGTGTATGATGATGAGTTGATAAAATACAGTGAATTGTGAATATGTAGTATGCAGGAAGAGGTCGTGATATGTTAATGCATTTGGTTGGAAACCCAGGTGGGCCTGATGGATAATTCCAAAGTTTAGGAATTTATGGATGGTCATGGATGGTCTTCGAATGTATTGGGATGACTTGCTTTGGATGAGTAGGATTGTTATTTCAAAATCTCTAGGTGTATGTTGTAAATGGGGTAGGGTAACCTAATCATAATTAGGTTGAATCACTAGATCTTATTAATGTGTTATTTCTTATGTTACCTCAAGTTATTGTTTGATGAGAATGGAGATGAAAGATCTTGTTACACATGAGTTATGTTATTCTATGATTGTGTGTAATTTCAATTCTACGTGGCTTGCTAATGAAGGAATATGAACCGTATGATGTGGTAACCATTAATAACGTAGGCATGTAGGATGGAATTTGGTGGTTGGTGAAATTTGTAATACTTGTGAATGTTTTAGTGGTGAATGGGTACTTTATGACATAACCTAAGTAAGCTTAGATGTATCACTATTGTTAGGAAGCTATGAATATGTGGAATAATCCAGAAGGGTAGGAAATTAGTATCTATATGACTTGGATTGATGTCGGGTATTGGTATTGTAGTAGTTATGAACAAAAAGGGTTAGTCACATAGTGACTTATATACAAATAAAGGTATGATTGCTTTTGAGAGATAGACCTAAGGGAAAGGTTAACAGTCTAGTGAAACTTGAATGGGAAGCTATGGGCGACTGCCGAGTGAGACTGATCACCTGACTCTGTAGTTGGCCGATGGAGTTCCAGGAGGGTGAAGCTAGAAACCTAGTTAAAATGGAATCAACAATGGACTTGACCATAGGCTCGTATTGGCAGACTAACTCACACGGAGAGTAGACAAAAGAACGTATTGAAGGAGTACGTATGGGAAATGTTTTGATAACAGATAAAGTGAAATAGAATACGTAATCTACATAAAACCGCAAATGGATTCATGGGGAAAAGAGATAATACGAGGCAAAGTAAATTCTGCAAGAATGAAACTCATAGGTTGATATTAGTGGTGTTGATGTAATTAAGAGGTACTTGGCACAATTAAACGGGAACGGCGAATAAACCCAGAAATGGAGGAGGTATGAATCAAGATTTTTGCAGGCGAGGTGGTACCTATATAAGAACTACTATCGGAACAAGGTCTTTTATTCTGAGGTAGGACATATGTACCTGAGGGTTGCAGAAGGGAGTTATTGGTTGAGGCACACCAAGCCAAGCTCTCTACCCATCCGGACAGCACCAAGATATACCATGATCTTAAGAGGCACTATGGGTGGCATGGACTCAAGAGAGATGTGGCAGAGGTTATGCTCGCTGCCTAACTTGTCAGCAGGTCAAGGTGGGGGCATCAGGAGCCACTGGGGTTACCCAAACCCTTACCAGTGTCGGAGTGGAGATGGGAACATGTAGCCATGGACTTTGTAACAGGGCTGCTAAGGTCATCAAGGGGCAACGATGCAATATGGGTCGACGGTACATCCGAAATATTATCAGACTACATGGTATACCCCGGAATATTGTGTCCGACAGAGATGGCCGATTCACTAACAGAGTATGGCAGAGCGTGCAATCGGCTAGGGGACCGACGTGTTGACCAGCACAACATTCCACCCATAGACTGATGGACAGTCGGAAAGGACAATACAGATATTGGAGGATATGCTGAGAGAATGTGTACTGGATTTCAAGGGTGAATGGGAGGATCATTTGCCATTGGTGGAGTTCTCTTACAATAATAGTTAACAGGCAAGCCTCCAGATGGCTCCGTTCGAGGCCTTATACGGCAGGCCATGTAGATCACCAGTGTGTTGGACAGAAGTTGGTGAGCCTGCGCTGATTGGACCGGAGTTGGTTGCAGAAATTACAGCGCAGATTAAATTGATACGGCAACATCTGCTCACTGCACAAAGCCGACAGAAGAGTTACGCCGACAAGAGGAGAAAGTTCCTCGAATTTGAGGTGGGGGTAGCTTATCAGTTGGAGCTCCCTCCGCAGTTATCCTCTTTACATGATGTGTTTCATGTGTCCATGTTGAGGAAATACAACCCTGATCCTTCACAGGTGTTGAACGTACAAGACGTCGATGTACAAAGCGACGTGATGTGTGTGGAGAAGCCGATCAGAGTGATCGGGAGAGAACAAAGGGTACTGCGGAACTCTTTGTGTCGATGTTTTGAACCTCTACTTCGCTCGAATTTTCGGGACGAAAATTTTAAAAGAGGATTGTATTGTAAGGGCCCGGAATTTTTAAAATTAATATAAATGGGAATATTATTTATTTTAAGGATGAAAATTGGAAAATTGGTGGAGTAAATGGTAAATGGGCCAAAATTTGGATAAAGGCCCAAGTGTGGCCCAATAGACTATGGTTTGGATTTAAATTTATTTAAATGGGTCAAGAATGGTCAAATTGAGTCAAATACCCATTTGGGACCCAATGGGTCAAGATGGTTAAGCTCTAAGGTAAATGGGCTAGTGGGAAATGTAATTGGGCCATGGGCCCAATGGTAATCCACTTAGAGTGAATTCAATGATTTTAAATCACCTAAGTTATTTGGAATTAAACAATGGTGATGTGGCCAAGTGGGACCCACCTCCACCTCATCAAGTGAGGTGGCGTGTGGGCCAAGGTTTGGTGGGGCCGGCCACCATGGTTGATTTGGTCAACCATGGGTGGAGTAATGGACTTAGGCTAAGTACCAATGGATTAACCTAAGTTAATTATCTAATTAATTAAATTATTTAAAATGGTAGTTAAGAGTGGTCAAAGTGGGGCCATGAGGTGAAGACTCACCTCATCTCAAACTCAAAATTTACACACGTTGGGGCTTGGTGGTGGTTTAGATAACCACCACCATAAAGCAAATAAAATATCTAAAGAATATCTTAGGGTGGGTGAGATCATTAATGTAAAGAAAAATGGGGATAAGTCTTGAGTTTCTTTTCCATTTTTTTATCCTCTCTTCATTTTCACTCCATTCTCATCCTCCATTGCCGTCCCATGTCCAAGTGAAGGAGAAAAAAAAAAAGAGAAGGAGCTCAAGGAGAGAAGAAAAAAAAAAATGGAATTTGGAGGGAGTTCACTCTAAGATTAAGGTCATCATCTTCCTCTCATCATCTTTTCCTCTTTTCATCTCTCAAATTCAAACCTAACATGGCTGATTTTAAGGTTGGGAGTTGCCACCCTTGATCAAAGATTTTGACCTATCAAAGATCAAGAGGAAGGAGAGAGGAGGCTAAGGAAACCGACGGGAGCGGCGGAAGTCGGAGGAGACGACGGATTGTGAGTATTTCTTAAACAAGAAATTTTGGATTTTTAGGGTTTAAGATTTGGAAATTATTTTTGTAGAATTTAATGGTGGTTACATAAATTTATGCCATGGATGTTAAACCCATCAAATGAGAGGGTGGAAGATGGAGAAAACCCTAAATGGATGAATTAGGGTTAGGGAAAATAAATAAGTAAATGTAGTATGTGCATTGTGTAATTTATTAAATTGAGCATGGAATTGGGTGATTAGGTGTTTGGTTTAATTAGTTAGGGTTTAAGGAATAGAAAGTGGGTAAAACCCTAATGGAGAAAAATTAGGGTTAAGAAAAAAATAAAAGGGACTAAGGATAGTACATGCTTAATGTGATCAAACATAGAGGTATATGCAATTTTTTTTGAGTCAAGGACCATAGGGTTCGGCCATGTAACATGGCCAAACCCCATGGTAAGTAATGTATGATTTATTAGGGTTTGAAAAATGGAAGGCAATGAGGATTTTTAACTAATGAATTTTAGTAAATGAATGAATGTGGGAAAGTTTTAAAATGGTGTTATGATGAAAATGCAAAGAGGTGTATAGCCTTGAAAGGCATGGATGAAGTGAACCTTGAACCCTATGGTGATCAAATGGTGGAATGAAGGGTTGTGAATAATGGAAAGTAAATGGGAATGTTGGTGGTGTTGATGGACCCGAAAATGGTTTTAGCATTGATATTTGTAATGGACTCTAATGTAGCTAAGGATGATGGTTTTAAGTGTATGAATTAAACCCTTCATGGAGGGATTTGTGATAAACCCAAATGTGTAACAATGGACCCAAGAAAAATGGGGAAAGGACACCATGGGTTCGGCCATGGTGTATGGCCGAACCCATGGCCCAATTGTGATCCATTTTGGTGGGTTAAATTGGATGATGAATGGTGTGTGTGTGTGGTCTCCAAAGGAAATGAATGAGTAATGGACTCATTGAAGTTAAATACATGAGGTAAATCCCATGGGAAGAGTTGATGAATTAGGTATTTTGAACCCATGGCCATTGGTGAACCATTTAAAGGGTTAAGTATGGGGTTATGGATGGGTTTAAATGAATAATGGTGAAATTAATAAAAAGACTAATTTTAATGATGTTATGACATGGTTCAATGGGTCATAAATGAACCTAAGTTAGGGATCTAAGTTTAAAGATCAATTTTGGACTTAATCATGCATGGATAAATGGGTGATTAACCATGGAAAATGAGGTAGTGGCAAAACCGTAATTAAATGCCAAGTTCAAGAATTCCATGGAGATTGATCATGGAATGAGGGGATCTAATGTGATAACCTTATAAGTGGTTAATAAAGCCTAGGGTGGCTGATTTTAAACATATGTACTTAAAAATATATAATGGATTAGGTGGGACCCACAAAACCTAAATGGTGACCGGTTTTTCATAAGGGCTTATAAATGGTTGAAACATGGACTAATGATTAGTGTGTAACAAGGTACTGGACATCGCAGGCGGTGCGCGATCGGCGACCGGGTTTGTCGAGCGGAAAAATGTAAAAGGACGCAAGTCGGTATTAGGTAGGATTCCTACATTTTTGTAAGCCATGGATTGGGTGATGTTTTCTTTAATTTATTTTGGAAAGCATGTGGTTGCCTTTAAGATGAGTTTTGGATTATGTATCTTGTGATGTTTTCCTTTAAATTATTTTGGAAATCATGTGAATGTCTTAAGATGCATTTTGGGTTAAATATTATGGGATGTTTTTCCCTTTGATTTATTTGATAATCAAGTAATTGTTTTAAGATGGGTTTTTGTGTTACTATTGAACTACATATATTTACATGGCACATGGCATCTACATCTCATGCATGGCATGGGAGGGATATGACAAGGAAATGATGAAATGAAACCGGAGTCCATGCTCCGTCGGCGCGACCGATAAACAGCATGGGGACATTTCACATATGTATTATGATACCTTGATGATGCTTTTCCATCAAGGGGGATGTTGTATTTATTATTGTACCTTGATGATGGTTCTTCCATCAAGGGGGGATGCCTAGTGTGGATCGCATCTTGATGAGGCTTTTGCATCAAGAGGGTTATGGTACGATGATGGTATGGATTCTATTTGGAATACTATGGATGGTTGGAAAAAGGGACATTGTAGAGTTGAGGATGAGATTGATGGGTGGGATTCATGACATAAAACACCCATTGCATTACATTGTACCAAATGGCATAATGTTGAGATAATATCTTCTATATGCTTTGTTATTACTAATCCATGTGCTAGCCCTACTCGGAGTCCTACTGGGCGCGTGTTTTAACGCCCTACTTCTACCCTAGCTGATGACGCAGGAGGTGGCGAAACAGGAGGACGGGACGGGAGTCATGCTTAGTAGCTTGGGAAGGCAGATTCATTATGTTGTTTAAGTTTATGTTGGAAAAATGTAATTTGAGTAACTTAGCTTGTTGGAATGTAATAAATTAGATTACTGGTTATGTTTTGGGATTTTATTATGGACATTATGGTTTTGAGGTATTATAGAAATTTAAATGAATGTTATCTTTCTTGCTATCTCAAATCTGTAGGATAGTCTTTTTTGTTAATTCCGCACTGAGAAGTAATATTCCTTGAGCTTACATCTACGCGTGAACCGTACTCGTGGACTTGGCTCCACGCACGCGTAGGGTTGGCCAGTTAAGGGCCGGGCTTTAGAAGCTCGGACTTAACTCGCGTCGTGACGTCCGCGCCCTTTGTCACTTTAAAAAAAAAAAAAATTTAAACTCTGATTTATGGTGAAAAGGGGCGGGCGTTACATGGACCGCATCTTGATGAGGCTTTTCCATCAAGAGGGTCATAGCACGATGATGGTATGGATTTTATTTGGGACACTATGGATGGTTGAAAAAGGGACATTGTAGAATGAGGATGAGATTGATGGGTGGGATTCATGACATAGAACACCCATTGCATGACATTGCCCAAAGTGCATGGTTTTTCTATAATACTATCTGCATGTTGTTATTACTAATCCATGTGCTAGCCCTACTCGGAGTCCTATTGGGCGCGTGTTCTAACGCCCCTACTTCTACCCTAGCTGACGATGTAAGAGATGGCGGAACGGAAGGACAGGACGGGAGTCAAGCTTAGGAGCTTGGGAAGGCAAACTAATTATTTTGTTTAAGTTTATTTTGGGAAAATGTGTATTTGCATAATTTAGTTTGTCGGAAATGTAATAACTTAGATGTCTTGCTATGTTTTATAAATTATTTTGGACAGTACAGTATGAGGGCATTTTAGTAATTTAATAGATATCTCTTCCCTGCTATCTGAAGATTGGTAGGATAGTGTCTATTATCATCCGCATTGATTTTTATGTGTTGCGAGCTTACTTTCTACGCGTGAATCGTACTCGTGGATTTATGTTCTACGTACGCGTAGGGTTGGCCAGTTAAGGGCCGGAATTTAGAAGCTCGGAACTTAACTCGCGTCGTGACGTCCGTGCCCTTTGTCACTTTTATGTAAAAAAAAAAAATAGACTTTGATTTTCGGTGAAAAGGGGCAGGCGTTACAAAACTGATCCAAAATCAGCCATTAACTGGTCTTAAAACTGGCCCAAAATCAGCCAGCATCTGGTCTTAAGATCAGTCAACAAAATTATCAGTTTGAAGGCAGAAAAATAGCCCAAAAAACCAACCATTAACTAGTCGTAAAACTGATCCAAAATCAGCCAGCATCTGGTCTTAAGATCAGTCAATAATCAGTCCTAAGATTTACTGATTTTGAAACCTTAAAATCAGTCCCCACCTTATTCTATTTAATCATATTATTATCATGGCATGGGTTCTTTTGTTTCAATCCCATAACCATTCTTTGAATGGATTTCCATTTCCATGGCCTTAACACAATTTAGCCATTCCACTCCATCAATTATGGAATCCATAGGTCCAACCTATGGTTTCCTTTGAATCATTCCCTTATCGTTTAGACTTATACATACCTTATTTCCCGTCTCCTTCTTTTCTTTAAGATTTGTATTTTCTTTCTTACTCTTTCTTCTTTCTTTGCTCTTCAAAGGTTACCAAGTAAAGAGATAAAAATGGGAGAGAGAGATGAAGAGGAGAGGAGAGAGCAATCTTTGTTCAAAATGGAGAATTCGTCCAAGGGTTGTGAGCAGCCCCTTGGTTTGTGTCTCTTTGTATTCAGCCCAAACCTTTCCACTCTCCCTCATTAAGGTTTTGATCCAACCAATGTGTCCCTTGGCTTAACCAAGGAGACCTTTGGCTTAAGCCAAGAAACTCTTTGACTCCCCAACATGTCCTTTGATTCATACCCCTTGAGATGGAAACTGTCCATCTTCCCAACTCAACTCAAATGATTTATTCTTGAACTCACTTCTTAATTGAATAAATCTTTCACTCAACTCAAATGAATAAATTTTTAACTCAACTCAAATGAACTTACTAATGGTTGACCAAGTCAACCATGACATGGTCGACCATTGGTCACCACATGGCATGTGGGTCCCATCTTAGCCATATCATTTGATGAAGTGGCACCTTGTCTAGGTGGCTTCCATGCATGCCACATGGCAATGCCATACTTGTTCAAACACTATGCGGACCATGTTATTCATTGTTGTGTTTTAGAAGAAGAGCAATAAAGTGTCATAAGTTTCTGTCATGACCAGGCATGTGGAGGATATTTCAGCGCTAGAAAGACAACTGCAAAAATCTTGCAGTGTGGATTTTACTGGCCCTCAATGTTTTATGATACTCATACGTACTGCACTTCATGTGATAGATGTCAAAGATTGGGTAGTATTTCCCATAGAAATATGATGCCTCCAAACCCTATTTTAATCATTGAACCTTTTGATGTTTGGGGCATCAATTTCATGGGACCCTTCTCTAACTCTTTTGGCAGTCTATATATTCCCGTAGGGGTTAACTATGTATCAAAGTGGGTAGAAGCAGTGGCCTGCAAAACCAATGAGCACATAGTTGTCATCCGTTTCTTAAAGGAAAATATTTTCTCAAGATTTGGAATGCCACGCGCCATCATTACTTCTGTCACCAAAGCATGAGGTCGAGCATGTCTAAAGACAAGCTGAGACGAGAAGCCGTCTGTGCTCCCCCACTTACCTGGGAAGTTACCTGGCCATCTTGTGGTTAAACTCTCATTGGAGACTTAGATTGTTTGGAGAGAAAATTAGGAGCAAGGTCTAGATTATAGGATCCCTGTAGAGCGCAATAAATTTGATTGTATTAGTACAATTCGAATCTTAGATTTTACACATTCTTATTATAAATTTGTTTAAGCGTGATTGATCGTGTCTGTGTATGCATCATTGGTCACGTGACTCCACCAATCGCTTGGTTCGAGTTACACTTCCTGTCTATACATCAACCGTAGCGTCTGGAGCTCAGTCAAGCTTAGTCATTGACATAGACAATTCACTTTCATCACTACCCTCAACATCATCATCTTCTTCATCATCACCACAATCACCCATCATGGCCGGAGAAAGAGTCGAAGAAAAAACCTGCAAGACTACTTTTCGCCACTCACAACCAATACACGGTCAGTTATAGTTGTTCTAGCAACTAATGCAGCCTTCGAAATCAAACTAACCCTGCTACATATTTTACACGCATTCCATTGACTTGATCGTGAGGACCCTTACCTACATGTTAAAGAATTCGTAGAGATCTGCGCCACCATCAAACTTCGAGGTATCACTGATGAATCCATCAAACTTTGTTTATTTCCTTTTTCTCTCAAAGAAAAAACGAAATCATGGTTAAATTCTCTACTTGCAAACTCATCACAACTTGGGATCAGTTGGTCAACAATTCTTTGAATAAATTTTTCCCCATATCTAAAACGATTGCCCTCAACAAAGAAATTTCAAACTTTAAACAGAAGGAGGGTGAATAATTCTGAGTCGTGCAAAATATTCAAAGACACGTTGAATAAATGCCCCCACCACGGATTTGAAGAGTGGAGACTCGTGCAATTCTTTTATGATGGTTTAACCACATCGAACCGCACCATGGTCGAGTCTATGAAGGGTGTGGAATTTTTAAAACTAACTGAGAACAACAGATGGAACCTCTTAGAAACTTTAGTGGAAAACTTTCAGCGATGGGACTTCTCCAAAAAAGAGAATTTGACGCAAACTTCAAATAGAGGAGGTTTATATGAAGTTAGCAGCGACTTTGACTTTAAGCTTGCAATTGCGAACATAATGGAAAAAGTTGACTCATTAGTGATGTCTCAGGTGATGAATCAACCATTAGGACTAAATGAGGTTTGTGCAATGTGTGCTAGCCTAGGCCACACTGCCCAAAGTTGTCTTTCCCTAGGATCAATGGATGAGTGCTCAACTAAGCATGCTAATGCACTGGACAATTTTGGAAGACAGCAAGGAAACCCTTTCTCTGCCACATACACTCCTAATTGGCGAAATCATCACAATTTCTCATGGCGTCAAGATCAACCTTCTGTAATTCAAGGACCCCCTTAATATCAAGGCCAGCCACCCCATCAAAATCAATCATATCAGTCTAATCCATCTCAACAACGCAAGCCTTCTTTTGAAGATACGTTGCAGTAGTTCATTCAATCCACCCAGTAGGCTATGCACTGCAACATCCTGTCCCGATACGGGCGTGTCATCTCTGAAAAAGTCTTTCCAAAAGTTTCTACTACCGAAAATATATATATATATATATATATATATATATATATATATATAGCATAATCATCCCAACTTTTGTCGTCAATGTAAAACAAATATATAAGTCACCTAAAATTGTGATCTTATAACAAAATCTAAGTCACCAACCACATCAGCACCTTGTGCATTTTTATGACATTCATCCAAAATCCAAAGAAATAATAAAGCCATTTGAAACATAACATAATAGTTTTCAAACAATAAAGTGAAAGTGACAATAAATCTACGACTACTAATCCGCTTCCATGGTGTGTTCGAGGGATTCACCCAACCCATCCATAATAGGAGTGCCCAGTGAGGGTGAAAAACCAAGTATCACAAATAATCATAGCAATCTTATCATAAATATCTCAACATGAATATATCATTGTATGGTTTCCCAAATTTCCATCTCAAAAGAGATAGAGGTCTACACTTCACACGAAATTTCTTGATAAATATCCAAACACACCATCATATATACATATATAATCACATGATCACAAAGATTAAATATAACCACATGGTGCTCTATTCCCCCTGCCAACTCGTAGGTGGCCTCATGGGCTCCCACTTGTTTGGCAACCGGGAGTGACAGCCACCAAGGTTCTACCATACAGCCATGCCCGAGGAGTCCTAAATCACACCGGTCCTCCCTCTACATGGTCCACGCCAGGGAATCATGTCCACCCCCAACATACATACATCAACCCTCCTCTCTAACGGTAAGCATCCGTTAATAAAAAATCTCTCCATGCATACCATTCACATTATAAATAATACACTGGTCCCTTAAATAATAAATAAATCTACTCTAACATAAACCATGCCATCTGTTCATCATGCATTCTAAAGGATATAACACATTCATCTAAAGAAACGTTCTCCAATTCAACATTATAACATGTATGTGCTACAAAAATATTCATTCAACATGCTCTTAAACAATAACACACTGTTGACGTGGATGCACCCCAATAGACCACTTGCCACATCATACTTCAACAGTTCCCTTACCAAGTGGCCAATAACATAAATGGATCTCATTCGGGTGATCTTATGTCCAAGTTTATAAGAATATGATGCAGAAATGCATGCTCAAAATATATGATAGTCCCTCACCTAATAGTGTTGGTGAAGACCGTGTATTGTCAAATTATGCCTAGCTGGACTGAAGTGATCTCACTCTTGTCTGTAAAGTAAATGTTTTTAAAAGAACATTAATTTTTGGCTACCAACACTTATTTTCTTATCAGTTTTGTTTATTTATTTATTTTATTTCATTTTTAAAATCGTTCGACTTTGTGCTTGGATGAATAGACTAAATAAGTTTGTGTGAGAGAATTGCAATAGATTAAGAAAATAAAAACCCAAAACCATCCTCACTGGCAGAGAGACTGAATAAATATGACAAAGACCGATAACGGTTTTAAATCAAATAAGTCAACATAGAGCAATGAACAATTCTAAATTTCTGCTGTGAACAAACCAAATCTCTCTTTATTTTTATTTTTTTTAAAAATAAAAATAAAAGAGATTCGAAAAGATCAAGACACCTTGAAAATATTTGATTCAACTCGACTCTGATGTTTAGAATTGACAGAGATAAGTGCTGAAAGCCAAAAGAATATGAAATAATAAATAACTACTTAGAATAAATAAGAAAGATAATTTAAACAGTTTTATAACCATGATAAATAGAAGATAATGCTGGTAAAACCTTGAACAAAAAATAAATAAAACTTTCATACAACTAAAAGTGAAATAGAAACAAAGGATGGCCAACCAAACGATGCAGTTTGGGTATCAAATTAGGTTCAGATTCACATAGTCTTGAGATTGAAAATCAGCCCCAAAACCAGATGTTCTGGAATTGATAACTAGCTTCTACTGCTAACGATTTGCGCTGATGGAAATGGTAACACTAGGAAGGGTAAATAAGAGCAAATCTAGATTAACGAAAGAGTAGGTTTTAAGAACCAAAATCAAACAAAAAAAAAGGCTCATTAGCAAGGATCTGTCCAAGCTTGGAACCCCTCAAAGGTTTCCACCACTTGGCTTGATCAAAGGAGAAAGCCAGTAAGGAGAGACTGGCTGAAATAAAACAGCAATTTTTTTTTTAATTGAACACATACTGAAAGTTATTGAGAAAAGCAAAAGAAAACTTGGAAGAGTGCGATCTTCACAAGCCTGGCTGGAAAGCATCTGCGACGAGAACACCCGAGTTTGACAACAATGGGGCTGCTCCATAACGACGGATGAAGGGCTTTACAACCCGCAATAGAGAGATGAAGGAGAAGGAGGAATAAAGGTGAGGGTTGATGAGTTTGCTCACAAGGGTTTTTCAAGAGAGAGAGAGAGAGAGAGAGTTTTAGGAGTTGTCACCGCTTAGAGGGAAGGGAAGAGAAGACATGATCAAAATGCTCCCTCTAATTAGGGGTTTTGATTAAATTAAGAGGAGAGCATACGGTTGAAACAAAATAAGAGAGGGTTGAGGCGTAAAAAGGGGTCTCCAACGAGAGTGGGGTTAGTTTGGTATGGGTAAGGGTTTCAAAATTTATAACACCCAAAAAAATCTAGAAAATTTTAAAACTAAGTTATCTATCTACTTTTTGTTTCAAATTTAAAACACATATGTAATCTAGACTTTGAATATTAATTTACACAAAACAAGCAAGATATCCAGACTTAAAATTCAAAATCAAATTACAATTATTATTATTATTTTTTTTATAAAAGCCAGGAAAACAGAAGGAAATTCAATTGAATTTGCGTAGGTAGTGTGTCTATTTGAGGGACGTGTGTGCAATATTAGGGTCTAAAAGTTTAATTTCTATGTTTTCAGTGTGTTTTTCTCAAACATTTTTTGGTAAATTAAACATACAGAGATGAAATTACCGAAAATGCCCCTCAAGTCTCCTAACTCGAGTCTGGGCAAATCGGGGCTCACCAGAGAGCCCATTGCTACTCAACCTCTGAAAAACGTCCCAAAGACCCATAGGAATCAGCAAATTCCTGAAACACCGGGTCTGGTCGTTACAACAGTACCCCCTTTAAAAATTTCGTCCTCGAAATTCAAATTAAGCTCATACCTTGAGTCCCTAACAAAGTTGGAAATTGCTTCCACATCGTCGCTTCATTCTCCCAAATAAGATATTCCTTGCCTTGGCACTGCCACACCACTAGAATCATATGTATGGTCTTGCTACGAAGTTTCTACTCTCTGATCTTCTCCAATACTTCAGAAGGTCCAATAAACCGGGGTGAAAGCTTCCCCTGCGCCCAAATCTCTGAACTCCGTGACGAGGTGACACTCGAAGGAAAACATGGTCCCCCACAGCAAAGTCTAAAGGTCTCCTCTGTCGTTCTGCATAACTCTTCTGTCGGCTCTGAGCAGTCAACAACATCTGACGAATCAGTCTTATCTGCTCAGTGGTCTCCCTAACCATCTCTGGTCCTGACAGCACAGTGTCGCTGGTCTCTGCCCAACATAGCGGTGATCGACACGGTCTACCATATAAAGCCTCATACGGAGCCATCTTGATACTAGACTAGCAGCTGTTATTATAAACAAACTCTATCAAGTGCAGATGATCTTCCTAACTACCACCATGATCTAAAACACAAGCCCAGAGCATATCCTCTAAGATCTGAAGGGTCCGCTCCAACTGACCTTTTGTCTGTGGAAAAAAGGTTGTACTGAAACATAGTTGAGTACCCATCTCTCTCTTTAAGCTCTGCCAGAATTGATAAACGAACCTCGGATCCCAATCGATATAGGCACACTGTGTAAGCTGACAATATTCTCCACACAGAGTTGGCTCAGGGTCTCCATGGAGTCTTTCGTTCTCATACCGATTCAATCAGTCAGTCCACTATAACCCACACTGAGTCATGAACCCTGGGAGACCTTGGCAATCCGGTCATAAAATCCATCGTAATGTGATCCCACTTCCATTCAGGAACTGAAAGGGGTTGCAACATGCCGGTTGATTTTCGATGTTCAAACTTGACCTGCTGGCAGGTCAAACAATGGGCTACAAATTCTGCCACGGCTTTCTTCATACTCCTCCACCAAAATTGCTCATGAAGGTCATCGTACATCTTCGTGCAACCAGGGTGCATGACAAATGTGGAACAGCGGAAGTGTCGTAATACCTCCTAACGAAATCCCTCCGATAGGGGTACAAATAGCCCGCCCTGGAAAGTCAAACCACCATCTCTCCTCACTGTCCAACCAAAAGGTCCATTACCGCTAGCCACTGACTCTCGTAAAGCGATGCACTTCTCATCGGTCTGCTGGACCCTCAAAACTCTAGCAAAAATCTCAGGTTGCACCACCACGCTGCAAAGTTTATCCGCCCTGGACCATCCAATCAAACTCGACAGGGTGCCTCTCGGCTTCCGGCTCAAGGCGTCAATAACAACATTTACCTTAGCGAGATGATATGATAACTGGAAATCATTAGTAGAGTACTTTTGTTCATGTTTTCAACTGCCTTGACCCATAAGCTACCACATTTCCATCCTACATCAAAACGCAACCCAAACCATCTGTAGAAGCATCACCATAGACCGCAGAATCACGGCCTCTCTCCGGTACAGTCAACATTGGAGCAGATGTCAAGCTCCTCTTCAACCTCTGAAAGGCTGTCTCACAAGCTTCACTCCAAGTGAAAGACACATCCTTGCGGGTTAACTTTGTCATAGGTGCCGCTATCTTGGAGAAATCCCGAATGAAACGCTGATAATAACCCACCAGACCCAGACAATACGGATCTCAATCACACTGCGCGGTCTCTACCAGTTCAAGACTGCCTCAACCTTGGCCAGATCCAAGGCCACACCCTCAGCTGACACCACATGTCCCAAAAATTGAACCTCAGGCAACCAGAATGCTCACTTGTTGTACTTTGCATATAGCTGATGAACTCAGAGTCTGTAGTACTGTCCTCAAGTGCTGCTCATGCTCCTTTTCTGACGCAGAATACACCAAAATGTCATCAACAAATCCTCCACGAACCGATCTAGGTAGGGTCTGAAAGTCTTATTCATGAGAGTTGTGAACGTTGCTGGTGCATTGGCCACACCAAATGGCATTACCAAAAACTCATATTGGCCAAAATGTGTGCGGAGAGCTATTTTCTCGATATCGTAATCCCAAACTCTCACCTGATGGTAACCTGAGCGAAGATCAATCTTTGAAAACACTTGGACCCTCTCAAATGGTCAAACAGGTCATCAATCCTTGGCAAAGGGAATTTGTTTTTCATAGTTGTCCTATTCAGTTGTCGATAGTCTATGCACAGCCTCAAGGAGCCATCCTTTTTCTTGGCAAACAACGCTGGTGCACCCCATGGTGAAGTGATAAATTGAATGAAGCTAAGAATTTCTAACTCCCTGAGCTGACTCTCCAATTTTAACATCTCTGTCCGCGCCATCCGGTAAAGGGTAACTGAAATGGACGTTGTGCTGGGGACAAGGTCAATAACGAACTTTACCTCTCTGCGTTGTGGTAATCCAGGGAACTTCTCAAGAAAAATGTCGGGAAACTCTCAGACCATGCGAGGCATCTCTATATCTGATGACTCTTCACTCTCCCAACTCAAACAAGCCAAAAGGCTGCACAAATCATCTACACTTAGACTGAAAGCCTGACTGAGCCGCTGAACAAAAGTATCGCCTGCAAGCGAACAACCTGACACCCTCTTACGGTAACAGTCCAAGGCAACCTGGTGGGTGGACAACCAGTCCATCCCCAGAATGACGTCGAATCCCGACATCTCCAAGACCCGCAGGTCGAAGGTCAACACTACCTCCCACCGTCAAACACATGACCGACAAATCCGGTCCACTATCTGTGTCTACTCTAATGGAGTTCTGATTGAAATCGGGGACTCTGCCAAATCTATCCTCAATCCAGAATTAACAGCAAAATCCAGTGCAATGAAATAGTGAGAAGCACCAGAATCAAATAGAACCCTGCACCAGGAACCATGCAATACTAACATACCCTGCATCACAGCCGATGGTGTGGACTCCTCCGGCTGATGCCCGATAGAGGAGAGTCTACCACGAGTCACTCATCTAGATTTGTTGCGACCTCTGCCTCTATATGGGGATGTTGAACCCCACCCTGTGGAGGCTCTCGAACTGCCTGGATATATGTAGGTGCAGGAACAACTGCATGTGTGGGGGCTACTACTAACTATTGTCCCTTGGTAGGGAAATCTTTGGCAATGTTCCCAACTCCTCCGCAAGTATAACAATGTGAGCCCTGAGTCTTCCCCAAAAGTTGGGGACATTGTCTCCGAGTATGGCCAGGCTGGTGACAATAATAACAAGTGACATGTCCAAGCTGACCACCAGCTACTCTCCTGACTGTACTCTGTTGCTACAGTCCTGACAAGGAATAGTCTTGTGGCACATCATATCTGAAAAACTAATCGAAGTTGATAAAGTTAAGGTCAACTTTATCTCTAATTTGCCTAAACCTCAAACTGTGAAAGAGATCAGGTCTTTCCTAGGTCATGCTGGATTTTACAGAAGATTGATTAAAAATTTCAGCGAAATATCCAAACCTCTATGTAGACTCCTGACCAAGGACGGTGTATTCAATTTTGATGAAAAGTGTGCTACATCCTTTGAAAAATTGAAAACTGCCTTGACCTCTGCTCCAGTCATACAACCACCTAATTTATCCCCTTTGAGATCATGTACGATGCCACTAACTATGTCATAGGAGCTATTTTAGGACAAAGAGAACAAATTACCACATGTTATCTACTGCGCCAGTAAGACCTTAAACAATGCACAACTCCATTATTTCACTACGGAAAATGAACTGTTGGTTGTAGTCTTTGCTCTAGACCAATTTTGTGCCTACCTTATAGGTTCGAAATTCGTTATCTACTCTGATGCTGCACTTAAGTATCTTATTTCCAAAAAAGATGCTAAGTCACGCTTGATCAGATGGATACTTTTGCGATAAGAATTTGACATAGAAATCCGGGACAAGAAAGGTTCCGAAAATGTAGTAGCAGATCACCTGTCTAGACTCATAACGGAAATTACTGATGACACTCCTCCTATTACTGAGTCCTTCCCTGATGAGCAACTCATGTCAATCTCCCAAGTACCATGGTTTGCAAACATTGTGAATTATCTTGTTACTAATCAAATGCCTCCACATTGGACTAAGCAAGATAAATCAAATGTTTGATAGAGGTTCGAAAATTCATTTGGGATGAGCTAGATTTGTTCAAAAATTGTGCGGACCAAGTCATTCGCCATTGTATTCCAGAAGAAGAGCAATGCAATGTCATTAGTTTTTGTCAAGATCAGGCTTGTGGAGGGCATTTCAGTGCCAAAAAGACCAATGCAAAGATTTTGCAGTGTGGATTTTATTGGCCCTCCACGTTCAGAGATATCCATACCTATTGTGTCACATGTGAAAGATGCCAAAATTTAGGTTGTATGTCTCACAGAAATATGATGCCACTAAACCCAATCTTACTAGTCGAACTTTTTGATGTTTTGGGGCATTGATTTCATGGGGTCATTTCCTAATTCTTTTGGTCATCTTTATATCCTCGTCGGAGTTGACTACGTCAGCAAGTGGGTCGAAGAGATGGCATGCAAAACCAATGATCACAAAGTTGTCATCCACTTTATCAAAGAAAATGTCCTCTCTAGATTTGGAATTCCATGTATCATCATAAGTAACGGGGGTAAACACTTTTGTAACCACCCATTCAATAAACTGTTAAAATCATATGGGATGTTATATAAAGTTTCTACTCCTTATCACCCGCAAGCCAGTGGTCAAGTGAAATTACACATAGAGAGATCAAATGAGAAGACAGTCAATCCTGCAGGAAAGACTGGTCTTCCAGACTCACTGATGCGCCATGGGCATATCGAACTGCTTTTAAAATGCCCATAGGTATGTCACCCTACAGATTGGTCTATGGGAAGGCCTGTCATTTTCTAGTAGAGTTAGAGCTCAAAGCATTTGGGCTATCAAAGGTTGTAATCGTTCTCTAGACTCCGCTGGACAATAGAGAAAGCTCCAACTTACTCAGCTGGAAGAGTTGAGAAATGATGCATATGACACTGCAAAGAAATACAAGGACTGAATGAAAACCTTTCATGACAAGTGCATTTTGAGAAAATCATTCACTGTCGTTCAAAAGGTCCTATTGTATAACTCTCGATTGCATATTTTTCTTCGAAAATTGAGATCCAAATGGACAGGTCCATACATTGTTCATTTTATCTTCCCACAAGAAGCAGTACAAATCAAGCATCCTAAGAATGGTCATGTTTGGAAAGTCAATGGTCAAAGATTGAAACCATTTTTAGATTTTGGAAAACTTGAGGCGGAAATTGAAATTCTATTTGAAGATCCTGATCACAATGATTGATATGAAAATCCATTCCCCAAGATCCATCTACCCAACCACCCCACCCATTTCACTCATCCACCTCTTTACCCAGACCCACTTACCCATCTGTCTATGATTGAGTTGGGCTGAGTCTAGGTTTTCATTGAGTTAGTCTAGCATTTCATACGTATTCCAAAGTACATCTAAACTCCGATTGTGCGTTTTCTAAAATATCTCTTCTTTTACACCTAATCAGTCTAAATTAGGGAACATTGAGGATAATGTTCAATTTAAGTTTGGGATACTAACGTCATCATATATCATTCATTCATCCATAAAAAAAAAAATTTAGGGGAGAGTAAGTTCAAAACTGAGACCCCTTAAAAAAATATTCAACATCCATAATCCATCTTTCTCTTTGTGACCAGCAGACGTTAAAAATCTGGATAGAAGTCATGAACATAGATGGTCAAGTTTTCGTTTTCTCATTTTGTCTGTCTAGAACACAAGTTCCCCCAGACTTGTGTAGGAAAATCATTTCCTTAGCTATGAGGTTGAGGAAGCTGGAAATCCAAGAGGAACAACCCAGACCTCTTTGTGGCTGAAGCACTCTGACTGCAAAGACGAAAGGTAAGAGGCTAGGTATCTGTCACAAATGTGGACATGGAAATTGCAATAGAATAGTTATCAGATCAAGAAGTCCGTTGTGTGGCAGCAACAAAGCATAGACCCATAAACACGAATAAACATATTTATTTGGACCTAGTCAAGGGTAGAGTAAGTCCAGAAAGACTGCCTTGAACTCCAAAGAACTGTTGATTTTCACTTATCGGCCTATAAACGTCTTGACAATCTGATGTTAAAAAAGTCATAATCTTGCTTAGACAAAAATAGGCATAATCATTTTTAGAGAAGAGTAAGTGCAGACTGAGACTTCTTGGGGCTTAAACACTGCCAATTTTAGTTTAAAAGAGATTACATGCGTCTTGACGATCTGACGTAAAAGGAGTCACATTTTTAGCATTAAACATGAATAAAGAACTTTATATCATCGTTTTCTGGAAAGATTTTTATGAGATTTATACTTGGAAACACCTGTACACAACCATGTTAATATTAGTCTAAAAAAGAAAAATGTTCATGAGTCGAGTGGTCACCGGAGGAATACCAGTGGAGACTTATGCCAAGTGAGCTTTAGAGTCATTCTATTTTCTGAGGGTTATAAGTCTACTCTCATGTTTCTTTGAGAAGCGCATTGAGTCCTTGTTGATCTCATTATCCTTGATTTTTTGTCATATTACTGAGAATGCCAACAAATTTGAGTTAGTACACTTGAATTTTTTCTAAATTTGTTTAAAACAACGAAATCACCGTATGAAGCTTAAGATAGGATATAGGCCATTTTTTTTTAACATTTGAGCCTTCAAGCCTACCTATTTTGGTCATTCTATTTTGATAGTTCTCTAGTTGAGCCATATATAGCCTATTTTATTGATTAGCCATGTTTACCATATCCAACTCCGGTTGTATAGTTTGAGCCAAAAATGAAATATTTGTGACCTATCCTAGGGCAAGGGAAAGGTTAAAGATGAAATATTGGGACGGTATTCCAAAAAAAAAAAACCAGGAAAAAGTAAAAGAAAAATGAATGATGCAGAAAGCCGAAAAGAAAAAATATTGCATCAGAAAGAGGAAGAAAGGGAACATCCACACATCAAAAGAAGGATGTGAACTAGAAAAGGAAAAGGAATATTTTGAAAAGTGCTGAAAAGAAAATAGAGGAACATATCCCATTAAAACATCATGAAGATCTCTAACTTTTTATGTTCAAAGTATTCATTTTTAGAGCCTTGTATCCTTCTTTAATTTGACCGGATCCCAAGCCATGTTTCGTCATATTGAGCTTAAGTTGAAATATGGTATTTCATGCAGAGAATAGAGGAGGAAAAATGATGGTTTTTGACTCAACGTTCTTAGGAAAGTGGCATCCATTCATGAGATCTATTTATTTTCTTTGATATGTGTCGTCTTTTCTAATACATATGTGAGATATTTTGAATTTGAATACATAAACTCAGCTCACATATACTTTTGAGAGAAAATAAACCCAAATTTCTGAGCATTAGTCCTTTTGAGAGATATATCTGTGAGGTTTGAAGTCAAACCGCATTCTCCAAAGGTGGTTACAAAGCTTATGTATATTTGGAAAATGAAGGTTATTTTAATATTGGCTATCACACACTACACTCCGGGTATAAGCCTTGTAAAATGAATTTTAGAGTTGTATGATGCTTAGATCTTTTGTCTATGTGTTTCTACTAAATTTGTTGATGTTTGTGGGTATCATCACTACAAGCCTTCATGAGACGATAACTCATCCACTAGGGGTAACCTAGGGGTTTAAAGGCTTATTGCATACGCTAAATGCAATTGAGAGAACCAGTGAAAGTGGTTTAGTCTAGGTTTAGTTTAGGGTTGGATTAGGATTTTCTTTTGTTTTTGTTTTTAAGTAGTTTTGCTCGAGGACTAGCAAAATCTGAGTTTGGAGGTATTTGTTGAGACACAAAAAATGACATTTTTACCCCTAATTATTGGACAAGCTAGCCTTTGTTTTTGTATATATTAGATGCATTTAATGTTATTTCTAGTTTTGTAGAGAAAAAAATGGAGAAATCAGGAAATCAGCCTAAAACTCAGAGTATTTGCAAGATTTGAGCTTAAATTGGAAAACCTGGAATTCCAATGATTATTTCACCGCTTTAGGAATTCAAATTGTAAATTGGTTAGTCTGGATCTAGTTATGAGAATTTGGATGAGTCCAATATTTTTAGATGAGTGGTGAATTAATTATTAGATTTCGAGAAATTGAAGATTGAAGGTTGAGAAGTCTAAAGAATAAAGAGAGAAGCTCATGAGCTAGAATGACAATTCAGTTGAGCCAGGCTTGAGTCCACTAGGCTGAGCAAGAGACCCACACGCCATATTCATTGGGCCAGCTCAGTAGTCCATTTCATATTGGGTCAGATCACAGAGTACAAGCCCAAGTCCACTATGATTGCAAGTCAAAGAATCCAAGTCCAATAAGAAATCCATTGGAGGCCCAATTTCTCTAAGTCCATAGCCCAAATCCTATCTCTTGTGCATACAATCTCCACCATCCATTTTATCTATTTAATCTCAACCACTCATGCATCACATCTCAATCCCAATAATTTAGCACTCACACACACGCATACACCTATCCTAAAATTTCTCATTCCATGCGCATAATCGTAGCTTGTCACACTATTCATCTCCACATCATCTAATCCCTAAACTCTCTCTCCAAGTCCTAACATCATATGTTCACATGATTTTCACAAAACTCCAAATCCCATGCCCCAATTCCACCTCATCACTCATCCCAATCCCTACAACCGAGCAACCCATCCTACAATCTAGCATCCATGTGCATTCTCTCTTTGCAATTACATGGAAATCTCAATACCAATTCTATCTCATTTCCACCTCACCCTAGATTCTAACTTGAACTCCAAGATTGCCACCTCATCAAGTCCAATCACCTTAGATCCCTCACACGATTTTCATCCTTCGTTATTTCATTCATGTGCATACACCCTAAGTATACAACATTCCATCTAAACCATCCATCTAGGCTAACATTAGATCTACACCATTTATTCATTTCATGCATTAATTCATTAAAACCCTAAACCTACATGCATGCATATGCCACCACCCTATTCTTTCTCTCTCTTTCGCATATCCCTCCTATCATGCATTACACGACACCTCCACATCTTCCATAGCCCTAGCCAATCCACCTAAGCCTCTCCATTAGTTGCATAAATCTTTGCCCTTCATCCACATAAACCCTATCTCATCTCAACCATCCATTCCATCCCAAAATCCTATAAATAAATGCATTGGAACAACATTGAATTTCGAATTGGACTGAGGATAACAAGGCCTAGAGTGGACAGAGGAAGAGGAAAGGAGAAAAGCAAGAGAAAATCCTGGAAATTCGAATGTTATACGGTTTGAAGTTATCTTAATTTTCTTTGTTTATTTCTTGTATTTCTTTGATTCAAATCCTAGTATTTTAATTTTTAATTTCATGTTTAATAATCAGATTCAAAGTGCAGTGAAATATTAGTTTCCACTTTTTCAATTAATCTATGATTACACTTGTGTTTATTTTTATTTTTTAAAATTAATGCTATGGATGAATTTATTGTATGAACAAGAATTGTTGGATGATCCTCTAATTCAATTTCTAAGGATCTTATTTTAAGAGTATGACGAAAATTTAGATTGAAACAGAGGCTTATTTTTATCATACAATTAGAAGGTCCATTTTTGGATGATCCCTTGCTTTGATTTCTAAGGCTCTTACTTGTAAGAGTGTAATGAAATATTTAGTGTCGAGAGAAGGGCCTATCTTTATCATTCAAATCTAAGGTCCGTTTTGTGATGAGTACTTTAATGAGATCCATAGATTTAAGCTCTAAAATAATTATAAACATTCATATAAACATGATTAGTTTACATGAGATCTGTGACTAGGCTTTAAATTTTGTTATTAAAACTAGAATATTGATGCTATCTTGATTGAAGTCAATTCCATTGTATTACGTGTAAAATTATTAGATCCCATTTGATTCTTGTATTTTTTTTATTATTTAAATTTTTTTTATTCTTTGTATTATTTTATTCTTTAATTCTTTCATTCATTTCCAAATTTCAATATCTGGAAAATAAACTAAGATTGAGATTAAATAAATTAATTTTTCTTAAAATCCAAGTTAGATCTAAAGTATCTCTATGTTTTCTAATTAAAACAACCAACATGGTTCTCAAAGTTAGATTTTACATTAATTAATTAATAAATAATTGTGAATATTTTATGGATATATTTTCATTAATTTCATTGGGTTCGACCTCGCACTCACATTGCTATATTATGAATGGTTCGTGCGCTTGCGAGTAAATTTAAGACACATTAGCAGACATTGTGAAGTATCTTGTCACTAGTCAAATGCCTCCGATTGGACTAAGCAAGATAAATCAAAAATTTTGACAGAGGTCTGAAAATTCATTTGGGATGACCCATACTTGTTCAAACACTGCGCGGACCAAGTTATTCGTCGTTCTGTTCCAGAAGAAGAGCAACATAGTGTCATAAGTTTCTGTCATGACCAGGCATGTGGAGGACATTTCAGCGCTAGAAAAACAACTGCAAAAATCTTGCAGTGTGGATTTTATTGGCCCTTCATGTTTCGCGATACTCATACGTATTACACTTCATGTGATAGATGTCAAATATTGGGTAGTATTTCCTGCAGAAATATGACGTCTCTAAACCCTATTTTAATCATTGAACATTTTGATGTTTGGGGCATCGATTTCATGGGACCCTTCCTTAACTCTTTTGGCATCCAATATATTCTTGTAGGGGTTGACTATGTATCAAAGTGGGTAGAAGCGATGGCCTACAAAACCAATGACCACAAGGTTGTCATCCGCTTCTTAAAGGAAAATATCTTCTCAAGATTTGGAATGGTATGCACCATCATTAGTGATGGGAGTAAGCATTTTTGTAATCGCCCTTTCAAAAATTGATGAAACTTTACGGCATCACACATAAAGTGACTACCCCCTATCACCCTCAAACAAGCAGGCAAGTGGAAATTTCAAATCAAGAAATCAAGAACATCCTCGAGAAGACAGACAATCTTAGCCGGAAAGACTGGTCCTCCAGACTCACTGATACATTATGGGCTTATCGGACCATTTTTAAGACACCCATAGGAATGTCACCCTACCATTTAGTTTATGGGAAGACATGTCATCTTCCAATGGAGTTAGAGCACAAAACATATTGGGCCATTCAGAACTTCAATTTTGCTCTAGACTCAGCTGGACAACATAGGAAACTCCAGCTGACTGAGCTGGAAGAGTTAAGAAATGAAGCATACAACACTGAAGAGAAGTACAAAGATGAGATGAAAATGTTTCATGACAAACACATTCAAAGAAAATCATTTACCATTGGTTAGAAGGACTTGCTGTACAATTCGCAGTTGCACATCTTTCTTAGGAAGTTGAGGTCTAAATGGAAAGGTCCGTTCATAGTCACAACAGTGTTCCCACATGAATCTATTCAAATTAGGCATCATAAGAATGTCATGTTATCACGGTCAATGGCCAGAGATAGAAGCCATTCATAGAGTTCACAAAGTCGGAGGAGATTGTGGTCCTCTTAACCGACCCAGTTTACCAGGACTAACTTGGAGATCCTTTTTCCCAATACCCATACCCATTATCCATCACCATTACCCATTTTCTCAGCCCACGTACCCACCTATCTATCTGTCTATGTCTGAGTTGGTCTGAGTCTTTCGTGTCTAGTTTAGGTTGTCATCAAGTCTGTTTAGCCTTGGAGTTAGTCCATTTAGCACATGATGCATACTCTGAAGTATGTTTGAACTCCGATTGTTCATTTGACGAAATTTTCCTCACATTTTCACCTAGCCAGTGTAGATTAGGGAACATTGAGGACAATGTACCTTTGAGGGTACAAAAGGAGTGTTAAAAAAAAGGTCAACATCCATCATCTTTTGTCTTTGTGACAAGCAAATGTTAAATAACTGGATAGGAGTCATGCACATAGATGGTCGAGTTTTCGTTTTTGCATTGTGTCTATCTAGAGCACAAGTTCCCCTATACTTGTGTAGGAAAATCATTTCCTTAGATATGAAGGTGAGGAAACTGGAAATTCAAGAGGAGCAACCCAAACATCTTTGTGGTCGAAGCACCCTGGCTGCGAAAAGAAAAGCTAAAAGGCTAGGTATATATCACAAATGTGGACGTGGAAATTGTATGAGACGTCTTAAACTCCAAAGAACTGTTAATTTTCACTTATCGGCCAATAAACGTCTTGACAATCTGATTACATGAGCAATAATCTTGCTTAGACAAAAATAGGCAGAATCATTTTTAGAGAATAGTAAGTGAAGACTGAGACTACCCCTTGCGTTAAAAAAAAGGTGAGTCAAAGTTAAATTTTTAGCATTAATGGGTAAATAAAATTTTTTATATCATACTTTTTCGGGAAACATTTTATAGAATTTATACTCAGAACAATTTTTAAATAGTCATGTTAATATTATTTGGAAAAAGAAAAATATTCTTGAGTCTAGTGATCATTCGAGGAATACTAATGGAGACTTATACGTAGTGAGCTTTAGTGCCTTCTGTTTTTTCATGAGGGTTAAAAATAAATTCCAAAATTTTTAAGCGCATTAAGTCGTTGTTGATCTATTATTCTTCAATTTTGGTCATATTAGTGAGAATACCATCAAATTTGGGTTATTACACTTGAAATTTTTCTAAATTTATTTGAAACAACGAAATCATCGTATGAAGCTTAGGATAGGACATAGGCCATTTTTGGATCGTTTGAGCCGTCATGCCTACCTAGTTTTGGTCATTTTATCATATTAGTTCCCAGTTGAGCCTTATTGAAAAAATTAGCTTGTTTTATTGTTTATCCATGTTTACTGTACCCAACTCCGGTTAGGGAGTCTGAGCCTCATTGAAATATCTGTGACCTATTCTAAGAACTCATGAAAGGTTGGAGATGAAAAACTGGGATGGTACTCTAAACAATTGGCACTTGAAAAAATAAAAGGAAAAAAAGGAAAAAAAAGGAACATCTAGACAAAAAATAAGGATGTGAAAGAAAAAGAAAATGAAAAGAGAAAGAAATATTTTGAAAAGTACTGAAAAAGAAAACAGAGGAAACATATCCCATTTTACACATTGAAGACATCTAACTTTTCTTATTCAAAGTTTTTAAGTTTTAGAGTCTTATAACCTTCTTTGATTTGACCGATCCTAAGCCATATTATGTCTTATTAGGAAGTCTTATCTTAAGTCTAAATATGGTATTTCATGTGGAGAATAGAGGAAGGAAAATGATAGTATTTGACTCAACGTTCTTAGGAAAATGGCATCCATTCATGAGATCTATTTATTTTCTTTGATATGTGCCATCTTTTCTAATACATATGTGAGAAATTTTGATTTGAATACATAAACTCCACTCAAATATACCCTTGAGAGAAACTCAACCCAAACCTCTGAGCGTTAGTCTTTCTGAGAGATATAGCTGTGAGGTTTGAAGTCAAAGCGCATATTCTGCTGGTGGTTACAAAGTTATGTCTATTTGGAACAAAAGATTATGTTAGTATTTGCTAAGCACACACTACACTCCGGGTATAAGTTTTGTAAAATGAATTTTGGAATCGTATGATATCTAGATTTTTATGTACATATTTTTGTTGAAACTAACACAGAGACTGAGAATTTTTTTATGTTTGTCAGTATCATCACTGCAAGCCCTCACGAGACTATAACCTGCCACTAGGGGTAAGGTAAGGGTTTAAAGGCTTGTTGCATATACTAAATGCGATCGAGAATACAAGCGAAAGTGGTGTAGTTTAGGATTTTTTTTTTTTGTTTTTTTTTTAATTTTGCTTGAGGACTAGCAAAACCTAAGTTTGGGAGTATTTGTTAAGCACTGAAAAATGACTATTTTACTCTTGATTATTGGATTGGTTAGTCTTGATTTTGTATATATTAGATATGTTTAATGTTTTTTTTTTTTTTGAGTTTTGTAGGGAAAATAGGAAAATACGAGGAAATGAGCTGAAATTGATAAAAAAAAAAAAAAAAAAATGCAGTGTGTGGGCCATAAATGTTATATATGGAAAGTTTGTAAAGTTATCACCTAATTTTGGAAATAATTGTAAATTGTCAAAGTTCAAATCCACTTATAAGAGTTTGAATTGAGATAATACATTGATTGAGTTGTAATTGCATGATGATAAAAAATACAAATTTTACATATGTGGGCACATTGTTCCAAGCCCAATTGAAGCTTGATCCAAGTCCACCAGTGAACCAGGCCAGATAAGGCTCAAGTTGTGATCCAAGTCTAAGACCCAAGAATGAAGCCAACAAAAATCATGTGGGGCCCAATGAAATTCGAATGAATCAGGAAGTGCCATGTGTCCAATGGAGAAAATCTCTCCAAATTCCATGTCAATATCCATGCAAGCCAAGAAAGTGGAAGCACCATTTGCACAAGGCACAATGAATTTTGATTGAGGAAGATTGGAATGAGAGAGAGAAAATCTGGAAGAGAGACTTGCGGAGAAGTTTTCTCCTAAAACCCATGTGCTAAGATCGTATGAAACAAAATGGGAAGGTGGCATGGGCATATCACACAAGGAACAATCGTATGGAATGTTGAGGAAATCAGAAAAAATGAGAGAATTTTGGATCAAGAAGTTACATAAGGAAAGTTGAGTCAGCCACATCATCTAATCCAATCCATGGAGATTATCCTCTCTCCCATGTGCATATCACATACAATTGAATCAATCCCACACTCCTAAATTCATGTGATGCTCTATGTCCCAAATTATTATAAATATAGAGAAAATTCAACCAGAGCCAACAGCTGAACCAGTGCATTGAAATAGGAGATGAGAAGATCAAGAGGAGCAGTGTTGAATTCCAATTTCAGGTTGGCATTTTCTAATTCATGCATTGTAATTCTTGAATTTTCAATTCACATCCTTGTATTGTAATTCTTAATTTTTTTTCCATTAATGAAATAAATTTGAGACATAGTAGTTTAGACTGTGGTTTTTCTTATTTACGGATTTTATTTATGAATGTTTAAATTTTTATTTTAGTCTTTTTATAGATATATGTTAAATATTTAATCTAAAAATTTCTCAAAGTTAAACATCATAATTTTAGGAGAAATTTAACTTGATTCTTTCATTCTAAGAATTTTTTTAGGGTTTTTGAAATAATTAGACATGAAGTTTTAAGTGGAAATTCGATTTAACCTAAGGTTTAATTTGATTAATTTTTGTTTAATGAAACTCATATTATTTCTTCTAAGATTAATTTTGAAAGAAGGACATGAAATAAAATTTGTAAATTTATGTGAGTTCCATAGTCTAGGTCATGAATTTATTTTACTTAGAATGTGGGATATGATGCCGGCTTGAGAACTTCACTCTATCCAATTGTAAATATTTTATTCTTTTTCTTTTTTTGTTTATGTTAATTCTTTTATTTCATTTATTCAATCAATTATTTAAATTATTTTTGGAACTAGGTTGCAAATATGTTATTTGCATCTTAATTTTGCAGTTTTAAATTAAGATATAGTTATTTAAATTCACTCCATCATTTTAATTAAATTTATGGATCCATGGTTTGTCTGATAGAATTAGATCTCATGTTTAATTAAATTCCAAAAGTTAGATGTTATTTTTATTTTGGTGATTCTAAATTCGTAATGTCGCTAAATTAAAGAAATAATTTCATGTTCTAGAAATCTCTCTGTGTTTAAATTGATTTCCATAATTTTATTTTCTGCAACCA
Source organism: Chimonanthus salicifolius (assembly GCA_013350335.1). Taxonomy (NCBI): domain Eukaryota; kingdom Viridiplantae; phylum Streptophyta; class Magnoliopsida; order Laurales; family Calycanthaceae; genus Chimonanthus; species Chimonanthus salicifolius. Next base: position 52,294,767 of record CM023540.1, on the reverse strand, counting down.
CATTATCTTTAAATGGTACCAATTTATATTTCGATACATATATTTTGTTGATTTCCCTTGCGTTCGACCTCGCACTCATTCGCTATATTAATCAATGATTTGTGCGCTTGCGAGTAAATTTAAGACACAACAATTGTCATTCTCATTGAAGTCTATGCTAAAGGTGGACAAATAATTCTGGAATGGATCATCACAAATGAAGTGAAAGAAGGACTTTTCGACAGAACTCTGAATCATATTAGCCTCGTACAGATCATCTATGTAGGGAGGCTGTCGACACAAGCCTACCATGTTGAGTTCTGTCATTAGATCTCTGAACGACAACTTAAGCATACCATTCTGACAATTAATGACAGCGTTAGCGGTGGCTAGGATTGGTCGTCCAAGAACTACTGGAATTTGCCCACTCTTGCTCTCAACAGGTGTTGAACATTAAAATATTACATTTTTGCCCCTGATTATTGGACTAGTTAACCTTGATTTTGTATGTATCACATGCATTTAATATCATTTTCTAGTTTTGTAGATAAAAATGAAAAGTTCCGGAAAATCATCTCAATTTAGTGGATAATTGCAAGATTATAGCTTAAAAGTGAAGACCTAGAATTCGTATAATTTAATTCATGCCATTTTTTTTGGGTTTTTCATGTAATTTAGTTAAACTAAATCCAATTATGAGAGTCTAAGATTAATTAATTATTTTTAGAATTTAAGTGGTGAATTAACTATTAAATTTTGGAAGAGAAAACCTGCAATTCAAGTGCCAAAGCCTGAAATTCAAGATCAAATGAGCCAAGATCCACTGCATATGGGCCAAACTAAAGTTCCACAGGCCAACTGGGCCAGGCCACAGACAGTCCATGCGCATTTCATACAGTTGGGCAAGGCCAATGTGTAACTCAAAAGCCCAAGTTTTCAAGATCAAGTTCAAGTCAAGTGGGCCTAACATGAAGTCCATGAGTTGAGGTCCAAGATAAAAAATCCAATAGCTCTATGGTCCAATTTCGAATTTCACCTAAGCCCATATCAAATTACCCATGGCCAAATTTTATAACCCTAATCCGTCTCTCTTCCATGCACATTTCATCTCCACCTTCCATTCATCATACATTCAATCTTAACCCTTCATTTTCATGCAACTCATCTACACCCTCCATTCCTTATCTTAAATCTCCATCTTTCATCTCATGCATCAAAAATTAGGTCAAACTTAGAGTCACCCATCAAATCCAACCCATACATGTATCACATTAGATCTATGCCATCCAACCTAACCATGATCTAGATTAACCTTAGGATCATGGCCATCCATGCATCATATCATCATCTATCCATCTAGATCATCCATCACTCATTAAATCCATTAGATCTTAGGACATTTCATCACAACCATCCACTTCATATAGGTAAAACCCTAGAGCCTCCATGGTAATCCATCTCATAACATACCCTACATTAAATCTAGGCCAGTCATCATATCATCTATCCATCTCCACCTTTAAATCACAACCCCTCATTAGGCACCATATCATTCATATAAATTATTTTTACTAGATCACCTTAGAGCCATTAGATTTAACCCCAAAGTAATCTTAGCCATCCATTCATTAAAAACCCTAAGTTATAACAACTTAGAGCCCAAGTAGCATCCATCCGCATATGCCATGTCACCCATCTTCTTATCACCACACACCCCACACTGTTTTAGCACTTAAAATTCTCCGTGCACTTAGAGAAAATCTCATCCAAATACACTCCTAAAATCAGTAACACACCTCATCATCCCAATCTTCCATATCACATACGAATTTTGCACAACTCCATCCTTCCATTCAAATATCACATTATTCAACCCTAAGCCATGTCATCTTCCTATCATCCATCCATTCATTCATCTCATCTCTTAATCTCATCCATTCATTCATCATCTCAAACAACAAACCCTAATCCTACATATCCTCCTACATATCCATTTTCGAAAATCCCATTGCCAAAACCAATCCTATTTTCTCTCATTATTTTCTTTCACTCCACTCTAAGCAACCCACACACACCCAAATTCGTGTACACCTCTTTGCAACCCTAACCTTTTGCAACTTTTAATCCCAATCAACCAATTCCATTAAGATCCAATCCCATCCTTTCATCCATCAACTTAAACCAAGATTTAATCTTAGCCATCCATCCTTTTCTTGAGCCTATAAATACCCCATTACCCCATAGCCAAAATTCGAATTTGACCTGGAGCTCAAGAGGACCAAAGGCTGAGGAGAAAGGATCAAGAGACAAGAAGACAGGAGGCCCCACACGATTTTACAAGTGAGAGTTGTAAATTTATGCCTCCATTCTATTTTCTTTTTCTCAATTTTATGATTGCCTGTACTTGAAATTTTCCACGAAATAAATAAGAGATGTGCCTTTAGAATCTTGGAAAGTCCGATTATTCACTCTTTTTTTTTATGCTCTCTTTTAATTTAATTTTGTATTCTTTGTTTAATAAAGGACTTAGGTTATAAGTGTTAAATCTAAGAACTAGACTTTAATTAGATTGAAGATTATGAATTTTAATTAAGTGGTGTAAATTGATATTTGAATTCGAAGCATGAATTTCAAATCTAGATCTCCTATTTGTTTATTTATTTTGGATGATGAGAGAAAAATTCCATAACCATCTTTAAATTATGCATTTATTTATTCTGTCATTTACTTTATTTGTCAATTATTTCCTGTCTTTAGTTACATTAGTTACTTTGTATGTATGTTGTATAAAAGATATTCAATTTATGTTTTTATTTTATTTCTTGTATGTTCATTCTTTAATTCATATATCAAGTCAATCCCTCTCCAAAATACTCTATAACTAGGATTGTAAATATAATTTTCTAATCTTGAACTTTGCAATTTTAATTAAATATGTGCCTACATATTCATGATTCACCAATTTAAAAATAAACTGATGAGATTCACAAGTTAAATAAGAATGGTGTTCACTTGATTTTTCCAAATAAATATGTTTTATTTCAAATCTAGGTTTAATTCATTTTTCTCAAGATTACATCATTTTAAAGGTACTATTTTAATTTATAACATATATTATGTGATTTCCAGTGGTTTCGACCTCGCATTCATATGTTATACTGTCAATTGGTTCGTACGCTTGAGAGATCATAAATTTAAAACTTTGCAAAATTTTCACATCAACAAGTTTTTGGCGCTGCTGCCGGGGAAATCAAATTAAATTATGTACCATTAAATCATGTAAGTTTTTGAAAGATTGTTATTTCTAGAATATGCCTATTCTTGACAACTCTTTAAAATTGGAAACTTTTTATTTTTGGAAAGTTTTAATTTTAGAAAGTTTCCTCAAATATGAGATTTTTGAAAATATCAATTTTTGGAAGTAAACTAAACTATTTTTGAAGATTTGCTAACTTTTAAAACTACCATATTTAAAATTTTCTATTTTTTGAAATTTTCTAATTGTTAGTTTCTTATTTTAGTAAATATGTTTTAATTTTGGAAATCTATTTTTATTTTGGAAAAACGTATTTTTAAAAAGTATTTATTTTTAGAAAATCCATTTTTGGAAAGTTTTCAATTTCTGGAAACCCTCCGATTTTTAAAAAATTCCCAAACTTAGAAATTTTCTAGATTTAGAAAATCTTATCTAACTTGAGATTATTTTTCAATTAAGAAATCAAATCAAATCTTGGAAACATGGAATTAAAATCAAATTGCTGAATCTCAATCTTAACTTTCTTAGTCTTGTATTAATTAAAATTTCGGTTTAGGATTTTGAATATGTAACACCTCGCCCTTTTTCGCTCGCTTGTTCCCGTAAATTCAACGTATATTTTTTTTTTTTATAACAGAGTAGAGTGATAGAACGCGGGACGTCACGACGCGAGCTAAGTCCGAACTTCCAAAGTCCGACCCTTAACTGGCCAACCCTATGTGTGTATGGACTCAGTCCAATAAAATGGTTCACACATAGTAATCTCAAGATGTGGAATAAAAATCATAACCTGCGGAATCATAACATCAAAATGCGGAATCATAATAGAATCAAGTTATATTCCAATCAGATAGCAAAGTACGTCAAGTCTTTAATCAATATTAAACGTCATAATCATCAAACTAAACATCCGACCATCTAAGTTATTACAATTCGAAACTAGTTACTCAATTACAAGCCCATAAGTAACTTTATTCAAAACATGTAAAATAAATCTTCCAAGCTCCTATGTCGGGTCCGTCTTACGTTCATCATTCCCCTGAATACCTATATCATCAACTAGGGTAGAAGTAGGGCGTTAGAACAACGTGCCCAGTAGGTATTCCAGTTGCGGCTAACACATGGTTAGTACAAATCATATATTATAACATAATATATAAAACCAGGTAAAATCCATGCCATGCAATGATGACAAATATGCAATGAGTCCCACCCATCACATGTACATGAAGTACCCACCACATAAGTCTTCCGGACGCCCCAGCGGAGTGTGGACCCGCCGGATTCTTTTTGATGGAAATCACATCAAGGTATTGCACATAGGTTTTTCGGATGCCCCGACGGAGTGTGACCCCTCCGGTTATAAATCCTCCACCCCATGCCATGCATGAGATGCTAATGAAACACATGCTATTTTATAACATAAACATAGCATTTAAAAATCATACTTTAAAACACATTCTTTTTCCTCATACAAACAAAGCATATAAAATCAACCTTTGAAATATATCAATACATGTTATTCACAACATGAACATAGCATTTAAAATCCATAATAAAGCATATCCTTTGAAACATATTTTCATCAAAATATAAGATAAGAACAAAGTACATAATCCATGGTTTCAAAGAGGTGGAATCCAACCAAAGACCGTTCACAAGTCCTTGCGTTCCCATTCCAAGATTCGATCGCAGATCGCGTACCGCTTGCGAGATCCCGTTACCTTATAATATAATGATAAATCAACACCAAGTCCCACTTGATTACAAGGTTCTAAGTCCATAAACAAAACCCCATGGGGTTCGGCCATACACCATGGCCGAACCCATGGCTTACCATTTTGCATACTTATTTACGAAAATGCCATTGTCCATAACCATAGCCCTTTTCCTTTACTTAGGTTCTAAATCATCCATACATATTTATTTTAATCCAAAAGGCATAGTCCATAAAATAATTCATGGGGTTCGGCCATACACCATGGCCGAACCCAATGTCCAATATTCTTACATATTTACTAAAATGCCATTGGTTCCCTCTTTCCTTTAAATCTTCCATAATTAGTCCCTATAGATTTCCCTAACCAAACAAGTCCATCAAACACAACTCATGGGGTTCGGCCATACACCATGGCCGAACCCATGGTTCTCCACTTTGGTGTGTAATTACGTTTTTGCCATTCCTTAACCATCAATAATTCATAACCCTTGTTTGTATCCTTCCCTTTATACAAAACATAACTCATAAAAATAGGTTCATAATCTGATTCATCAATCAGTCCTTAACCATGAATTAAAGATGCCATTAATCCCTTGATTTGGACCATGGGATTCGGCCATACACCTTGGCCGAACCTTATGGTGTATAGTTTCCAAATTAGACTCCACCTTTCCAAATTACTAACCATATATTTATTTACACTAAAAATTACTAAACCAATTCCATGGGGTTTGGCCATAGGTATGGCCAAACCCCATGGTTTCCAAATTCCCTATTTAGAATGTCCATAATTAGGTGTTTCCAAAATAATCTCTACCCTTCCATACTTGGAAGGTTTTCCATAATTAAATTCCTTTTAATTTTAGCAACCCCTTTCCATAAATGGAAACTTTCCAATTTTAGCAAACATTTTCCTTAATTGGATTATTTCCATAATAACCTACATCTTTCCATAATTGGAAACACCTTCCAAAAATAGAAGTTTTCCAAAATTAACAACCTTCCTTCCATTTTTAGATTGCTTTCTAATTTTAGCAACACTTTCCATAATGGGATGCTTTCCAATTTAGCCACCCCTTCCATACATAGAAGCTTTCTAAATTTAGCAATACTTTCCATATTTGGAACCTTTCTAATTTAACAAATACCTTCCATAAATAATAAGGTTTCCAAAAATAACTCTAGTGGGGTTCGGCCATGCACCATGGCCGAACCTCACCCTTGTAGATCTAAGTCCATCCTTTTACATCTACTTTCCAAATGGGTAAATCAACTCCATGGGGTTCGGCCATACACCATGGCCGAACCCTATGGTTCACAATCTTTGACCATTGATTTAATTCCATTAAAACATTCAATACTACATATCCAACTCCATTAAAATATTTGGTAGGGTTCGGCCATACACCATGGCCGAACCTCACCCCATTCTTTTCATTAATATTGATCCAATCAATTAGCCATAAAACAGTCATGGTTCGGCCATGCCATGGCTGACCCATATTCCATGTTCTTTCATTGATTTCTTGAATCTAAAACCGACAACCATCAAAGGTTTCTATGGTTTAAAAATCTGAGAACATGCAATCAATTTCCCTCTAATTTCCTTCCATGGTTTTTCAATATACAAAACCCAACAAAATAAATCCAATCTTTCCATGGGGTTCGGCCATGCACTATGGCCGAACCTTATCCTTCTTTCTCTCCATTTAACCCATTAATCCATCTCCTATCTTTTTCCATTTAAATTATTAAATCATTACCAATCTTCCCCCATGGGATTCGGCCAAACACCATATCCGAACCCTATGGTTCTTTTTGTTTCAAACATAAAATTGTACCATTAAGATACTAACCTCTTTGCTCTTCCAATCTTTCTTCTTTCTTCTTAATTTTCCTTCCCTTTGCTGGCCGAGTACACCTCTTGCTGCTGCCTTCTTCTTCTCTTTGCTCTTTGGCGTGAGAGAGGACTTGAGAGAGGGAGAGAGAGGAATAAAACTAGGCAATGGGATTGTAAAACCGTGCACCCCCTCTTTTTCTCTCCTTTTAAGCTTCCATTTAATCCAATATTAGAATGTTCTTAATGTAATCTTGCCCCCTCCTTTGGCCGTGTGATCTCCTTGCCATTTAGCCATTGCCGACCTCCCTTGCCTTATTAAGACCTTCCTTTAATTCTTATTTAGAAAGTACTACGCGCATAACTTTAATCATAATCCAAGTAATCTTTTAATTTAATTTAAGACAATATACCTTCCCTTTTAGAATATCCCATGCGCATAATATGGATATTATTATCTCAAATTCGGCCATGCATAATCCTTTTAATTTAAATGTATCACTAAATTAATTCAGCCCTGTTTGATTTATGGAAACCAATCCTACCATTAATTGGGTCTTAATTGGGTCATGGCCCAATTCCTTATCCAAATAAGATCCAATCTAAAATTCACAATTGAAAATGGATAAATTTCATAAAAATAATAAATTGAAAAATCCGAGGTGTTACAGAATAGTATATTTCTTTCACTAGTTGTAGTTGTAGGAAAAACATTTAGTTTAGGATCACACATTCTTTGATTTAGACTCTATGCCAAGACTTGTATGTTTTGGTTTGCAGGATTTTTAAATTAGCACTTAAAAATTGTTCTAAATATGCATATTAAGGTAACGTGAGTGCCTGTAATACCCTGGATTTTCAATTTATTATTTATATGAGAATTATTCTTTTAAATTGTGAATATTAGTCTTAGATCTTATATGGATAAAGAATTGGGCTATGACCCAATTAGGACCCAACGAATTGGGGGATTGGTTCCAATGAAAATTAAATGGGACTAAAAATTAAATAATATGCTACAATATCTTGAGAAGATATTTAAAGATTGTATGGCCGTGTATGGGATAGTGCATGGCCGAATTTTAATTATTAAATCCAAGTTTATGCGCATAAGTGATATGCATGTCTATGTGATATGCTAGAATATTTTGAGAAAATATTTAGGATTTGCATATCCAAGAAATTGTCTAAAATTAAATAAGGAAGATATCTAAAAATAAAAATAAATGTGCATGGCCGAATGATAGATATGAATATCTATATGTTATGCCATGGAATGGGAAGCCAAGGTCGGCAATGGCCAAAATAAATAAGGGGCGCATGGTACTTTCTATTAGGGATTAAGGAAGGATTTAATTAAGGAGAGCAAGGGAGGTCGGCAATTACTAATCTAAGCAAGGAGGCCACACAGGATTGCCATCTAAGGCAAGGGAGGGGCGCATGGCACCTTCCCCATTTGGATTAATTGGAGCTCATATAAGGAGATAACCCATTAGGCTGATTTCTCTCTCTCTCTCTCCCAATTGTTTATTTTCGGCGACACCAAAGAACAAGAGAAGAAAAGGCAGCAACAAGAAGGTGTTTTTGGTTGAAAGAAATTAAGAAAAAAGGAGAAAGATTTGGAAGAGCCCGGAATTGGAAAAGGTTAGTATCTAATTGATGAATTTATTTTGAAAGAAAGAACCATAGGGTTTGGCCATAGTGCATGGCCGAACCCCATGGAAAGATTTGATTTATTTTATTGGGATTTTAAGAATGAAAACCATGGAACAAGATCAAAGATGATCATGATAATTTGGAAAGGTTGATCGATCATAAGAATAGAAAAGAATGAGTGAGGTTCGGCCATGGTGTATGGCCGAACCCCACCAAATATTTATATGGATTTGAGGCTTCTTGGATTTTAAATCATGAGGACCGATTTATTAAATTTAAAGGACATGAGTTATATTTTGATGGAAGATTAATGGTGAATTTTAAATAAGAGTTATGGGAAATTCGAATGATAAAAACCATGGAGAATTATATTGTTTTAAAAGAGTTTAAATGGAAGTTGGGAGAATCATGGGTTCGGCCATGATGTATGGGAGAATCATGGGTTCGGCTATGATGTATGGCCGAACCCCATGAGGTTCTTTATGGATATAATTTATTAAGGAATTTTATTAGAATGATTAGATTAATGAATTTTAATGAAAGGATATGGGTCGACCATTGCTTGGCCTAACCATGATTTTGTTATGGCAAAGATATTGATCAAAAGTAATGAAAGGAAGGGGTGAGATTCGGCCATGGTGTATGGCCGAACCCCACCAAATATTTTATGGATTGGTGATTGATTTTAATGGATCTAAACTAATGGTCAAGATCATGAACCATAAGGTTCGGCCATGGTGTATGGCCGAACCCCATGGGGGGGCTTTTGGAATGGAGATAGATTTTGTTGCTATATTTGGAAAGCATTCAATTAAGGAAAGATGGTCTCTAAATTGGGAAACTATCTAATTTTGGAAAGATGGCTTCTAATCTAGGAAACTATCTAAGTATGGAAAATGGTTACTAATTTGGGAAGTTTCTATTTTTGGAAGGAGTTGGCTAAATTAGAAAGCTTCTAATTTTAGATGGTAAATATGGAAACCTTCTAATTATGGAAGGTGAAGTTATTTTTGGAAACCTTCTATTTTTGGAAGGAGTTTGATAATTTAGAAAGTCACACATCATAGGGTTCGGCCATGGTGTTTGACCGAACCCCATGAACCAAGTTTATGAGCTAACATGGGTTGGAAAAACATGAAAGAGGTTTGGTTAATTTTAAGGAGTGGCAAAGTTGTAAATAAAGGTTAAATTGGAGGATCATGGGTTCGGCCATGATGTATAGCCGAACCCCATGACGTCTTGTATGGACTTAAGTTGTTGAGGAATTATTATGGACCATGTAATGGGTGAATGATTTTAAAAGAAGCTATGGGTTATCTAAGCCATGAGTGGCAAAGTTGTAAATACTTGTTAAAGATGGAAGTTTAGCTTTGTATGGCAATAAGGCAATTATACGAGGAATTATTTGGAGAACTTAGATGTTTAGGATCTATGTATTTGGATCTAGACATGGGAATTGATTGGCGGACCTAGGGTTATGTACTTTGGATTAAAATAAATAAAATATTAACAAAGGTTTGGACCAATGGTATTTTGGTAATTAATGGAATAAATGAACAAAAAGGGTGAGGCTCAGCCATAGGTATGGCCGAACCCCACAAGTATGGCTTATGGATTTAAATATTGCAAATCAAGTGGGACTTGGTGTTGACTTATTATTATATTATAAGGTAACGGGATCTCGCAAGCGGTGCGCGATCGGTGATCGATTCTTGGACGAAAGACGCAAGCACAATTAGCGGTCTTTGGTAGGATTCCACCTCTTTGAAACCATGGGTTTATGTACATTGTGCCTTATCTTATTTTTGATGAATTTATGCTGCAAATGAGATGATTTAAATTGTGATTTTAAATGCTATCTTTATATGAGGAAATAACATGTGTTTTAAATATGATTTTCAATGCTATGTTTATGTTTTAAAATAGCATGTGTTTCATTGGCATCTCATGCATGGCATGGGGTGAAGGATTTGGTAACCGGAGGGTCCACACTCCGTCAGGGCGTCCGAAAAACCTATGTGGTGTACCTTGATGTGCTTTTCCATCAGGAAGAAACCAGAGGGTCCACACTCCGCCGGGGCGTCCAGAAGACCTATGTGGTGGGTACATTTATGTACATGTGATGGGTGGGACTCATTGCATTTGTCATCATTGCATGGCATGGATTTATATGGTTTTGACATTACGATATTATTATATATGTTTTGTACTAACCATGTGTTAGCCGTAACTGGAATACCTACTGGGCGCGTTGTTCTAAAGCCCTACTTCTACCCTAGTTGATGATACAGGAAATTAGGGGAACGATGAACGTAAGACAGGCCAGGCATAGGAACTTGGAAGACTTATTTTATATGTTTTGAATAAAATTACTCATGAACTTGTATTTGAGTATTCAGATTTCGGAATGTAATAACTTAGATGGATGGTTGTTAAATTTGATAATTATGGTATTTGAATGATGATTAGGGACTTGAAGTACTTTACTATCTGAATGGAATAGAACTTGGTTCTATTATGTTTCCGCAAGTTGATGTTATGATTCCGCAGGTTATGATATTTATTCCACAAGTTGATATTGCTATATGTGAACCATTTTAGTGGACTGAGTCCATGCACACATAGGGTTGGCCAGTTAAGGGTCGGACTTTGGAAGTTTGGACTTAGCTCGCATCGTGACGTCCCGCGCTCTATCACTCTACTCTGTTATAAAAAAATAATAGACTCTGAAATTACGGGAAAAAACGAGTGAAAAAGGGCGGAGCGTTACAGTTGGTATCAGAGCGAACCCGAAACTTGAATCTCTCAGAGTAAATTAATCCAGTCTCGTGCATTAATTTACTTCGTTAGACTCAGATGGATGATAGCAAAGGAAGTACAGTCAAAATAATCGGATTATCAAACATAGCAACATAGGATGTATTTCCCCAAAAACAAAACAAAATCAAGAGTGCTTATTTGGAAATTTTCCCCAACAGGTAGGAATTACAAATTTTGTTTATGGAAACTAAGTCTTGATGTTTTCAATGGCTTAGGGGGAAAATGCCTCCAAGGGGAAGGCCAAGGAAAAATACCCGACAAAACTCAAAAGGGGGTGAAGAGGAGGAACAACGTTCTCATCATGAGGAGGAACAACATTCTCATCATGAGGAGGAACAACATTCTGATCATGAAGATGAAGAACATCAATCCCACCAAGAGGAGGAGCAACAAAGCAACGTAAACATACCATTGGTGCCTCCTGAATTGCAGAATCTGGTTCAAGCGGTGGTCACTTCAGTGCTTCAACAACACCTAACTGAGAACGGAACCACCAAGGAAAACAATGACAGGAGAATGGTCAGGGACTTCCAGCAACAACGCCTCCTTACTTCAAAGGGAGAGAAGGGGCTGTCGGAGCGGAAAACTGGTTTGAAGAAGATTTCACAGATTTTGACTCTATTGAATATCACGAGTCATACTCATAAGATTTTACTGGCCACATCACAGCTGATTAATGATGCTGGTAAATGGTGGGAGGTGATAGAGAAGCAGCGAGCACTTCTCCCAGAAGGAGAAAGGACTGACATGACTTGGGAGCAGTTCTCAACTACCTTCTTGGAACATTATTTTCCTGAGGAGGAGAATGAGCTCTAGACCTAGGCTTTTCTATCTTTGGTACAGGGTACCATGACGGTGGCAGAGTACCACCAGGAGTTTCTCAGTTTATCTATGTATGCATTCTATATGGTGGATACTGACTATCGAAGGGCGCAGAAATTTGAGCGGGGTCTTCGGCCAAGCATAAGGGCCAAGGTAACTATATTCAAAGCAGCTACATTGGCAGAGGTGGTCAGCAGGGCCACTATAGCAGAACAGGAGATGGCTGAGTTGACGCGGTTTGACAATCGCCGAGCTCAGAGTGGGAGGGGTACATTTCAGCCCACCAAGAGGTTCCGACCGAACTTTAGCAGACCCACACCATCTACTGGGTCAACAGGGAGCTTTCGACCCAATCATCCCTCCCCATCTGCATCAGTCACTCAGGCTCCTAGAGTTGGGAGCACCTACTTTCATTGTGATCAACCTGGTCATTTTAAGAGGGAATGTCCACAACTCAACAAACCCTCATATTCCAGAGGTTCATCTCTTCCACCAGTTAGGCCAGCTAATTCACTTGGAAGCAGGACAGTTAATCAGGCGGGACGGCCACCTACAGGATCTGGACGGGCTTTCACTTTAGCACTCCAGCAGCAGAGGATCATTTTGTGATTCAAGGTATGGCAGTAGTCAGTAGTTCCTACGCCTTTGCATTATTTGATTTGGGAGCATCACACTCTTTCATATCTGCTGCACTTATAGCTGCTACTGGTACATTTGTACAAAAACTGTCCACATCATTCACTATTGTATCCCCCGTCGGAGACACATCATTGGCTAATTGAAGTGTGATAGTAGTAGATTTTAACTCACCCGACCCTAACTGCTCATAAACAGAGTATGGCAGTAGGCTGACGCTAGCTCCAAGATCTAACAAAGCCCTATCAATTTCAAATGTACCAATGGTGCAAGTGATGATTGGGCACCCAGGATTTTTGTGTTTTATTGGAAACCCCTGTTGGATGAGTGAACTAGTATTTTATGCTAGAAATGCCTTTTTGGGAACATTAGTTTTTCGTTTCACCATACATAGGTCTTTCAGAAATTTGGCATAGGAGGGTACCTGATTTATAACTTCAAGTAGAGATATATTGATGCTGATGTGTCTAAATACCTCTAGTATGTCACTATAGGGTACTCTTTTCTTAAGAATGACTAACCTCTGATGCTTGGATGGAAGATAGACTAGGCGGGTCCATTTGATGCTTTGGTTGACCATTAGTCTGGTCTTCTAGTTGTCTAGGCATTTTCACTCTATTATCTGCCTGTCTCCCTAATCTTAAGGTAGTAATTGATTTGGCATCATCCAGATTGGGCAATGAAACCTCATACTGGCCCCTTAGATTTGAGATAGGCTGACTGGGGAACTTGCCTCTCTCCCTATCTCCTATTGTGGTAGCTAACTGCCCAAGTTGTGTTTCAAGTTTATACATAGCTTGCTGGGTGGACTGCATGAACTGCTGCAACGTATACTTGAGAGAGTGCTTACGTTGTTGAGAATGACCGGACTGATAGGACTAACTTGACTGGGTGGATGATTTTGAGATGGATGGTATGGTTGATTGGACGCTTGGAACTGAGGAGGTTGATATGGTTGACCTTGATATTGAGGGGACCCTTGACCTACTAGCGGTTGATTCTGACGCCACAAAAAATTTGGATGATTCCGCCAATTGGGATTGTATGTGGCAGAGAAAGGGATTCCTTGCTGTCTTCCAAAAATATTAAGTGCATTGGCTGTAACGCCCTGCCCTTTTTCACTCGCTTTCCGAAAATCAGAGTATTTTGTTTTTATAAACAAAGAGTGATAGAGAGCGGGACGTCACGACGCGAGCTAAGTCCGAACTTCTAAAGTCCGACCCTTAACTGGCCAACCCTATGTGTGCATGGACTAAGTCCATGAATATGGTTCACACATAATAATATATACATGCGGATTAAATCTTAAACTGCGGATTATAATAGAACCTAAATTTAGTCCATTTTAGATAGCAAAGTACTCCAAGTCTTATTCATAATTAACTTAACATAATTATCCAAATAAAACATTCAACCATAGCAAATTATCTAAATTATTACATGCCCGAAGTCTAGCTACTCAAATTACATGTCCATGAGTAACATAAATAAAATATAATCCAATCACATAACCAAGCTCCTATGCTTGGCTCCGATCACGTTCATCGTCCCTTTCCTTTCCTGTATCATCCACTAGGGTAGAAGTAGGGCATTAGAACAACGCGCCCAGTAGGTATTCATTTAGGGTCTACACATGGTTAGTACAATTCATATATAATATCATAATGTCAAAACCATATAAAATAATGCCATGTCATGATGTCAAATGTAATGAGTCCCACCCATCACAAGTACATATAACCTCTTGATGGGATTCTCATCATCAAGGTACCCCCACATAGGTTTTTCGGACGCCCCGACGGAGTGTGGCCCCTCCGGTTACATGTCCTTCACCCCATGCCATGCATGAGATGCTAATGAAACACATGCTATTTTATATTATAAACATAGAATTAAAACTCACATTTGGAGCATATCTTTTACAACATAAATTCATCAAAATAAGATAAAAACCATCATACATAAACCCATGGTTTCAAAAAGGTAGAATCCTACTAAGATCACTAAAGTGTTCTTGTTTCTTAAACCGGCAACCGCTCACGATCGCGGACCGTTTATGAGGTCTCGTTACCTTATAACATATCCATGAGTCAAACGAATAACCCATTTGACTTGCAATAATATTAAAGTCCAAAAATACACTTTGTGGGGTTCGGCCATACACTATGGTCGAACCTCACCTATTTGGTTTTAGCCCCTCTTTTGATTTGTTAATCAAATACCATTAAGGTAATCATTTTAACAAATACAACTTTGTGGGGTTCGGCCATACACTATGGCCGAACCTCACTTATTTTGTTTTAGTCCCTCCTTTGAGTTCTTAAGTCCAATTACACAATCCATTAATCTAACCATTCATACATTAACCATCTAGCACACATAACAACCTAAGTCCATAAAATTCCTTAGTGGGGTTCGGCCATACAACATGGCCAAACCACACCATCTTGATTTTGGTCCCTTCTTCAAGTCCTTTGATTCATTAGTCTCATAAAAATATTCCCCATGGGGTTTGGCCATACACCATGGCCGAAACCCATGGTCCCTTATTTTTACCTATTTACCTCATTGCCATTACCTCCATCACCTTATGTTTAGGTTCCAAAACATAGGTCCATTCATGTAACGCCCCGCCCTTTTTCACTCAATTCTTCTCGTAAATTCAGAGTATATATATTTTTTTTATAACAGAGTAGAGTGATAGAGCACGGGACGTCACGACGCGATCTAAGTCCAAACTTCCAAAGTCCGACCCTTAACTGGCCAACCCTATGTGTGCATGGACCAAGTCCAAGAAAAACAGTTCACACATAGCAATACGATACACATGCAGAATAAATCATAACATGCGGAAAATAATAGAACCAAGTTCCATTTTGATAGCAAAGTACATAGTCAAATAAATCACATTAATCATTATCCAAATAAACATCCAACCATAGCAATTCATCTAAGTTGTTACATTCTGAAAACTGGATACTCTAAATACAAAATCCTTGAGTATCTTAAATATAAGACTAAAAGCGTTCCAAGCTCCTATGCTTGTCCTTTTCCTTGTTTAGCGTTTTTCCTCATTTCCTGCATCATCCACTAAAGGGTAGAAGTAGGGCGTTAGTACAACGCGCCCAATAGGAATTCCACTTAGGGTTAACACATGGTTAGTACAAAACATATAATATTATCATAGTGCCAAAAAGGCCATACAAACCTTGTCATGAAATCATATAAACCATGCCATAAAACCATGTAATCCATGCCATGTCATGATGTCAAATGCAATGAGTCCCACCCATCACAAGTACATACAAGTCCCTTCACATAGGTCTTTCGGACGCCCCGACAGAGTGTGGATTCTCCGGTTCCTTCTTGATGGATAATGCACATCAGGTATACCACATAGGTTGTTCGGACGCTCCGACGGAGTGTGAACCCTCCGGTTCCCTCTTGATGGATAATGCACATTAAGGTATACCACATAGATTGTTCGGATGCCCCGACGGAGTGTGGACCCTCCAGTTCCCTCTTGATGGATAATGCACATCAAGGTATACCACATAGGTTGTTCGGACGCCCCGACGGAGTGTGAACCCTCCGGTTACCAAATCCTTCACCCCATGCCATGCATGAGATGCCAATGAGACACATGTTATTTTATAACATAAACATAGCATTATTAAAATCACCTTTGAAACATAATCAACACATGCTATTTTATACAAATAAACATAGCATTATTAAAATCACCTTTGAAACGTAATCAACACCTGCTATTTTATACAAATAAACATAGCATTATTAAAATTCGTAGAAAGCATATCCTTTGAAACATAATTTCATCAAAACATAAGATAAAACAGGTGTACATAGACCATGGTTTCAAAGAGGTGGAATCCTACCGAAAACCGTTCACAAGTCCTTGCGTTCCCATCCAAGATTCGATCACCGATTACGCATCGCTTGCGAGATCCCGTTACCTTATAATATAATGATAAATCAACACCAAGTCTCACCTAACTAGAAGGTTCTAAGTCTATAAGCAAAACCCCATGGGGTTCGGCCATACACCATGGCCGAAACCCATGGTCTACCATTTTTGTCCATAATTACAATAATGCCATTGAGCCTAACCATAGACTTCTTTCTTGCTTAGATCTCAAATAATCATTCATACTTCCAAAACACATAATCCCATAAAATAATTCATGGGGTTCGGCCATAGTGTATGGCCCAACCCAATGTCCAATATTCTCTCATATTTACAAAAATGCCATTGGTTTCCTTTTTCCTTGAAATCTTCCATAATTAGACCTTATAAATTTCCCAAACCAAATAAGTCCATCAAACACAACTCATGGGGTTCGGCCATACATCATGGCCGAACCCATGGTTCTCCACTTTGTTGTTTAATTACATTTTTGCCATTCCTTTCTCCATCAATTCCTAACATACATTGTATCCTTTATTTTATTTTAAAACTACACATAACCTAACTCATGACATAGGTTCATAATCTGATTCATAAATCAGCCCTTAAACCATGAATTAAAGATGTCATTAATCCCTTAATTTGGACCATGGGGTTCGGCCATACACCATGGCCGAACCCTATGGTGTATAATTTCCAACTATGACATTAAATTCATATCATCCATCTCCTTTGATTCAATTATACATGAGCCTAAACCATATATTTAATTCTATAATTAAAAAGGTTTTCAAAAACTAAACCTTAGTAGGGTTCGGCCATACACCATGGCCGAACCTCACTCATGGCATCCAATCCATTTATTTAATCCAAGTTCCATAATCAAACCCCACTTTCCATTCTTGGATAGTTTCCATAAATAATCTTCATGGTCAATAAGTAGATATTTTCTAATTTTAATAACAACTTCCAAGAATAGAAACTTTCTTAATATTCAATCCTCCTTTCCATAATTGAAAACATTTTCTAAAAATAGATTGTTTCCAAAAATAACCACCTTCCTTCCATTTTTAGATTGCTTTCCAAATTTAGCAACCCTTACCATACTTAGATGTTTTCTAGTTTTAGCAACCATATTTGGAACCTTTCCGTATTTGGATTGCTCTCCAAATTTAGCAACCATTTCCATCTAACATTCCAAACTTAACTCATGGGGTTCGGCCAAGCACCATAGCCGAACCCTATGGTTCATGATCTTAGTCATTAGCTTAGATTCAATAAAACCTTTACTCATAACATTAATCGATTATTATCCATAAAATGTTTGGTGGGGTTCGGCCATGCACTATGGCCGAACCTCACCCCTCCTTTTTATTATTTTAGATCCACTCAATTAGCCATAAAATAGCCATGGTTTGGCCATGCCATGGCTGACCCATATTTCATATTCTTTCATTGATTTTCTTGAATATAAAACATACAATCACCAAAGGTGTCTATGATTTAAGATCTAGGAACATAAACCCAATTAATAAATCAACACTTCTCCATGGTTTTCAATCTTTAAAACCCAATAACTAATCATATCTTTCCATGGGGTACGGCCATGCCATAAGGCCAAACCTTATGGTTCTTTTTCTCCATTTAATCCATTAATACTCATCAATAATCTTTCTCCATGGGGTTCGGCCATGCACTATGGCCGAACCCTATGGTTCTTTTTGTTTCAAAACATAAAATTATTAAGCAAGATACTAACCTTTTCCCCTTTGGTTTCTTGTTCTTCCAATTTTCTTTCTTTTCCCTTTGCTTTTCTCCAAACAAGAACTCCTTCTTGTTGCTGCCCTTTCTTCTCTTGCTCTTGGCGTGGAAGAGAATAATGAATTGAGAGAGGGAGAGAGAGGAATAAACTCAACAATAAAAGATGTCCAAAACCGTGAATCCCTCTTGATCTCACCTTTTATAGCCTTCCTTAATCCAATATTAGAATGTTCTTAAGATAAGCAACTCTTAGCCGTGCGCCCCTTGTGTTTTCCGTTTTTTTTTTGCACATATACTATATTGTAGCTCAGTTTCAACCTTGTTAACTTCCGAATCAGAAAAAGTAGTAAACTACAAAGTTGTAGCCCTTGAAGTCTTATTTCCAACGCAAAAAGAATCAAAGAAATTACATATTGGAGTGAAAATTTATAACCAAAATACTGAACATATGTCAAACCTTCCTTATTTAACCATGGCCGACTTTCCCACTTTAATTAGCCATAGCCGACTTTCCCTTGTCTTATTTAGCGATGGTCAACCTCTCCTTCTTAATTTAAAACCTTCCCTTTAACTCTAATTAGTAAGTACTATGCGTATAACCTTAATCATAATCCAAATAATCTTTTAATTTAATTTAAGACAATCTACCTTCCCTTTTAGAATATCCTATGCGCATAATATGGATATTATTATCCAAATTTCGGCCATGCTTAATCTTTTATTTATTTCATAGACATTTCATCCCTTTTTAAATATCTAGCATATCATTGTGGATTTAAAATCCCACATATCTCTCATGCGCAAAATCTATAGGTTTCACATTCAAAATTCTGCCATAAAAATCTTTTGTTTAAAATTAGATATAATTCATCACTAAATTAATTCAACTTATTTGTATTTAATAAAACCAATTCCAACATTGGTTGGGTCCTAATTGGGTCATGGCCCAATTCTTGATCCAAATAAGGTCCAATTCTAAAATCCACCATTTAAAAGAATAATTGTTATATAAAATAATAGTCTGAAAATCCGAGGTGTTACAATTCATTTATCTAAACATGCATAACCACTCTAAGTGTCCCTTAAAAATATTCCAACAAATGGTTCATTAAATGGTTCATGGGGTTCGGCCATTCACCATGGCCGAACCCATGATGTTTCATTTCCATGGTCTCCATTTAATCAATCACTATATTAAGTCCATAACTGATCCATAACATAGCTCCATAAACAATCCATTGACCGTGACATAAAAACTCCAAATGACCAATTAAGTTGGTTCGTGGGTTTTGGCCATACATCATGGCCGAACCCAGGATATCATTTCTCCATCCTCTTTCTTAATTTATTTACAATAATAAATACATGACCCAAGTCCTTCCATGATGGGTTTAATCATACACTTAGGTCTCTTAAAAAACATCATCTTCTTTATGTAAAAACTTATTAAGATTACCATCTTTCTCCATCATTTTTATGGTCTAAATACCTCGATATTTCTCCATGGGGTTCGGCCATACAACATGACCGAACCCATGGTCCATGGTTCTTCACCATTGCTTCATTTAAGTTTATCATTTACAACTTTTCAAACCCACTTAAAATCATTATCATAATTCCATGGTTTTCATCCTTTAAAGACCATTTACAATTACCAACATATTCCCATCTTTTCCATGGTCCAAAAATATCTAAGTCCATCTATATTTTTCCATGGGGTTCGGCCATACACATGGCCGAACCTTATGGTTCAACATTGGTCTTTAACCATTATAAAAATTAGGGTTCGGCCATTGCGTCCTTGACCCTTGACCCTCTTTATAAAATTTATCGAGCACTTACCGATTCCGCCACTCCTCCAGTTTCTTTCTCTCCTTCTTGCTCCTTTCCTTCCTTAGCCTCTTCTTCCTTCCTTCTTGCTCTTTAGCCGAGACTGATCTTGATGAAACCCTTTGAAGTGATTCAACCAAGAGATATAGTTTAAGAGAGAGAGGAGATGCTTGGGATAGAAAATACACCAAGCTCTTGTCTTAAGGGTGGTCGGCCTTGTATGAGGGAGAGTGAGGGTGATAAAACACTCTTAAGTATTCTTGTCTTGAGAGTGGTAACAGCCAAGAGGGAGAGGGAGAGAATGAAATGAACACAATAGTCTTTCCTTGATCAATAAGGTCGGCCAAAGGTGGTGTCCCTTGGTGGCACCCCTTTGTAACTCCCATATTCCTTTACCTCCCTCCTTAATGGTCCATGTGGGGGTTTCATCCATGAGATGAAACACACCCAACGGTTGGCTCTTGGATTTCCATCTTGAGATGGAAACCCCCCCATGTTTCCAACGTGTTCTTGCCTTGGTGTTAACCTTGTGTAACCTCCACAAAATGCCACCTCTCCATTAATGACCCATTTGGGGGTTTCATCCATGGGGTGAAACTCCCATGTAGCCAATGGTCTTGCCTTGAATTGGACCACAAAACCATCCACTTCCCTTTGATGATTCATTTGGGGTTTCATCCATGAGATGAAACTCCCACACGTCCAACGTGTAACCCCTTGGAGTTTGAATTTTAAACAACAAAATTCTTCCATTTCCCACTCCACTCAACTCATCATTTTAATTTAATTCATTTGAAATCAATTCAAACCCTTGATCCCATTTCCAATTTAATTCAGCCCCACATAATTTAAACTTGAACTCACTTGGTGGTCAACCAAGTCAACCACGACCGGGTCCCAATTGAGCATTTCGACCCAATTAACAAATTTTGACCCAATTAACACTCTTGACCCAATTGAACACATCTTACCCATTTATTTCTATTGAAACCATATCCACAATCCGTTGGATCTTAATTGGGCAATGACCCAACACTTTACCATCTAAGGTCCATATCTAATAATTCACAATTAAATGGGTAATTTTCATATATATATATATATATATATATATATATATATATCAATCACTTGAAAATCCGGGGTGTTACATTGGCTTGCTCGGTTGAGCACTCAGCATTCGATCCTATGGAAGGACAGTTTTGAGCAATGTGTCCTAAGTTAGAACACAATGTACAAACTTCAGCAAGCATTCCTAATGATGGTTTCATTGCCTGAGTTATTGGTAAAGCATCGAATTTCTTTGTTAAGTTCGCAATTGCAAGCTTAACGTCGAAATCACTAATAATTTCGTATAAACCTCATCTCTTTGAGGTTTGTGCTGAATTCTTTCTTTTGGGAAAGTCCCATCGTCGAGAACTTTCCGCCAGCAATTCTAAAAAGGTCCATCCATTGTTTGTAGTTAGCTTTAAAAATTCCCCACCCTTCATAGACTCGATCATTGTGCTGTTCGATGTAGTTAAACCATCATAAAAGAATTACACGAGTCTCACCGTTTTAAAGCTGTGGTGGGGGCATTTACTCAACGTATCTTTGAATCTTTCCCATGACTCACAGAATTGTTCACCCTCCTTCTGATTAAAGTTTGAAATTTCTTTCTTGAGGCATTAGTTTTAGATACTAGAAAAATTTATTCAAAAACTTGTTGACCAACTGATCCCAAGTTGTGATGAAGTTTGCAGGTAGAGAATTTAGCCAAGATTTCACTTTTTCTTTGAGAGAAAAAGGAAAAAGACGAAGTTTAATGGATTCATCAGTGATACCTTGAAGTTTGACGGTGGAGCAGATCTCTAAGAATTCTTTAACATGTAAGTAAGAGTCCTCACGATCAAGTCCATGAAATATGGGTAAAAGATGTAATATGGCAGGTTTGAGTTCAAAGGCAACTTTAGTTGCTAAAACAACGATGTCCGATGGTGTATTACGTGTGACTGGTGAAAATTAGTCTTGGAGAGTTTTCTCTTCGACTCTTTCTCCGGCCATGTTAGGTAATGGTGGTGGTGATGAAGGTGGATTGTCTATGTATACGGCTGAGCTAGATTGAGCTCCGGACGCAACGATCGGTAAATAGATGGAAAATGTAACTCAAACCAAGCGATTGTCAGAGTCATAATTTATACACAGATACGATCATTCACGCTCAACCAAATCCACACAAAATATGCCCTAAACTTAGACTAACACAGGGATCCTAGACTCTAGACTGCTCCTAATCTCTTTTCTAGAAAATTTTAGCCTCCAAGGATAGTTTAACCACAAACACAGCCAGGTAAGTTTCCATGTAAGTGGAGGAGCACAATAGCAATCTACTTAAGCTTCCACTTATCCTTTCGGCTGTTTACACCTTGGTGATAAAACTAGCCTAGACACCGTGATTGAAACAAAACTCTTCACCAATGGACTAAAAATAATTGAATTAAAAGTTGTCCTATTCAGTACGAACAACCCTAAATGAGAGTTTTAGATTGATTTTAATTGGGTAATGCATGAACTAACTTTTTGTTTTTTTCTTTTTACTACTCTTTAAGGTTTTTTTTTTTTTTTAGTTTTTTTTTTTTTTTGAAGAATGCAAGTCTAAATTAGCAGTGCAAGATTCAAGCAAATATGAAAATTATAATCAAACAGTTTTAATCTAATGCATGAACTAGCAACCTAAATGCATGAAAAAATTAAATATACAATTTTTTTTTTTGTTTATGCAAAAATAAAAGCAAGACAATCCAGTAAAAACTATATGAATGCACAAAAATCGAAAATTAAAGAAAGGAGATTGAATGCACGGATAAAAGCAAGACAATCTAGTAAAAACTATATTAGCAAGCGCAATTTTTATTTTTCGATAATTTTTTCTTCAAAAATTTTCAAAGCACAGATAATTTTTTCTGCAAAAATTTTCAAAGCACCTACACAAAACAAAACTCAAAACCATAGTGAAGCATTTAATAACATAAAATATGCATGATTCCTAAACTAAATGAAGATTTCCTAATATTATAACTAGTGGAGGAAATTAAAAGATTGTAATCTAATTAAGAACTCTAAATTAAATTAAAACCATAAAAAATTTTAAATTAACATCCACGAAATTAATCAAGATTAGATTTTCAAGTCTAAGAATAATCCATGAAAAGTCCAAAGTTATTTCATAATTTTATTTAAATAATGCACTGTAACATGAAACCTTTCAAATTTAGATGAGGGTTTTAAATTAGAAATTTTCTAAGTTTAGAAGCTGTCCAAAATTAGATTTAATCCAAAATTTGGCACTTCCTAAAAATAACAATTTCTAATATGAGACATTTTTGTGACTTTCCATAGACAGAAGCTTCAAAATAAAGACCTCCCAATTTAGATCTATTTGTAAAAATAGAATGCATCTAAATTAAATTATATTTCTAAGATTAGAAAAATACTAAAAAGAGAAACTAGTAAATTTTGGAAATTTCCAAAAATAGGAGTTTCCAAAAATGTCAAGCTTCTGATTTTAGCAATAGTTCCAAATTTAGATCATCACCAAATTTTTGTTATTTCCAGAAATTTCTAATCTAATTAACCTTCTAAAATTAGTTATTCTAAAAAAAATTAGAAACGTCCAATTTTAAAGAGCTGCCAAATATGGAAATTTCTAAAAATAGCATTATTTATAAAAATAAGTACTTCAATGGTGACTTTCTAAGTTCCCCAACAACGGCGCTAAAAACTTATTGTATTTTAAATTTATACTCGCAGGCGCACGAACAATTTATAATATAGCTTTGCAGTGCAAGGTTGAACTCATCAGAACTTAGGAAAACATATTCGTGAAAAATGTACCATTGAATTATATATTTTTAGAAATTTAGAAAACATGAAGAAAAATCATAAATATGGAATTACTTTTTCTAATCTATGAAATTTAATTTTAGTTTAGAAATATTCTAGACTTAAACATAGAATCTAACAATTTAAGAGATCTAATTTTAATTAAGATGGTTGATTTAATCTAAAAATATAAATAATCTTAACTTAACTTAGAACATAAAACTTAGATGCAATTACTTAATTACCAACCTAATTCTCCAATTTGATGAGTTTTTTTAATTTTAAAAACAAAAATAAATTTTAGAACATGTAAATTACGTCTGTACATATTTACAGTGGAACTGGATCAAAGAATCAAGGAGACTTTATTTTTCAAAATTTAAAAATAAAATCAAAGCCTAGAATATGGAGCTCACTTAAATTATCAATCATACATTCCAATTTTTCATTTATTGAAACTCTTATTTTAATAATTATGAAATCCTAAGAAAATTCAATTCAAGCCTTTGTCTAGATAAAATTTCAACTTGTAATTGCAAATTCAAATATTTCATTCACTCTTAAAAAAAGCCTTGAATCGGTAAAATCAAGTTTTACCTATCCTAAATATTGCATCCACTCTCCTCAAATATCTTAGAATACATTCAATCATAAAATTATAAAAAGAATGAAAATAAAATCAAATTCTCGTCATACATAAATTAAATAATTGGACGACCATGATTCTAAATAAATCCACCCTTCATTTATTTATAAAATATGAAATTAAAAATACAACATAATGAAATTTTGGAATTAAAGAAATAAGAAAAATATAATGGAAATCAAAATCCACCAACATTAGAACCCAATGTGGATCAAGAATCCCAAAGTATTTCCTTCTCTTCTCCTCTCTTCTCTTTTGCACAACCTTTTCTTCAATGCCAAGGTTCAATTTTCTCAATGGGAGAGGGACAATATTTATAGATGAAAGGAGGTGGAGTGAATGGCTTGGATTTAAAGATTTAAATCAAGTAAGTGCACTTGGAGTGCTGATATGTTTGCGCTAAACACGAAATGGCTTAAAAGAGGCAAGAAGGTGGAAAAAATTAATAAAATTCTTGTAAGGAAAGTGGGTGCAAAATCCCAATTTTTACACATGTACCACATTGCAGCTCAATTTTAACCAAGTTAATGTCCGAATCACGAAATTTTATAAAAGGAAAAGTTGTAGCCATTGAAGTCTTCTTTCCAACCC
Organism: Chimonanthus salicifolius; assembly: GCA_013350335.1. Classification (NCBI taxonomy): domain Eukaryota; kingdom Viridiplantae; phylum Streptophyta; class Magnoliopsida; order Laurales; family Calycanthaceae; genus Chimonanthus; species Chimonanthus salicifolius. Next base: position 52,269,427 of record CM023540.1, on the reverse strand, counting down.
AGAAAGAATTAATGCAATCGGATATTAGAGTGAAAAATTATTGTTAAAATACTGAGACTGTGTCAAACCTTCCTTCTTTTTCTCTACTTCGTATTTTGTTTCTACTTTATTAATCTACTTGGCAGATTCAAAAATCTTCTCATAATGACGTGAAAATTTCAAATTTCCTCATATGTATCTTGAGATGATGAAAATAGACTTCACACGTGTAGATTTCTTCATAGGCTTTTCTTAATGGGCTTAATAATTGGGCTTTTCAAAGTATGTAACATCTAATAATTGCACCACTTACATTCAATTCTAAAAATGTCTAAATTAATATAAGCTCTCATAAATAGATTTGAATTAATTAATTTACAAATAAAACCGCTTAAATTGTGGTAAAATAATTGTTAAAAATTCCAACTTTCTAAAAATATCAACGTATGCCCATAAATTGCAAAATTCACCATTTGAATTATCATATCTTGTATTTCCCTGTAAATCCTACAAAACTTCCAAAACCCCGTTAAACATATCCTAAAACACTAAAACAAGGGCTAACTAGTCCAAGTACAAGGGTAAAATAGTCATTTTCCTGTGCTCATCAATTAACTGACCGTTCTGTGAAAATTCCAAGAGGTGTGATAGAAGACGTTCAAGTTAAGGTTGACGATTTCTACTCTCCAGTGGATTTTATTGTGTTAGATACACAACCAACTCAGAACGATAATGGGTATATCCCAATTATTCTTGGACGACCATTTTTTGCCACTGCAAAAACTGTGATCAATTGCCAAAATGATATGCTTAGATTATCATTTGGAGAACTCACAACCGAACTCATTGTTTCTGGCCTATGTCGACAACCTCTCTGCACAGATGATCATCCAAGGTTAACTTAATTCAAAGTTTTGTTGATGAATTTTTCCTTCACTCCATTTGCGATGATCAGTTCGAAAAATCATTGTCTAATTTAGACAAGGATTTCAATAAAAATGAAGTGAATTATATCACCATGACTGAAGCTTTTTCCATCTATCTCAGTCCCATCTGTTGAGAAACCACCTGAATTAGAGATTATAGTACTCCCTGAGACTCTCAAATATTCTTATCTTAGACCTTCAAATACATTGCCAATTATCATAGCTTCATACTTAACTTCTGAGCAGGAGTCTAGACTCCTAACTATTTTAAGAGATCATCGTGACGGTATAGGATGGTTCATCACCAATCTCGAAGGAATTAGCCCTTCTGTAGTCATGCACAAAATTCACTTGGAAGAAAATTCCAAAACATCTAGAGAACCACAGAGACTGTTAAATCCTACGATGTAGGAAGTAGTGAGAGCCGAAATTTTAAAGCTTCTTGAATCAAGTATCATTTATCCAACCTCTGACAGTGCATGGGTAAGTCCAATTCACATTGTCTCGAAAAAGTCCGGTGTCACGGTAATAAAAATGAGGAAAATGAGTTAGTTCTAACATGCGTGCAAAGGGGTTGGAGAGATTGTATTAGTTACCGAAAGCTGAACACTGCCACTCGTAAAGATCACTTCCCTCTTGCATTCATCGACTAGATGCTTGAACGTCTAGTTGATCATGCATTCTATTGTTTTCTTGATCGTTATTCCGTCTATAACCAAATCTATGTTGCTCCTGAAGTCCAGGAGAAAATAACCTTCACATGTCCATTCTATACGTTCGTCTATCGTCATATGCCTTTTGGACTATGTAATGCACCCGCCACCTTTCAACAGTGCATGTTCAGTATTTTCTCCGACATGTTAGAATGTTCCCTAGAAGTCTTCATTGATGACTTTCAATTTTTGGATCAACTTTTGACCAGTACCTGCACCATCTAACTGTTGTGTTAATCAGGTGCAAAGAACAGAACTTGGTACTCAATTGGGGAAAATACCACTTCATGGTGAAATCAGGCATAGTACTAGGCCACATCATCTCAGAAAAAAGAATTGAAGTAGATAAAGCCAAAGTTAACCTAATCTCTAATTTGCCAAAACCCTAAATTGTTAAAGAGATTAAGTCATTCTTAGGTCATGCTGGATTTTACAGAAGGTTTATTAAAGGATTCAGTGACATATCACGACCTCTCTATGGGCTCTTGACCAAGGATGTCATTTTCAATTTTGATGAAAAATGTGTCATAGTCTTTGAAAATTTGAAAACTAATTTGACTTCTGCTCCAATCATACAACCACCTGATTGGTCTATACCCTTTGAAATCATGTGTGTTAGTGCCACAGTTTTGCCGAGTCCCTATGTTTGTCAAATTCGTGACTTGGGAAGAGCTTGAAAATCCAAGGTAACCAAGAGTGAGGATCATGCTCCACCGGATTGAAGTTCATCTCTATGGCAATCACAGAACAAGTATTTGGCCATAGATGACTTTAGGTGGTACCTACTCCTTAGGAGGACCATTTCTAGGCTTAGTTGAACAAATGGTAAAATCATAAAAAGCCCAGAAAGGAAAGCTAAACAATGAATTGGAACCCAATTTGAAAATATGTATTTGGTTTCACCGTCAGCTCGAACAGTCGCTCTCATCGATTCCTCGGTGGAGACAGGATCGACCCATCATGGTCAAGGACTGGTCGGCCAGATTGACAAAAGTTCTGGAACATAGAACTATCATTCTGGAAAAGCCTCTGATCGAGAGTCTCGTATGCAGCGACCCCTCAGTGAAAGGCTAAAATGACCCCTCATAGTCAACGACTCTTCGATAAAGACTTATGAGTTCTAGAACTTAGAACTTAGGTGGACTCTCTAGAAAACAGATATATCGATAGTTCAAGACTGATCGAGAGTACCAGGACAGATCCCTCAGTAAAGGACGACAGGTCGGTCTGATTAAAACTAGTTTCTGGACTTGAAACTCTGTCAGCATGGTGTTACCCTAAACCGAGCCTCTCGTATGGACTGACCTCTCGGTGACATGAATGTCGACCTATCGGCGACATCGACATGTTAACTGGGAAAGAATATTACTGTTGGGAGTACATTTAGTGCGTAACAATTGGGTGGTTTAACAGTAACAAATATGAACACCGACCCATCGGTGCCACCAACCTGTCGGTACTGAACAGTTTGAAAAATGGCTAAAAGTCCTCTATAGATATGAGTGTTGTGTGCTCATTTTATTATCTTCCTTGAACTGAGAATTCACACTCAAAGAAACGATCATCACTCTTATGCCTACACTTGAGAATCATATACAACCAATCTATTGATTGAGTTAGTGAAAGAGAGAAGTAGAGGAGAAAAGAAAATACACAAACTAGGATAGATATTTGTACAACCATTTTCCTAGTCACCCAAGGATTGTGATTGTTCTACGACAACTACAAGGTCGAATGTCGGCACACATTGGGTGGATCTTTGAGAAGTACATTTCTCCGAGAAAAAGTTTCAAGACAAGTGCTTATTGGTTTTAAGTTTGTTTTTAAGACTTTTGTCCTGAAAGTGGATTAAGGAGGATTGGCTTCGGAACCACAATAAAAAAACTCTAGAGCGTTGTCTCTGGCACAGTGGTGGGTGGAATTCCTAGCCGATTGACTGAGGTGGAATTCCTACTCTAATTGTGAGGGTGTAAGTCCCCACTTAGTGAATTTGGGGATAGCTCAAGGTTGAGCTAGTCCTAATAGTGGATGTAGGTTGGCTAATTGAACCACTATATATCTTGTGCCCGTGTGCTTGTGGTGTTAGAGGTAATTTCTTGTGTTAATTGAATAATCACTTTTGCTTACACTCACACACTTGATTGATATATCCGCTGCATAAACATTAATCAATCAAGGAATTTTAAAAAGGACCAACGAATTGGGATTGACCTATTCACCCCCCCCTCCCTCTCTAGGGTCAATCGTGTTCTAGCTCCATACTGACTTTCAATTGGTATCAGAGCCTGGGTGCTCATCGTAAAGTATTTAACCATCCGAATTGATCTATGTTAGAACATCCTCATGGGCACCCCAAAATTTGCTCATTATTCTCTATTGTTTGTTTACTCTTATTAAACAACAAAAATAGAAAATAAACTTGCATCTCATGATGATGAAGAATGGGCCACTATCCAAGATGAGTTTATTGAAAAATATTGTACCTCTTTGAATAGTTCAATGGAAGGCTTCACCTCTCGTAACCAATTGGAGAAATGTGAAAGAAGTGAAAATGTAAATTTTAAATGTTTGGTTGCCTCCATAATTAATGATCAAGAGGGATCCACTAGTGAAGAAGAGGATAGTGATGAAGATCTTGACAAGGATGATGACCTCCAAAAATCTTACAATGATCTGTATCTAGAAAGTGAAAAGTTGGCTAAGAAGGTAGACATATTTAAATCTGAAAAATTAAACCTTATAAACCAACTGGAAGACTTGAGGAAAGACTATGAGTATCTCACTTTAGAGCTGAATTATTCAAATGAAGAAGTCTTGAAATTCAAAGAAATTGAGGTATGCTTCAAGAAACATTAAAAAAGACAAAGGGATGAAATCAAGATGCTCAATAATGTCAAAGAAGATCTTGAAGATCATATAGTGAAACTAACTCTAGAGTTATAAGACTTAAGAAACCATAAAGAAAATTTTCAAGATAAATTTACCCAAGGAGAAGAAAAATTGGAAAAACCTTTAAAAATGGTTAAAAGGTTTGGCGATAGGTCCGGTCTTGGTTTTTCATTGGAAACCAATGGACCTATTGGCCAAAAGGTGTCAATTAAGGTAGATGTGCCTAAAACATCCAAGGGTAAGTGTTTTTATTGCCATAAGGTTGGACATTACAAGATGGAATGCAACCTTAGAAAGAGACACATGGAGGATAAAGCCCAAAATCAAGCACAAAATCTTCATGTTAAAAAACAATCACAAAATCTTAAGGTAAAGCCTAAAAGATACCCATCAAGACCTAATAATAAGATACTCCCAAAGCATGACTCCTTATTAAGACAACTCGACCAAACCTTGAAGAGATTGAGATATCCAATACAGAAAACTTCAGGGTCTTATTGGGAAGACATAATTTTTGGTAACTACAACTCTAGAATGTACTCTTCTTGGCGATAGTACATACTCTACTTGGAAAGCCATACATTCCACTCAAAGTATTTGAAACATTATGTGGTTTGGAATGTAAATTTTGATTTTGTCCATGTTTTAATAAATTATTTTGGGGATATCAGTGGTTTGTCATGTTAGAATGAGTTTGTGTATGCCATGCTTAGAATAGGATTTCGTCAAAATGCACAAATCAGGAATGATTGCTCTGCTATATAAATCTCTCGGTAAAATAACTTGTCGTGAATTGACTAGTCGGTATGACAGACATGTTGGTATTGTGCTAAATTGAGCGTTGTTAAAAAAGGCAAAAGTTGTCGAAAGGATCGACCTGTCGATGAGAGACGACATGTCGGTAAGTCATAAGCTTAAGTTAAAAAGACCCTTTTTGCGAAAAAGATGATTCATTCGAATTCGTCGTTCTCCCTCGCACGAAAGCTTTGGAGATTTCCCTCTTTGCTCCCGTGCCCTAGACCAATCGTTAGACCTCTCTAAGTGATTTCAAGTCAGACAAACATAGGGTTTTTACTCTTCTCACCTCAAGAAACCAAGGTCTCACAGACAATGTGATTTTTCGTGCTCAGATGACCTCAAAAACTCTTCCCTCCTCAGTTTTTTTTAAGTCAGTTCCATATAAGTAAACCATGCCAATGATGAAGTTACCAAAGAAATTCCAAACACCTGAATTAGAAGAACAGGCTGATGCTAGTTCTCCTCCTCCCAAGAGACCAAAACCGACTAGGGAAAAAACACCTACTTTGTCAAGACCCAGCCATATCCCCATAAGATTTAGGGATTCCGATTCTGAAAACACTCCTCTAGCAAGACTCTCGTTTATCAGATCCAAGTCTGGACACAAACCTCATTCCCAAATCCCATCTGAAAGGGTAGAAGAACCTGCTGAAGAGAGCAGAATGACCAAGAAGAAGTCATAGAAGAAACAAACATAGATGAGGAAGAAGAAATTACCAGGGAAGAAGGAGTAGTTAGGGCGTTTGGTGTAAGTGATGAGGAAGGAGTACCCTCAGATGAAGAGGGTGTTGGTCCCTATCTTCAACCCCTAGTTTGTCATAGGTGCTTCAAAGACTTCAATATAGAAAGAACTAGTTGTGCAGCTAACTTGCATAAGTGTGGGTCTATGCAACTGCTACAGGACATGGGCTGGTCAAATTTAGTACATTGGGGTGGAAATATATAGTCTTCCTTGGCTATGAGAATGTATTGCTCCATCAGGGAAGATTCAAGAGCAAACTGTTTCAAAATTATCTTTAAAAATGGAGATCCAGTATACCACTTAAAACAACATCACCTTCCTTGGAATATACATGGGAATCATTTTTTCTAAAGGTGACTTCATTATCTTTAGCACACAATTGATATATTCTAAATAAGTTGTGTTTAATGTAATCAACAAGATATACATCATTAATGACACCAGAAGATGAGAGACACAATGAACCTTTCCCAATTATGTTGGCCATGTTCCCATCACCAAAGACAACCGATCCTCCCTAGAAATCAACAAAGTTAGACATTTATGAACTGTTTCCAGTCATATGTCTAGAGCATCCACTATCCATATACCACTTTGATTGCCTTTCAACATTTAAGGTGGTATGAATCATGAAGCTTTTAGGCCTAGGGATCCACTTGATTGAGGAAGAAGACTTCATGGCCTTTTGATGTACATTTTCGATAGATTGATATGTCTTCCAATGAAAATTTTTGAGCCTTGGGTTCTACAATACCCTTAAGATATTGTTCAATATTTGATTTAGAAAATCATATCTTGTGTTTCCCTTTTTTTTTTTGTCCTTTCATGATTTAAAATTTTGGATTGAGAGACTTGAGGATGTTTTCTCAAATGTTCCTTTCTTAGGAGGCATTCAAATTTGAAATGCCCAACCTTACCACAATAATAACACATTTGAGAGATGAGGGGATTTACTCTTAACAAAGGTGATAGGATGTCAAGGCTTATTTTCTGAATCTTCATTGTATCCAAGCCCAAACTATTGAGCACTGAAAAATGGCAATTTTATCATTAGAAATTGGATTAGTAGTCTTGATTTTGTGTATATTAGGTATGTTTAATGTTATTTTTGAGTTTTGTAGGAAAAAATATGAAGAAATTAAGCTATAAAATGAAAGAAATGCAGAAAAGTGGGTCATATTCATACTTTTGGGAAGTTTGTAAATTTTAGCATCTAATTTCATTTTGGATTTATTGTAAATTATTATAATTCAGATCCAGATATAAGAGCTTGAACTATAATAATATTTTTAGACTGTGTTAAATTGTAAAGGTGGTAAAAATTAATAAACACATAAATGGGCCCACTGATCTGATCCAAGTCTGAAGTCCAAGCTCAATTGAAGTCTGAGTCCATAAGCCACAGTTCACTAGTGAGCTAGGCTAGAGTGAAGCCTAGATGCCCAAGCTTGTAAGATAAAGCTCAAAGATGAAGGCCAGAAGCCCAAGCCTACAATTTAAAGTCCAAGTCCAACAGTTCAAGGTGGGGCCAGCAAAATTCTTATGGAGCTATGGAGTACCACATGTGTGAAATATTTTCTCTAAAATCCAAGGATAAAATTGTGTTAATCAAAATGGGATTGCAAAAATCGTATGGAGCACAATTTGACATGAATTTCGATCCTATTGATGTGGAGATGAGATTATTGATATTGGATTGAATCTAGAAAATAATGCAATATATCTGGACACCATACAAATCGAATTCGAAATTGCTAGATTGGAGTGATCTTTTGAGATTTGAAGCTTGGATAGAAATTATCTTGAATGGACACATGTCAAAATCGCCCAAGCCAGAGGACAATTGTCAATTTCGTGTGAAGCCTTGGAGAGGAAGAAATAGAGAGAATTATGGATCAAGAATTATGAAAAGGAGAGAGGAGTCAGCAGTGAGTCAGCAAATATCCAAATGAGAGATAGAATTCTAATTTCATGGAATTTTAATCCCAAAAATCGTGTGGCTCTATATTTATTTCCAGATTTGATTTTTCAATGGAAAAAATATAAATACTAGAGGATAATGTACAGTAAATTTCGAACAGACCTGGAGCAAAAGAATTATCTAGAATTGGAACACAAAGAAGACAGGGAACTGAATTCGAATTTACAAGTAGGTGCCCTTGTGATTTTTTTTTTATTTCTCTGTATTTGTTGTAAATTCCAAAAGAGTTGTAATATTTCCATTTAATAAATCTAAGATAAGCTTTTAGAATCCTGGAACATCCAATTTTCGAGTTCCTTTAATGATTGTCTCATTTAATTTTAATTTCGTATTCTTTGTTTAACTATTGGGACATAAAGAAATAATTAGATTCTGAATTTAATTATTTTAAATCTAAGGATCTGAAGTTCATTTAATTAAATTAAAGAGTATGGATTTTAATTTTAATGAAAGATTTGAATTGAAAACTTGGACTTTTATGCTAATTTCAGATCTAGATCTCTTGTTTATTAAACTTCTTGGGTATGATGTTCGATTGCAATGAATGGTTCTGATCCACTATAAATATGTGTATTATTCTTGTTCATATTTTAATTCTTTCATTTTTTATTTCATTTATTCAATTCATTCAAATTCTTTGGAACTAGATTAGGAATATTTTATCTGCTTCTTAATTAATTGGTTTTGAGTTAAGTTGAGATTTTTTTCTCTCCACCATTCTAATTAAATTTTGAATGTACTAACTTTAGATCTCATATTTAATTAATTTACATTGTTAGATGTTAATTTGGATTTTGTTGAATTAAGTATATAACTCTATGTTTTAGAAAATTAGATCTCACGTTTAAGAATTAATTCCATAATTCTATTTTCTTCGATTGCATTATTCTAAATGGGACCAATTTATTTTTTTAGCATATATTTTGTGATTTCATTTGGGTTCGACCTCGTCTTAATCGCTATACTATTAAATGGTTCGTGCGCTTGCGAGTAACAAATTTAAAATTTGCACGACAAGTTTTTGGTGCTGATGCCAAGGAGAATAAAAAATAAAATGAGTGCCATTAGATTTATGTGATTTTGGAAAAAAATCTATTTTTAGAAACTTCTATTTTTTGGAAATTTTTTAAAATTAGAAATTTCTATTTTAAGAAGTTCTAATTTTACAAAGTTTCCTTAGATTAGAGATTTTTAAAAATATCAATAAATTTGGAGTTAATTTATTTTTGGAAGGTTGATAAATTTTGAAATTGCTGTAATTAGGATTTTTCTATTTTTTTAAAATTTTCTAATTTAATAGTTTCCACTGTTAGCAAAAAAGATTCTAATCTTGGAGATATGTCTTAATTTAAGAATAATCTATATTTAGAAAGTGATCAATTTTTGGAAAGTTCTATTTTTAGAAAAATCTATTTTTGGAAAGTGGTCTAATTTTGGAGACGTTTAATTTTAGACAATTTCAAAAATTAGAAATTTTCTAAATTTAGAATCTCATCTAACTTGGAAAGTTTCTAAATATGATTTCTAAAAATAAAATTTCAATGGAAACTTGTGAATCTTCAATCTTGCATTAATTTGGTGGAATCTATATTTTATGGTCTTAACTTAATTTAAAATTTTAATTAGGTTGTAAAATTTCAATATACATGGATTTTGAATTGCGCAATAAAAATTTATAGCAGAAAAGCACAACAGGCCAAGGTAAGTGACTAAACTAATTTTCTTTAATTTTTTTCATGCATTCATATAGAATTTTTATTTAGGGTGTTTAAATTTGTTTTACATAAAAAAATGTGCATATTTACTTTGCTCATGTATTTAGGTTGTTAGTTTCATGCATTAGTGTAGATTGTTTGATTATTGTTTGCATATTTGTTTTGAATCCTGCATTGTTAGATTTAGGACTGCATTAAAAAAATCAAAGAGATTAGTAAATAAAAATGGTTCATGCACTTCCCAAGTAAAATCAATTTAGAAACCATTAGTTATATTTTAGGGTTTGTCATGCTCAATAGGAACATTTTTAATCTAAAATAATTTTTGTAACCGGTGAATAGTTTTTCTTCAAGAATGGTGTCTAAGGCTAGTTCTGTCACCAAGGTGTGCGGTTGAGCACGTCAAAGGATAAGTTGGGACGAGATGTTGTCTGTGCTTCCCCACTTGCTTGGCCATGCTTGAGGTTAAACTCTCTTCAGAGACTTAAATCTTTTTGGAAAGAAAAGTAGGAGCCAGTCTAGATTTTAGGGTCCATTTAGCAACCAAAAGTTTGATTTCTCTAGTGAGATTCGAAATTAGATTTAGGTCATTTATTGTTTGATTTTTCTTTGGTCTTGTTTTGTCCTTTTGTTGAAAATGAGTGTTTGGAGGCGCGATTTGCCCAATCGTTTGGTTAGAATAGAGTCTCTAGGTTGTGAATCTTGTGTCAGTCATCGATCCATTATGGATGATAAGAGGGTTAGTGAAGTGATAGAAATTTCAACGTTAGAAGTTTCATTAAATCCCAACCGTTGCACTCATGGTGAGGAGAGTCTGACTAATGGTGGTGAGAACTTAAGTGTTGACGGGAATGATGAGCTAAACCCTATATAAAGCCACCCAAGTCCACCAAAACACCATAATCACCATTTTAGGTCAACTATTGTGTGTCAATGTCGTTCAATTTGTTAAGTCAATCTATGATTTTAATTAATTTGTTAGAGTCAGTCTAGCCTAGGACTTTTATTGAGTCAATCTAGTTTAGGATTTTTACTTTTGTGTCTGTTTATAGTTGTTGCGTTGTGAGCCCTTTCATGTATGTCTAAATCTGAATACACATTGTTCTGAAATTTTTCTGATCACTATAGATTAAGGAACATTGAGGACAATGTTTGATTTAAGTTTGGAGGTATTGAGGGATTACACTTGTGTTACTATTGAGTCCAATAAAAAGTTTTGTGTTTTTGGTCTGAAAAAAAAAAGACAAAAAATAAGCGAAAGGACAGACTTAATATATTAATGGAAGAGTAACTGAAGACTGAGACTCCTTGGGGCTGAAAAGACTATCAACTTTGGTTTAAAAGGAAACGTCTTGACGATCTGACATAAAAAGAGTCACATTTTTAGCATTAAGATATAAATGAAAATCTTTATATCATTATTTTCCAGACAGACTTTGAAAGTTCTCCCTTTGGCGCTAGAGCACGATTGACCCTAGAGAAGGGGGGGAAGGGAGGGGGAGAAGGGAGGGGGGATGAATGGGTCAATCCCAGTTTCTATGGTGTTCACAAACTTCTTGATTGTTTGAAGTTTAAGTGCAGCAGAATGACAATATTAATCAAGAGATTTGTTTAGTGTGATAATTTGTTTTTAATTACTTAAATGATCACACTAAGTTTAGAACCCTTTGCATATTGTTTGATTATCAATTCTTGTGCACAATGTATAAATAAAGATAATCAAATGCAAAGTGATGTGTGTTGAGAAGAGTGCTTAAATACTAAAACACAAACACATAATGATCAAACATCACAAGACCAAATTTATAGCGGTTCGGTTAGCCAACCTACATCCACTATTAGGACTAACTCAACCTTTAGCTATCCCCAAATCCATTAAGTGGAGACTTACACCCTCACATTTAAAGTAGGAATTCCACCTTACTCATTTGGCTGGGAATTTCACCCACCACATGTAGAATAGTAATTTCACCTATTCATTTGGCTGGGAATTCCACCCACCACATGTGCCAGAGATGACGCTCTAGATTTTTTACAATGGTTCTAGAGCCAAGCCTCCTTAATCCACTTTCACAGGATAAAGGTTTAAAATAAAATTAAAACCAAGAACCACTTGCCTTTGTAGCTCTTTGTCGAAGATGTGTGCTTCTCAAAGATCCACCCAATGTGTGCTGACGCTCCGCCTTGTAGCCGTCGTTGAGTAATCACAATTTCAGGGTGACTAGGAAATTGGCTCTACCAACATCGTTCCTAGTTGATTATCCTTTCCACTCTCTCTCTCTCTCAGAAACTCAATCCATATGATTGGTTGTATTAGATTTCCCAAGTGTAAGCACAAAAGAGAGAGTGATCCTTTTGTTGGCCCTTGATTAAGCTCACTGATAATGATGAGGGTCCAACGGATTTGCAAAGGATATCAACTGGTTGCACAAAGATTGATGTTTATAGAGAAGGCAAGCAGTTGCAGAATCTGTCATGTACCGACAGGTCTGGCGCAACGAGGGGTCAGTGACTAAGAATATCATCGTTCAACCACCAGACCATTGCGCATTAAATGCACTCCCAACCGTATATTTATTTCCTGGTCAACATGTCAATAGTCATGGCACGGAGAGGTCGGTCCATATGAGGGTCTCGATCTGGGGCAACACCATGCAGACAGAGTTTCTTGTCCCGAAACTTGTCTTGCCCACAACGACCTGTCGCCCTTTACCGAGGGGTCGGTCCTGGTACTCTCGATCGGTCTTGAATTACCAAGATGTCTGTTTTCTTGAGAGTCCATTTGAGTTCTAAGTTCCACAACTCATATGTTATCATCGACAAATTGTTGACCACGAGGAGTCATTAAGTTCATCACCGAGGGGTCTGTGCATACGAGACTCTCGATCAGAGGCATACCCAGAATGACAGTTCAATGTTCTAGAACCTTTGTCAATCTGGTCGACCAGTCTTTAACCACGATGGGTTGATCCAGTCTCCAGAGAGGGGTCGGTGAGAATGACTGGTCGAGCTGATACTGAACTTAAGTCATATTTCCACGTTCGTTTCCAATTCACTGTCAAATTTCGTCTCTAGGCTTATTATGTCCATTACCAACATATGCAACTAAGCCTAGGGATGGTCTTCTCTAAGGTGTGGGTTCCACCTAAAGTCGTTTATGGCAAAATACTTGTTTTGTGATTGCTATACAGATGAGTTTTAATTCGGTGGAGCATGATCTTCACTCTTGATCACCTTGAGTCTTCAAGCTTCTAGCAAGTGCTTCTTCCTGAGTCATGGAATTGACAAACTTAGGGACTCGGCAAAGTCGGGACACTAACAGACTTTTATTGGATTTATACCTAAAAATTCTTTTTCACAGACATATTATTATTAGTTGGAAAAAGAAAAATATTCATGAGTCGATTGATCACTAGATGAATACTAGTGGAGACTTATACCCAATGAGCATTAGAACCATTTAACTTTTTTCTGAGGATTATAAGTCTACTCTTATTTTCCTTGTTAAGCGCATTGAGTCGTTGTTTGATTTGATTATTCTTTGTTTTGGTCATATTATTGAGAAAGCCATCAACTTTGGGTTAGCACACTTGAATTTTTCTAAATTTATTTGAGGCAACGAAATCACCTTACGAAACTGAGAATAGGATATAGGCCATTTTTGGATCGTTTGAGACTTCAAGTCTACCTATTTTTGGTCATATTATCTTGATAGTTCCCCAGTTGAGCCTTATATAGCCTATTTTGTTGTTATCCATGTTTACCATACCCAACTCCGGTTATGGATTTTGATACTTATTGTAATATCTACGACCTATTCTAAGGATCCAGAAAAGGTTACAGATGAAAACTTGGGATGGTACTCTAAACAAAATAGTATTTGAAAAGAAAAGAAAAATGAATGATGCAAAAAGGAAAAAAAAGAAAATATATTGCATCAAAAAAAAAAAAAAAACAAAAAAGGAACATCCAGACATCAAAAGAAGGATGTGTTGAAAGAAAGGAAAAAAAAAAAAAGAATTACTTTGAAAAGTGTTGAAAGAAAAATAAAGGAAAGATATCCTGTTCACATTATGAAAACCTCTAATCATTTATGTTCAAAGTGTTTATTTTAGAGCATTATATCCTTATTTGATTTGACCCAATCCTAAGCCAAGTTTCATCCTATTAAGAAGTCTCATTGATCTTAAGTCGAAACATGGTGTTTCATGTGGAGAATAGAGGAGGGAAAATGATGGTGTATAACTTCAACCTTCTCAAGAAAGTGACATCCATTCATAAGATCTGTTTATTTTCTTTGATCTATGCAATATTTTCAAATACATATGTGAGATATTTTGATTTGAATACATAAACTCCACTCACATATACCTTGAGAGAAAATAAACCTAAACCTATGAGCGTTAGTCTTTCATAGAGATATATCTGGTGAGGTTTGCTGTCAAAGCACATTTTCTAACAGTAGTTATGAAACATGTGTCTATTTGGAAAATAAAAGTATCTTAATATTTGTTTACACTCACTGCACTTCGAGTATAAGTCTAGTAAAATGAATTTTGGAGTTGTATGATATTTAGACTTTTGTCTATGTATTTTTGCTGGAAAATTTGATGCTGCAAGCCCTCACGAGACTATAACTTGTCCACTATTGGTAACCTAAGGGTTTAAAGGCATATTGCATATGCTAAATGTTAAGCACTGAAAAATTACATTTTTACCCCTGGTTATTTGACTAGTTATCATTCAATTTTACATATATCACATGCATTTAATGTCATTTCTTAGTTTTGTAGATAAATCTGGAAAATACAGGAAACACAAGCAATCCATCTACATTTCACACAATGGGCTAAGCCAATGTGCACTACAAGTCCAACAAATGCCCAAGTCCTCAAGCTCAAGTCCAAGTTCCACTGGAGGCACATGTGCTCATTTAGAAGCCCAATAACCCAATCCAAAGCCCATACTCAAAAATCCAACAAAACCCCAAGTCCATAATCCATTTACACGCCCAAAGCCTTGTCCATTTCCATGTCATCCACACCATCCATTCTCAATTGTTGTGCTTAGAAAAATTACATTTTTACACTTCAATATTGGATTACTTAGTCTTTATTTTGTAAATAAAAGATGCATTTAACATAATTTCTTAGTTTTGTAGATAAGATTTGGGAAATACAAGAAAAAATCGCAAATCAGTGGATAATTGCAAGAAGTGAGCTTAATCTAGAAGATTTGGAATTTTATAATTAATTCTTACCACTTTTAGGATTTTCAATGTAAATTGATTAATCTGGATCCGTTTATGAAAGTCTAGATTAATTCAATAATTTAGATTTTAAGTGGTTGGTTAATTATTTAATTCTAAGACAAGAGAGTCTGTAATTCAAGGGGCAGATGAGAACAATAGTTTGAAATCAAGATCCATGGGCCAGAGATCCACTGCAAATAGGTCAAGCTATGCTTCAAATATCAGAACACTGGGCCAGGCCAATGTTAATCCAAGTCCAGCAAAAAGCCCAAGTTCAAGAAGTTGAAGTCCAAGTCCAAATCCAAGGCCCAATTATTCTAGGCTCATATTCGAATTTTGCAAACAGTAAGCCCAAATCCACATAAACCCATATCCAAAATCCAATCCCCTCTCCATGCAATCCTAACCACTCATCTTCATCCATTCATCCACACCATTCATCTCATCTCATAAAATTAGGAAAACCTTAGAGTCACCTACCAAATCCATACCATACATGCACTTCATACATCAGTTAGATTAACCTTAGGATCATGATCACCCACTCATCATCTTATCATCCATCCATTTATATCATCCATTTATTATTTTAGCCATTAGATCTTAGGACATTCAATCATAGCCATTCATTTATAAAACCCTAGATCTAGTGCACAACCCTAAAATATAGCACTCCATGCGCATAATCTCATTGCATCACACGAATTCACCAAATCTAGAAGCCTCCATGTGCATGGAACTTCCTAAGTTTCCTCTCCAATCCATCCACCTCATGTACACATCATCTAGATCCTAGCTTTTCTCCCAATCCAATCCTAAAGCAGTCACACGATTTTGCATTGTCCCATTTAGATCCATTAGAATTTCACTAAGTCAACCCACTATATCACCTCTCATCATTTCATCCATCCATGCATTCTATCTTTCAATCCCAACCATTCATATCATGCATTGCATTGCCCAAAACCCTAAACACTATAGTCAAATTCGACCATACCCAATTCAAATCCCAATTTTCTCTCCAAATTCCTATCTTCTCTCATTCTTTGTTTAGCCACCAAGACACCTATCTCAAAATTCATGTACACCTATTGTAGCCCTAGCTTTTCCATCTTAAATCCCATCCATTCACCATAAGTTAGATCGAGTCCAAGCCCTTTATTTACCAACTCGAACCAAGATTTAATCTCCACCCTCCTTTCAATCCCAAGTCCTATAAATACCCCATTCACCCAATGCCAAACTCAAATTTGCCCTGTAGCTCAAGAGGACCAAAAGATTGGAGGAGGAGAAGAAATCAAGAGTAGCCAAAAGGGCCACACAATTTTTACATGTGAGTGATCACATTGTAATTTTAATTTTGATTTGTCTTTCTTGTATTTGTTTTTCCCAAAAATCTTGTAAGTAATTCTTTCATTAAATAAAAGTGAGACATTCATTTAGGATCCTGAAACATCCAATTTTCAAACTTCTTTTGTGATTGTTTTGATTTTATTTTGAGTTTATAATCTTTGTTTAATTAAATTGTGTTAGTGACCCGGCTTTGTTAGTTTGTCAATTACATGACTCGGGTTGAAGCACTTACCCAAGAAGCTTGAAGACTCAAGTTGATCGAGCAAGAAGATCATGCTCCACCAAGCTCAAAGCTCACAAGAACAGGTATAAGGCCATAGATGACCCTAGGTGGAACCAACACCAAAGAGAGGACCACTAGGCTTAGCTGCATATGTTGGTAATAAACATAAACATGCCTACAGAGGAAGCTGAATAGTGAATTGGAAGTGAACTTGGGAACATGAATTATGTTCACTATCAGCACGACCAGTCTATCTCACCGACCTCTTGGTGTTGTCAGGATTGACCCATCGTGGTCATAGATTGGTCGGCCAGATTGACATTGGTTCTGTAAATAAGAACTGTCATCTTGGAAATATCTCTGACTGAGAGTCTCGTATGCATCGACCCATCGGTGATGAACTTGAACGACCACTTGTGGTCAACGACTCGTCGGTATAAAATTATAAGTTCTAGACTAGGGAACTTATAAGGACTCTCGATAAAATACACATATCGACATCAAAAACCGATCGAGAGATACAGGACCGACCCCTTGGCAAAGAACTACAGGTCCATCTGGGTTTGACTCGTTTTTGTCTTGAAACTCTGTCAACATGAAGTTGCCCCAGATCGAGCCTCCTGTATGGACCGACCCATCAGTACCATAGCTGACGACCCATTGGCGACACCAACATGTCGATCGGGAAGTAATTATGCCGTTGGGAGTGTATTTAATGCTTAACGGTCAGGTGGTTGAACGGTAATAAATATGAACATTGACTCAGAGCCACCGACCTGTCGGTCCTGGACAGTCCAAATGACCATTAATACTTCTCTATAAATATGAGTGTTTTATGATCAATTGAGTATCTTCCATGCACTGAGAAAAATTATACACTCTGAGGAATGATCAGCACTCTTGTGCCTATGCCAAACAAAATCAAATACCCAATCTTTGATTAAAGATTTTGAGAGAGAAAAGAAAGTTGAAATAGATATTACATCTACTTGGACTTGAACCAATTATCTTAGTCTGAGTGAATCAGTGATTGTTATACGACATCTACAAAAAGAGCATCATCACATCTTGGTGAATCTTTGAGAAGGAAATGTCATTAGCGAGAATGAGTTTTAAGGCAAATGATTCTTGGTTTTAACTTTACTTTTAAAACCTGTAACCCTAAGTGGATTAAGGAGAGGTACTATAGAACCACTATAAAAAACTCTAGCGCGTCGTCTCTGGTACAGTTGTGGGTGGAAGTCCCAGTCAATTGAGTGAGGTAGAATTCCTACTCTATTTGTGAGGGTCTAAGTCCCCACATAGTGAATTTGGGGATAACTCAAGGTTGGGTGAATCCTAACAGTGGATGTAGGTTGTTTAACCGAACTACTTTATATTGGGTGTTCTCGAGTGTGTGGTGTTAGAGCTAACTTTTTGTATTGGCTGATTAATCACTTCTCTTTACATACATCTACTTGATTGTTACATCATCCGCACTTAATGTAAACAATCAAGTTAATTTCGAAAAGGGAGCAACATATTCAGCACCCCCCTCCTTTCCTTTCGGGTCAATTGTGTTCACTTTGGGATTTTCAATTGGACATGAAATAGTTAGAACTTAGGTTGTAAGTGTTGAATCTAAGTTACTAAGGCCAGATTTCTTAAATTAAAGTTTATAAGTCTTGATTTTGATGAAAGAGCATGAATTGAATGGCGAATTTTTATGTGAATTTTAGCCCTAGATTTTACTCTTATTTATTCATTTTGTGTGATGGGATTATTCCAATAACCACCCGTTCAATTATGAACTTTTTAATTATGTCTTTTATTTTTATTGTCAATTTATTTTCAATGTTTACTTTATTTTGTTACACAATTTCTTTTGTTTGTATGTTGTATTTTAATTGTTCTAATTATTTTCAATTCTTAAATTCTCTTGTCATGTATTTTATTTGTCTAGTATTCAAACCACCTCCCTAACACTGTGTTAACTAGTTTCAAGATTTAATCTAATTGGATCTTTAATTTTGTTTTCTTAAATATTGGGTGTGAGATTATTTATAAATTTTATATTAATCCATTCTCTTAATTATATTAAATTAATGTTCTAATTTTTGGATCTATTTATTTAAATTAAGTTTTGTTAACTTAGAAATATATTCATGAGAATAGGATTGATTTCTTGGGATTAGACTAATTTAAGATCTATATTCTCTAAAAATATAAAATTACAAAATCATATTTTTATGCTTACATATAATGTTGTTCTTTATGAGATCGACTTCGCACTCATAGCGCTATACTATAAATGGTTCGTGCGCTTGCGAGATTTAAAATTTGCACTCATCAACATGTATCTTCAATCTCAACCCTTCATCTCATGCATCAAAATTAGGTAAAACCTAGAGTCACCTTACCATGTCCAATGCATTCATAATTCATATTAGATCTAGGCCATCCAATCCATCCATCATGTAGATTGACCTTACAATCATAATCATCCATGCATCATTTTATCATTAATAATGTAGATTAGCCATCCATTTGTTGAACCGATTTAAAAACAAACCAATCATAGCCATCCACCTAAGATTTAACCCAACTTGGAGCCCAAGCAACCCTATCCCAATCCACATGATTTTGACACATCACACACACACTCCACACGATTTTTGCAACTAAAAATTCTCCATGCATTTGACCAAAAATCCATCCAAGTTCGTTCCTAAAATCTCTAAACACCTCATCATTCCAATCTTTCCAAACCATACATGATTTTGCACAATCCAAAACACCTCATGCGCATATCACTAGTCAACTCTAGGCCATGCCATCTACTTCATCTCATCCATCCATTTATGTCATCTTTAGATCTCCACCATCCATGCATTAAACCACAAAACCCTAATCCTACATGTCAAATTCGATTCTACCCTATTTTCTCTCCTAAATCCCAAACTTTTCCCCACCTTTGCTTAGCCACGAAGCCAACCTCAAACCAAGCAAAACAAAATTCGACCATGCCTTATAAACCCTAAGTTTTCAACTTCAAATCCCATCCATCCACCTTTAATTGAGATCCAATCTTAGCCCTCCATTAATAACTTAAACCTAGATTTAATCTCAACCATCCATTCCAACCTAGGGCCTATAAATAGAGCACTATGGTACACCATGGAATTCGAATTTGACCTAGATCTCAAGAGGACTGAAGATTGGAGAATAAAGCAAGAAGACAAGGACCTTCATCCTAATTTTACAAGCGAGTATTCAATTGTAATTTTTATTTTTATATGTTTTTCTTGTATTTATTACCAACTCCTGTACTTTAATTCTTCCATGAAATAAATATAAAATATTCCTTTCGAACCTTGAAACATCCAATTTTCAGATTTCTTTGATGATTGTATAGATTTAATTTTTAAAGTTTGTAATTTTTGTTTATTTAATTGGACATAAAATAGTTAGAACTTTGGTTATAAGTGTTAAATCTAAGTTACTAAGGTTCGATTAACTAAATTAAAGATTATGAAATTTTAATTTAATGATAAGCATGAATTGAACTTTGGATTTTTACATGAATTTCAGATCTAGATTTTGTATTTGTTTATTCATTTTGGGTGATGAACGATCTATTCCAGTAACCAACCTTTAAATTATGTATTTATTTATTCTTTCAGTTAATTTATTTGTCAATTTATTTCCAGTATTTAGTTATGTCTTTTACTTTGTTTGTTTATTGTATGATAATTGTTTAATGTATTTTCAATGTCTTTATTTTAATTTTTGTATGTTAATTTATTTATTCTTTAATTCTTTGTATCTAAACTCTCTCTCTCTCTCTCTCTCTCTCTCTCTCTCTTAATTCAACTAACTAAAGTTGGAGATGTGTAATTTTGATCTTAGGACATGTAGTTTTAAATTAGAATTGTGATTATCATTTTAGTTCACTATTTTGAATAAAAAAGACATGGATTCGATTCTTGACAATAAATTAAATCTAATTCAAACATCTTATTTTGTTAATTTACAAGTTAGATACAAGTGAGATAATGATGTTATTTTGATATTTCAATCTAAGATTTATTAAAATCCAAGTATTAGAGTTCTTTGATTTAAACATTGGGATTCTATTTCTTAATAATATATCTTTTTAAAGGAATGCTAAGTTAATTTTAGTGCATGTATTTTGTGATTTTTCGTTGGGTTCGACCTTGTACTCTAATTGCTATACTATACATGGTTCGTGCACTTGCGAGTTATAAATGTAAAATTTGACATCAACAAGTTTTTCGCGCCGTTGTAGGGGAAAATCATTGAGCAGGATGGTTTTTATGAAAAAATGTTATTTTTGGAAAGTTCTATTTTTGGCAACTCTTTAAAATTTGAAACTTTTATTTTGGAAAGTTTTAATTTTAGAAAGTTACCTTAAATAAGAAAGTTTTGAAAATCTCAATATTTTATAATCAATTTATTTTTGGAAAGTTACTAATTTTTTAAACTGCTATATTTAGAATTTTCTATTTTTGGAAATGTTCTTTTTTATTAGTTTCCTATTTTAACAAGAATTTTCTAATCTCGAAATTTGTTTTAGTAAAATCTTAGCTTTAGAAAATCCACTTTTTGGAAAGTTTTCTATTTTTAGAAAAAACTATTTTTGGTAATTGATCTATTTTTGGAGATCATCCAATTTTAGAAAAATTTCCAAACTTAGAAGTTTTCTAGATTTAGAAATTTTATCTAACTTACGAAAATTTCAAAATTAGATGTCTAATCAAATCTTGGAAATCATGGAATAAAGATTTAATTTGGTGAACTTGATTTTAATTATTATAATCTTGTCTCATTTAAAATTGTTTAAGGTTGTAAATATTACATCTCCTTCATTAGTTGTAGTATAGGAAAAGTAATTTAGTTTAGGATAATGCATTCTTTGATTATGACTCTACCAATGCTTGTACTTATTGTTTCGAAAGTTTTTAAATGAGCATTTAAAAATTACTGGAAATATGCATATTAGGCTAAGGTGAGTGCCTAATCGCCTTCTTTTATTTTTTATTTTTTATCATGCATTTATATAGAAATTTTTAGGGTTTTCTTCAATTTGCTTTAATTAGTTTGCATATTTAAATTGTTCATGCATATTAGGGTGCTAGATTCATGCATTAGTTTAGATTTGTTTGATAATTATTTTGCTTATTTGCTTGATGCTTGCATTGGTAAAGTATGATTGCATTCACAATATCTAGAAAAATAAGATAGTAAACTGGTTCATGCATTTCGTAATAAAATCAATTAAGGAACAATTAGGCTAGATTTTAGGGTTTCATGCTCATTAGGAACATTTTTCTTTCAAATTGGTTTTTGCAACCAATAAATAGTTTATCTTCAAGAATGGTGTCTAAGGATTGGTTCTGTCATCAAGGCATGAAGTCGAGCATGTTTAAGAATAAGTTGGGACGAGATGTCGTTTGTGCTCGCCCACTTAACTGGAAACTTACTTGGCTATCTTGTGATTAAACTCTTATTGGAGACTTAGATTATTTGGAGAGAAAAGTAGGAACAAGTCTAGAAACAATTTTTAGAGTCCTATTAGTAGCCAATAAAAATTCAATTTCTCTTAAAGAAGTTTGAATCTAGATTAAGGCAATTTCTTGTGTGAATTTGTTTGAACCTAAATGATCATGTCTGTGTATGCTTAACTGATCTCGTGACTCCACCAATCGCTTGGTTAGAGTTACACCTCTTGTCAGTACATCAATTGTTGCGTCCGAAGCTCAGTCTAACTTAGTCATAGACATAGACAGTCCACCTACTTCACCACTCTCATCATCTTCATTTTCATCACTACCATCATCGCCCATAGCAAAGGAAGTTGCGAAGAAAACTCTCCAAGGTTACTTCTCTCTAGTCACACCAATACTACATCAGGTATAGTGATACCTTCAACCAATGTCACCTTTGAACTTAAGCCAACTTTTTTTACATCTTCTACGAGCCTTCCAATCTCTTGATAGAAAGGATTTGTACCTCCATGTTAAAGAATTCTTAGATATCTGCGCCACCTTTAAAATTCAAAGAATCACTGATGAATCTATTAAACTTCGATTATTTCCTTTCTCTGTCAAGAAAAAGCAAAATCGTGGTTAAATTCTTTACCTATGAATTCCATCACATCTTGGGATCAGTTAGCTAATAAATTTTTGAACAAGTTTTTTCCTATGTCAAAAACAAGTGCCCTCAAGAAAGAAATGATAAACTTCAATCAGAAGGAGGGTGAACAATTTTGTGAATCATCTGAAAGACTCAAAGATATATTAGCAAAATGCCCCCACCATGGTTTTCAAACGCAGAGACTTGTCCAATTTTTCTGTGATGTTCAACAACATCAAACCGTCAAATGGTCTAGTCCATGAAAAATGAGACTCCTTGGTGCTTAACAAGACTGTCAATTTTAACTTGAGAAAAGCATGCGTCTTGACAATCCGAGTAAAAAGAGTCACATTTTTAGCATTAATAGTCAGATAAAGATCTTTTTATCATATTTTTCCATAAACATTTTTATAGGATTTATACTTGAAAATTTTTATACACAGCCATATTAAGTTTAGTCTAAAAAAGAAAAATATTCACAAGTAGAGTAATCACTAGAGAATACCAGTGGAGACTTAACACAGTGAGCTTTAGAGCCATTCTTTTCTTTTGAGGGTTATAAGTCAATTCCATCTTGGTCAATATTACTGAGAAAAATTAAGTCGTTGATCTCAATTGTTGTTGATCTCATTATTCTTCATCTTGATCATATTACTAAGAACGACATCAAAATTGAGTTAGTATGCTTGGAATTTTTCCAAAATTATTTGAAATAACAAAATCATCTTATGAAGCTTAAGATATGATATAAGCCATTTTTGGATCATTTGAGCCTAGAAGCCCACCTATATTTGGTCATTTATCTTGATAGTTTTCCACTTAAGCCTTTAAATTAGCCTGTTTTCTTGACCAACCTTGTTTACCATACCCAACTCCAATTCAGGAGTATGAGCCAAATTGAAAATATCCATGACCTATTTCTAGAAAAGGTTAGAGATAACAATTTGGGATGGTACTCTAAAAACAAGGGAACAAGAAAAGAAAAGAAGAAAATAACATCTAAAGAAGGGAACATCTAGATACCAAAAAAGAACTTGAAAAAAATAAATAAATATTAAAAAAAAAAATACTTTGAAAAGTGCTGAAAGAAAAATAGAGGAAAATATCTCATTCAACATCTTGAACACCTCTAACCCTTCTATTCAAAGTACTTATTGTTAGAGCCTTTTTATCCTTTTTTTACTTGACCCAGTCTTAAGCCATGTTTCGTCCTAATAGGAAGTCCTATTGATCTTAAGTCTAAATAGGGTATTTCATGTGGAGAGTAAAGTGGGGAAAATGGTGGTATTTGACTCAACGTTCTCAGGAAAGTGGCAATTATTCATGAGATCATTCATTTTCTTTGATATAAACAGCCATTGTCTAATATATATGTGAGATATTTTGATTTGAATACATAAATTCTGCTCACATATACTTTGAGAGAAAATAAACCCAAACCTCTGAGTGTTAATTTTTCTGAGAGACATATCCAGTGACATTTGCAGTCAAAGCGCATTTTCCAATGGTGTGAACAAAACTAGTGTCTATTTGGAAAATGAAGTCTATCTCAATATTGGCTAAGCACACACTACACTCCGGGAATAATCCTTGTAAAATGAATTTTAGAATTGTATGATGCTTAGACCCCTTGTCTATGTGTCATTGTTAAAGATGTTGATGTTTGTGGGTATCATCAGTATCATCACTGAAAGCTCTCATAAGACTATAGCTCGTCCACTAATGGTGAGCTAACAGTTTAAAGGCTTGTTGCATATACTAAATGAAATCGAGAGTGCCAGCGAAAGTAGTGTAGATTAGGATTTTTATTTTTGCTTTTAAAATTTTTATTTAGCTAGTTTTGCTCGAGGACTAGCAAAATCTATGTTTGGGGTATTTGTTGAGCACTGAAAAAGTACATTTTTACCCATGACTATTGGACTAGTTAGCATTCAACTTTATATATATCACATGCATTTAATGTCATTTCTTAGTTTGTTAGATAAATTTGGAATGTACAGGAAAACAATCTCAAATCAGTGGATAGTTGCAAGTTTAGAGCTTAATTTGGAAGATCCATAACTTTTATGATTAATTTCACTCCACTTTTAGGATTTTCATGTAAATTACTTTGTCTAGATCCATTTATAAGAGTCTAGATTAAATCAATATTTTAGATTTTAAAGTGATGAAGTTAATTATTAAATTCTGGAAGAGAGAACATGTAATTCAAGTGCCAAAGGCTAAAATTCAAGATCCATGGGTATCCACTTCAATTGGGTCAAGCTAAGCTTCATAAACCAACATTGGGTCAAACCACAAGCAGTCCATGCATATTTCACACAATGGTCCAGGCCAATGTGCACTTCAAGTCCAACAAAGGCCCAAATCCTCAAGCTCAAGTCCAAGTTCCACTGGAGATCCATGTGTAACGTCCCGCCCTCTCCGAGAAATCAGAGTCTAATTTTTTTTTAAAATAATAATAGAATAAAATCGGAAGAGAGCGGGCGGCGCCACGATGCGAGCTAAGTTCAGACTTCCCAAGTCCGACCCTTAACTGGCCACCCATGTGTGCATGGACTAAACCATGATAACCAACACACATATGGAACTAAGTAAAACTTGCGGAATAGACATAACTGATTGCGGAATAAGTCAAATATGCGGAATTATAATCAATACTCAGACTGCTCCATTATCAGATAGCAAAGTACAGGTCAAGTTTACTTTAACATAATAACCTCATTAGACTATTCTCAAACTTAGCATTTATCTACAACAACTTAATTCATATATCCAACATCAAGACTATAATTGAAACCATCGCAAAGATACTAGCTATTACATGTCCATAAACGAAATCCAAATAACAGTAAATTATAAAAATCATTCCAACATCAAGCTCTTAAGCTTGGCTACCCTCCTGGTCATCAACCTTCTCTTTCCCCTTCCTTGTTCCTGCATTATCATCTAAGGATAGAATTAGGGCGTTAGATCAACGCGCCCAGTAGGTTCCCGATCAGGGCTACCACATGGTTAGCTTATAAAACATGCATATATCAATCTCTGATTATCAAAAACATATAAAACCATGCTATGTATGTATGCAAATGTAATGAGCCCTACCCCATCACACATACATATAGCCATCACTTGACGTGTCTTATATCAACATATTAATCCTCCTGGTGGGACTCTCACCGCCCAAGGAGGCCCCACAGTTGCATCACGGGCATACTGACGGAGTGTGGGCTCCGGTGTCCATAACAGACAGATAATCCTCCTGGCGGGACCCTCACCGTCCAAGGAGGCCCCACAGTTGCATCACGAGCATACCGACGGAGTGTGGGCTCCGGTTTCCTCAATCATCATCCCATATCCATGCATGAGATGCCAATGTATATATGAAACATGTAAATAATATCCATCATTCAAAACCAATAAAATAAACATGAATCTCATAAAAACCAAGATAAAACTGTGGTTACAAGTAGGTAGGAAACCTACCGAAGATTAGCTTTGGTGTTTCTTCTTTCTCAAAGCGTCACTTGCTCATGACTTGCCTGCCGTTCAACTTCCGCTTCCATGTTTATACAACGACAAGTTAATATCATAACCATTGGATTTCTTATCAAGTCCAAATTCCATATTCCATCTTGTGGGGTTCGGCCATACCCATGGCCGAACCTCACCCACTTTGGAATTTAATCTTCCTTTTCCATTTGATAACTATTTCACCCTTCAAATATGTCTTGGTAGGGTTCGGCCATACACCATGGGCGAACCATACCACCTTGGTTTAACCCCTCATTCATATCCTTTTAATCTTTTTCTACATATTTATCATAATGCCACTAGGCTAAGCAACACTTAACCTTGCTAACCATTATTATCCACAACAAATCCATTTTAGTGGGGTTCGGCCATACAACATGGCCGAACCACACCAATTATTCCCATAAAATTGATTCATAAACTCATAGTCATGGTCCATATTACTCACCATCCTTTCCATCCTTTAACTCCATATGAGATGGTCCATGGGGTTCGGCCATACATATGGCCGACCCATGACTTGTCCAAATGTTCACTTAACAATCATTTATCAACCACTCAAGATGTTCCATGATCTTTAAATTTGAAACCATTTGATTCAATAAAATAGTCCACATAAAATGATCCATGGGGTTCGGCCATACACATGGCCGAACCCAATGGTTCCCTTGGTTCAATAATTTCCACTTATGTACTTACTTAGGCTCCACTCTTTTACCAAGTTAGATACATGGTTCAGCCATCCAAAGGCTGACCCAAAACAGTAACCATAACTCCAATTAAATCACATAAAAACCCCATGGTAATGTATGGTTTTTATCTCTCAAAACCATCATCATTAACCATAAAATTATCACACCATTTCATGGGGTTCGGCCATGCTCATTGGCCGAACTCTATGGCCTTTGGTTTGAACCTTTTAAACATTCATCTTATGTCTAATTTAATCTTCCAAAATAGTACATCATTTGCATGGTTTTAACTTACAAAAACCATCAAAATTCCAACATCATTTCATGGGGTTCGGCCATCCAAGTGGCCGAACCCAATGATCCCTTTCATCATTTTATACCCAAGGTTTAGACCCATGATACATTCAGCCATTCATGACATCCAAATACATGTTTTAAACCTTTTTAAAACATGCATTTTAAGTCTAATAAAAACATCTAAAACAGTCCCACACTTGCATGGTTTCAAGTTACAAAAACCATCAAAACCAACCAATTATTTCCATGGGGTTCGGCCCTCCAAGGTGGCCGAACCCAATGATCCCTTTTATAATATTTAAACCACCATTACCCAAGGTTTAAACCTTGATGCATTCGGCCATACCCATGGCCCAAAACATGTTCCATTTGTCCCATCTTTTTAAACAAAAATCCATGGAAATACTTACCAAATTCCAAGCTTTTCTTCTTGCCTTTGCTCTTTATTTCCTATCTTTCTTAACCTCCCTTCCTTTGCTGGTTTATGCTTGATCAATTGGTACAAACACCACTGCTGATTCAGCCAAGACAAAGAGTTTGGAGAGAGGGAGAGAGAGATGGGGATTCTTAAGATTTTCTATGTGAAGATCGGCCAAATGAGGTGGTCTATCTCTTTTGTAATTCAGCCACTTAATCCATTCATTTCCCTCATAAACTCTTGCTCATTTCAAAGGGTCACTTGGTACAACCAAGACACCCATTGACACCAGCCAATGCGACCATTCAGCTCCCCATGCATCTCCTCCAATTCCCATGCATTTCCATTTAAAATTTAGCATGGAAATCACCATAACAAGTCCCCAACATGTGGGACTTGTTTTGGTTTGTTTGAGACCAAAACACCTCCTCATATTCCACATAACTCACTGAATTTACAGCCCATTTGATTTCCATTTTGACTCACTCAACTCAATGACTTAACTCACCACATTAAATACCATACATTAATTACACTTGAGTCAACCCAACCATTTAATTTAAATGCAACTCTTTTCTTAATTAAAACTCAATCCAAATCAGTCCAACTCGAGCTGAACTAACTCACCATTTAGCTCATTTGAGGGCCCACACGGTCAGCCGTGGTCAACTTGGTCAACCCGGCCCATTGGGTCCCCATTTAGCTCCTTGACCCGTTTTGACAACATGACCCATTTATGGGCTGATTTAGCCATTTTAAAGTGGTTTTCACATGTGCATCAAGCCTACCCATTTTTACTCCACTTGATTTCCAATCAATTCAGCTTAACCCCATTAAATTTGGGCTCACCCAATGGTCTAATAAGTCCATTATGACCCATTGGGTCCAATTGGGTCCTTTGACCCAATTAACCATATTGATCCAAATTGATGTTCATTACCCATTCAATCAAATTTGACATTTATAATGTGCTCATAGGGTCTTAATTTGAGCAATGGGCCCCACTATTTTCTCATTTAACATCATAATTAATAAATTTACCAATCCAGGGGCATTTTCGTAATTATCTATTTTATTGAGAAATTGGGGTGTTACACCATGTGCTCATTTAGAAGCCCAATAACCCAATCCAAAGCCCATACTAAAAAGTCCATCAAAACCCTAAGTCCATAATCCATTTACATGCTCAAAGTCTTCTCCATTTCCATGTCACCCACACCATCCATTCTCTATCTTCAATCTCAACCCTTCATCTCACGCATCAAAATTAGGTAAAACCTAGAGCCACCTTTCTATATCCAATGCATTCAAAATTCATATTAGATCTAGGTCATCCAATCCATCCATCATGTAGATTGACCATCCATTAGTTGCATCATTTTATCATTCATAAATGTAGATTAGCCATCCATTAGTTGAACCATTAGATTAAACCCAAACCAATCAAATCCATCCACCTATGATCTAACCCAACTTGGAACCCAAGCAACCCTATCCCAATCCACACGACACATCACACACACTCCACACGATTTTTGTAACTAAAGTTCTCCATGCATTTGATGAAAAATCGATCCAAGTTCATTCCTAAAATCTCTAAACAATTTTTCCAACTTGTTGATGTGCAAATTTTACACTTATAATCTCGCAAGCAATTTAATAGTATAACAGTATGAGTGTGAGGTTGAACAAAAAAAAAAAAACCTCAAAATATATGCTTAAATTAAATTGGTACCTTTAAAAAGATGTAATCTTAAGAAATCGAATACATGGAATTACAATTTTAATTTAGATCTCAGAAAACCATAGTTAACACCATTATTATCTAACTTATGAATTTAACAAGTCGAGAATAAAATCCTTCTTCTTTTTACTAAATTAGTGAAATATGAATATGTAGTCTCGTCTTAATTTAAATCACATGTTTTAAGATCGAAGTATCATATCTCCAGCCTTAGTTAAAGAATCTTTGGGAGAAAGAATTTTTTGTTACAAAGAATTAAAGAATAAAGTACATGAACGTACAAAAATAGACCGTTCATCGCACAAGAAATATATGAACAAATACAAAACCTAGATCTGAAATTCAATGCAAGAATTCAAAAAATCAATTTACACCATTTAATTAAAATTAATAATCTTTAATTTAATTAAAGTTTAGTTCTTAGATTCTACACTTACAACCTAAGTCATTTAATTAAACAACGAATACAAATTTAAAATTAAATCAAAAGAGAGCATAAAAAATAAATCTGCATAATCAGACTTTCTAGGGTTTTAAAGGAACGCCTTGTATTTATTTCATGGAAGAATTCAGTATAGGCATACATAAATTGAGAACAAAATAAACAAAATGGAGACGTAAATTTACAACTTTCACTTGTAAAATCTTGTGGGGACTCCTGTCTTCTTGTCTCTTGAACTTTTATCCTCGGCCTGAGTGCTTCAGTGCTCTATTTATAGGCCTTAGGTTGGAATGGACGGTTGGGATTTAATCTTGGTTTAAGTTGTGAATTGATGACTTGGATTGGATCTCATTTAGAAGTGAACGGAGGAGATTTTAAGAAGAAAATGCTAGGGTTACAAGGCATACACGAAATTTGGGTGGCTTATCTTGGTGGCTAAGCAATGGTGGAGAGAAGATAGGGATTGGACTTGGTATGGGCGAATTTGACACATGGTGTTAGGGTTTCGTGCAAGAAATGCAATGAGTGTATGGGATTGAAAGTTAAAATGAATGGATGGATGGATGATTGAGAGATGAAATGGCCAGCATGTTGACTTAATGATATGCACATGAGGTGGTGGAGATTGTGCAAAATCATGTAAGAGTTGGAGAGATAGATGATTAAGGTGGAAAATATATTATGGAATGAATATTGATGGATTTTTTGTCAAGCACATGGAGAATTTTTAGTTGCTAAAATCGTGTGTCATGAGAGGATAAGGGATGAGGTGTTAATGACTGTAAAATTCGAATGGATAGGTGGAGGATTGGAGAAAATCGTGTGAGGTGATGTGGTTTAGCTTGGGGTGCAAGTTAATCTAAATCTAGGGTTGAATAAGATGAATGGCTATGATTTCATGAACCTAATCTAATAGGTTAGCTACTGGTTGAATGAGCTAAATTTTTGAATGATAAAATGATGCATGGATGATTTTACTCCAAAGATTAATCTATGTGATGGATGAATTGGATGACCTAGATCTAATATGATGCATGTATGTTTTGGATATGGTAGGTGACTTTAGGGTTTTCCTATGGTTTATGAAATGAGATGAAGGGTTGAGATTGAATATGGAGAATGAATGGTGTGGATGACATGGAAATGGACAAGGCTTTGGGCGTGTGGATGGCTTTGGACTTGGATTTTGGACCTATAAATTAGCACATGGGCCTCCATTGGATCTTGGACTTGAGCTTGAGGGCTTGGGCCTTTGTTCGACTTTAGAGTGCACATTGGCCGGGCCCATCTTTGATATGTTCATGGACTGCCTGTGGCCTGGCCCAGTGATAGCTTGTAGAGCTTAGCTTGGCCCAATTAAATTGGATTTCTAGCACATTAATCTTGAAATCCAGCCTTCCTTTTGAATTGCAGGTTCTTTCTTTCGAAAATAAATGATTAACTTCACCACTTTAAAATCTAAAATATTGATTTAATCTAAACTCTCATAACTGGATCTAGATTAACCAATTTATAAGAAAACCCTAAAAGTGAAGTGAAATTAATCATAAAAATTTCAGGTCTTCCGAATTAAGCACCAAACTTGCAATTATCCACTGTTTTAAGATTATTTTCCTAAACTTTCCATTTTTATCTATAAAACTAGAAAATGACATTAAACACATGTAATATATACAAAATCAAGGCTAATTAGTCTAATAATCAGGGGTAAAAATGTAATATTTCAGTGCTAACAAATACCCCCAAAGTCAGATTTTGCTAACCCTCAAGCAAAACTACCTAAATCTACGACTAAAAAATTAAAAATCTAATCTAATCCTATACTAAACCTATAAACAAAAACCTAAGCTAAACCTAAAAACTACACCACTTTCGTTGGCACTGTCAATTGTATTTAACGTATGCAAGAAGCCTTTAAACTCCTAGGTTACCCCTAGTGGACGAGTTATAGTCTAGTGAGGGCTTTAGTGATGATACCCACAAACATCAACATCTTTAACAAGAACACGTAGAATAGGGGTCTAAATATCATACAACTCTAAAATTCATTTTATAATGCTTATACCCGGAGTTTAATGTGTGCTTAGCCAATATTTAAATAGACTTCTTTTTTGAAATAGACCCAAGTTTTGTTCACACCATTGGAAAATGCGTTTTTACTACAAACCTTACTGGATATATCTCTCGGGAAAATTAACACTTAGAGGTTTGGGTTCATTTTCTCTCAAAATATATGTGAGCAGAATTTATGTATTTAAATCAAAATGTCTCACATATGTATTAACAAAGACAGTTCATATCAAAGAAAATGAATGATCTTATGAATAGGTGTCACTTTCCTGAGAACGTTGTGTCAAATACCATAATTTTCCCTCATTTATTCTCCATATGAAATATCCTATTTAGGCTTAAAATCAATAGGATGAAACGTGTCTTAGGACCGGTTCAAATAAAAAAAGGATAGAAGGCTCTAAAAATACATACTTTGAATAGAAAGGTTAGAGGTCTTCAAAATGTTAAATGGGACACTTTTCCTTTATTTTTCTTTTCAGCACTTTTCGAAGTTTCATTTTTCCTCTTTTTCCTCAGGGGATCCTTCTTTGGTATATGGATGTTCCCTTATTTAGGTTCTTTTTTTTTTTTTAGAGTACCATCCCAAATTGTCATCTCTAACATTTTCTAAGAATAGGTCATGGATATTTTAAATTGGCTCATACTCCTGAACTGGAGTTGGGTATGGTAAACATGGCTGGTCAAGAAAATAGGCTACTTTAAAGGCTCAACTGGGAAACTATCAAGATGAATGACCAAATATAGGTGGGCTTTTAGGCTCAAAAGATCCCAAAATGGTCTATATCATATCTTAAGCTTAATAAGATGATTTCGTTGTTTCAAATAAATTTGGAAAAAATTTAGGCATACTAACTCAATTTTGATGGCGTTCTTAGTAATATGACCAAGATGAAAAATGAGATTAACAACAACTTATTTGAGCTACCAAAGAAAATGGAATTGATTTATAACCCTCAGAAGAAAAGAATAGCCTATAAAGCTCACTGGGTCTTAATCTCCACTAGTATTCCTTTGGTGATCACTCTACTCATGAATATTTTTCATTTTCAGACTAAACTTAACATAGCTGTATACGGAAGTTTC
Source organism: Chimonanthus salicifolius (assembly GCA_013350335.1). Lineage (NCBI taxonomy): Eukaryota > Viridiplantae > Streptophyta > Magnoliopsida > Laurales > Calycanthaceae > Chimonanthus > Chimonanthus salicifolius. Next base: position 52,236,439 of record CM023540.1, on the reverse strand, counting down.
CAAGTATAAATCTGTTGATGGTTTTAAATTTGTAAATCTTGCAAGTGCACGAATCATCCATAGTATAGTAATGTGAGAGCGAGGTTGAACCCAATGGAAAATCTCAAAATTTATGAATTTAAATTAATGTCCTCTAAAAATGAATTGTTTTTAAGAAATTGAATCGCTATATGAGTCATGCATATAACTTGGAAAATTAGTAAATAAAATGTGTGATTTCGTATTCTTGTACGGTGACTTAAATTTTAACCTTAATCATGATTAGGATTTTAAGTTACAAAATTATTTACACATCTTCCTAACTTTAATTGAATGGATCTTTGAAAGAGATTGATTTAAGAGAAAAAGAATCAAAGAATTAAACAATGAATTAAAGAATTAAAGAATGAATTAAAGAATTATAGAATTAAATATTAGATTATACAAGATTTGGGTCAAAACAACTAATCCACAATAAACATGAGATTTAACATAATTAAAAGACAGAAAATTAAATAGCACGAAAATAAATGACTGAAGTTAAATATGCAGTAACATAAAGGTCGGTTGTTTAGAATAGACCGTTCATCACCTAAGACATGTAAAAAAAGTAAAGGCCTAGATCTGAAATTCACGTAAAGATCTAAAATACAACTCATATTTATTAACAAAACAAGATTCGCAACTTTTAATTTAATTAATCAAAACTTTAGTAGTCATGATTCAAGTCTTACAATTAAGATCCTAACTATTTCATACGCTCATGTTCAATCAAATAAATAAAAGTTGTGTTCTTGAAATGAAAAATAAAATAATTATAAAAGTATTTTAGAAATTGGATGTTCCAGGGTTCTAAATGAATGCTTTCATTTATTAAATGGAAGAATTAAAGTACAAGGCTTTTATAAATTAAATATAAGAAAGACAACATAAAAGATAAAAATCAATACTCTCACTTATAAATTCGCATGGTGCTCCTTGTCTTCCTGTCTTTTGCTGCAACCATCAGTCCTTTTGAATTTCAAGTCATATTTTAATTTTACTCTTGGAGTAATGGGGCATTTATAGGTTTTGAAAAGAGATGGATGGCTCGGATTAAATCAAGGTTTAAGGTGAGAAATCAAAAGACTGGATTGGATCAAAATGGGAATGGATGATGGGGATTTAAGCTTGGATTCTAGGGTTGCACAAGGATTGTCACATAAATTTTGTGTGGCTTTCCTTGATGGCTAAGTCAAGGAGGAAAGAAGTTAGGAGATTAGGAGAGAAAATAGGATTTGGAATGGCAAGGTGAAATTCGAATTTGTTATGTAGTTTAGGCTTGTGCAATGAGATGATGAATGAATGAATGAGATTAAGAGATGAGATGAATGGATGGATGGATGATAGGAAGATGAAATGGAGGGTATACTAGGTTGAAATTCGAATGGATTGGATTGGGATTGAGAAAATCGTGTGAGGTGTTGTGATTGGGATGATGATATGTGTTAAGATCTTAAGGATGTATCTAGATGGTTTTTAGTCTAAGTGCATGGAGAGGTTTTAGATTGCAAAAATCATGGGATGATGAGGTGTAATATGCGCATGGAGGCTAGCTTGAACTACAAGTTATTCATAGCTTAGGTTCATGAATAGAGGGCTTAGATTAAATGAATTTTGATCTAATGGCTTTAAGGTATTTTGGGTAAAATAATTATACGAATGGGTAGATGGTTGATGGAGGGTTTAGATTCAAAGGTGGATCTTAAATGGATAATGAAATGCATGACCTTAATCTAAGGAAATGTGTGTATGTGATGGATGCATGTGGAGGCTCTAGGGTTTCTAAGAGATGAATGAATGGATGTGATTGGATTACCTAATATCTTATGGCTTAAGATGATCAATGAATGAAATGAATGCAAGAATTAATATATGATGCATGGATGAACACTAATATAAGGTTAAGATGATCATGATGATGATGGATGACGGAGATCTAATGATAAGATGAATGGATGGGTTAGATTTGATAGTGGATCTAAGGTTTGACTTAATTGGGTATGTGAGATGAACGGTTAAGATCTAAGATGGAAGTTGGATGTGAAGTTGGGTTATGGGTTTTGGACATAGGTAGTTGGGTTGAACTTAGGTAAATTCAAACATGGACCATGGAGTTCATTGGACTTGGGCTTTGGATTTGGATCTAGACCTCAACTCAGGCCCATTGGAATTGGATTTGAGAGCTTGGGCCCTAGTTGGACTGAGCTTGCACACTAGTCTGGCCCAAAGTCTGAGCGCCTAGGCTTTCATGTGGTTTGGTCCATTGAAGTTTTGTAGAGCATAACTTGGCCAACTTGAACTGAGTCTTAGCCCAATGACTTGAAATTCAGGCTTGGGCACTTGGATTGTAACTTTTAACCACTAGAATTAAATAATTATTCAGCTACTTTAAATATAAAAATTATTAATTAATCATAGACTCTCATAACTGGATCTAAATTAATCAATTTATATGAAAATCCTAGAAAGTGACATGAAATAATTATAATAATCCTAGGCCTTCTCTTTAAAGCTCTAAACTTGCAATCTTCTGTTGTTTTAACTTGATTTTCCTGAACTTTCCATTTTTTACTACAAAACTGACAAACTACATTAAATGCATCATTATGTACAAAATTGAGGATTAACTGACCCAATAATCAGGGGTAAAAATGTAAGATTTCAGTGCTCAACAAAATCCTATAAAAAACTTTTCAGAAAAGTATGATGTAACGATCTCTAAGTAATAATGCTAAAAATGTTATTTTTTTTTTAAGTCAGATTGTCAAGACGCATGCTTTTCTCAAGTTAAGATTGACAATCTTGTTAAGCACCAAGGAGTCTCAACTTTTTCCTACTCTTCCCTTAAAAAGGTTCAGTCTCTCTGCCTAAGAAAACAATTTTTTTTAACCTACCCTATTTCCCCAAAACTCGAAAAATAACATTGTTCTCAATGTTCCCTAATCTACAGTGATCAGTGCAAATCAGAAGAAAATGTCGTCAAATGAATAATCGGGGTTCAGATATACTGGAGAGTGTGCTAAATAGACTAAACTCCTATGCTAGACTGACTCAATGCAAATCTAAACTAGACATGATAAACTCAAAAGTAGACACTAACAACTCGGACCAACTCAGACATAGACAAGTGGGTTGGTGGGTCTGGGTGAAGGGAGATAAGTGGGTGAATATGGGTAAATGAGTGTGGGTGGATGGGTAAATGGGTAAATGGATCTTCCTTATCAATTCTGGTCAGACGTTGGACCTACACGTTGGCTATCAAGTTAGGATGGGTTGATAGGGTAGATCCTGTGATGGTTTTACTGTGGGCGAAATGTTTGATTGGTGGTGGTGGTGGTGGTGATGGTGATGCGGGTGGTGATACAGGTAGACTATCTATATCTATGAATGGGCCTGACTGAGCCCCGGACGCAACGATTGATGTACTAACAGGTATTGTAGTTCGAACCAAGCGAGTGGTGGAGTCATGAGACCAATGAAGCATATGCAGACACGATCACACACGCTCAAATAAAAAACACACATGGAAATGTATAAATCTAGATTCAAATTTCTTTAAGAGAAATTGAATTTTTATTGGCTGCTAATAGGACCCTAAAATTTGTTTCTAGACTTTCTCTTACTTTTCTCTCCAAATAATCTAAGTCTCCAATGAAATTTTAACTACAAGATTGCCAGGTAAGTTCCCAGGTAAAAGGGGGAGCACAGACGGTTTCTCGTCCCAGCTTATCCTTAGATATGCTTGATCTCATGCCTTGGTGACAGAACTAGCCTTAAACACCATTCTTGAAGATAAACTATTCATTGGTTATAAAAATTGATTTAGATTGAAAAGGTTCCTAACGAGCATGAAACCCTAAAATCTAGCATAATGGTTCCTTAATTGATTTTATTAGGAGATGCAAGAACCATTTTTATTTACTAGTCTTTTTTTTTTTGTGAATGCATGCCAAAATCTAACAATGCAATACTCAAAGCAAATATGCAAACAATAAGCAAATAATCTAATCTAATGCATGAAGACTAACAACCTAAATGCACGAGCAAAGTAAATATGAAATATTTTTGTTTTTTTTATGCAAAATAAATGCAAGTACCCTAATAAAATCTATATGGATGTATGGAAAATAAAAAATAAATAAAGAAAATGAGGTTAGGCACTTTGTCCTGTAGTGCTTTCCTGCCTAAAATTTTTAGAGCTCTATTCCAAATCCCTATACATTGAAATACCACAAAATAAAGTGAAGATTCTGACTTTCACAAAGAATGCATGAAACCTAATCTAGATGCAATTTTCCTAAACTACAACTAGTGAAGGAGATATAATATTTAAAATCCTAAATAAGAATTTTAAACAAGACAAGACCATAAAAATTTAAACTTAAGTTTCACTAAATCAATCTATAATTCCATAGTCTCCAAGATTTGAATATTTTGAACCTTTCATAAGTTAGATAAGATTTCTAGATTTAGAAAACTTCTAAGTTTGGGGATTTTTCTAACATTGGATGGTTAGCAAAAATAGATCAATTACCAAAAATAGACTTTTTTTAAAAAATAGAAAGTTTCTAAAAATAGACTTTCCAAAAATAAATTAAAACATAATTCCATGAATATTGAGATTTTCAAAAAATTCTTATTTAAGTAAACTTTCTAAAATTAGAACTTTCAAAAAAGAAATGTTTCCAATTTTAAAGAGTTGTCAAAAAATGGAACATTCCAAAATAATAATCTTTCCTAAAATCACATAATTTTATTGGCACTCAATTTAATTTTGATTTCCCAAGCAACGACGCCAAAAAGTTGTTGATGTGTAAATTTTACATTTATAATCTTGAAAGCACACGAATCATTTACTAGTATAGTAGTATGAGTGCGAGGTTGAACCCAAAATAAATACACAAAATATATACTTAAATTAAATTTGTACCTTTAAAAAGATATAATCTTAAAAAATCTAATACATGGAATTACAATTTTAATTTAGATCCTAAAAAACCAAAGTTAACACCATTATTATCTAACTTATGAATTTAACAAGTAGATAATCAAATCCATCTTCTTTTTATTAAATTAGTGAAACATGAATATGTAGTCTCATCTTAATTTAAGTCACATGTTTTGAGATCGAAATATCATATCTCCAACCTTAGTTAAAGAAACTTTGGGAGAGAGAATTTTTTGTTACAAAGAATTAAAGAATAGAGTACATGAATATACAAAAATAAAATCATGAAAAGAAATTGAACATTTAAAATACAACAAACAAGCAAAGGAACTAACATTATAAAAGACTGGAAATAAAATTACAAGTAAAATAAATGACAAAATTTAAAACTGCAGAATGTAAAGGTGGCTGTTGGAATAGACCGTTTATCGCACAAGAAATATATAAACAAATACATAACCTTGATTTGAAATTCAAAGCAAGAATTCAAAAAATCAATTTAGATCATTTAATTAAAATTCATAATCTTTAATCTAGTTAAAGTTTAGTTCTTAGATTCATCACTTACAAATTAAGTCCTTTAATTAAACAAAGAATACAAATTTAAAATTAAATCAAAAGAGAGCATAAAAAGAAATCTGAATAATTGGACTTCTCAGGGTTTTAAAGGAACATCTTGTATTTATTTCATCGAAGAATTCAGTACATGCGTACATAAATTGAGAACAAGATAAACAAAATGGGGACGTAAATTTACAACTCTCACTTGTAAAAGTGTGTAGGGACTCATGTCTTTTTGTCTCTTAAACTTTTCTCCTCAGCCTAGCTCCTCTAGTGCTCCAGTTCAAATTCGAATTTCATTAACTACTTCAATGCTCTATTTATAGGCCTTTGGTTGGAACGGACGGTTGAGATTTAATCTTGGTTTAAGTTGTGAATTGATGGCTCAGATTGGATCTCATTTAGAAGTGAATGAAGGAGAGTTTAAGATGAAAATGATAGGGTTACAAAGCATTCACGAAATTTAGGTTGCTTGGCTTGGTGGCTAAGCAATGGTGGAGAGAAGATAGGAATTTGGAGTGAAAAGATAAGGATTGGACTTGCTATGGGCGAATTTGACACATGGTGTTAGGGTTTTGTGCAAGCAATGCAATGCAATGAATGTATGGGATTGAAAGTGAAAGTTCCCAATCTTCAATGTGCTAGAACATAATGATTGACCCTAGAGAGAAGATTGGTGGGGAGGGGGGTGAATAGTTTAATCCCATTTTTAATAGCATTTACAAATTTCTTGATTATTTTGAGTACGGCGGAATATTTAATCAAGAGATTAGTTTTTTGTGATGGATTATTTATTCAATTCTTTAAACATTCACACTAAGATTTTGGCCCATTTACAAAAATTTTGATTATCGATGCCAATGCACAATGTATAGAATAAGATATTCAATATGCAAAGTGATGTGTGTTAAGAAGAGTACTTAAATACTAAATACAAACATACATAGATCAAACACCATAAGACCAATTTAAAGTGGTTCGGTTAGCCAACCTACATCCACTGTTAGGACTCGTTCAACCTTGAAATATCCCCAAAATCTACTAAGTGGGGACTTACACCTTCACAATTAGAGTAGGAATTCTACCTCACTCAATCGGCTAGGAATTTCACACACCATTGTCGACAGGAATTCCACATATACATTTGGTTGGGAATTCGACCCCCTCTGTGCCAAAGACATCGCTCTAGAGTTTTTTATAGTGGTTCCGGGGTACCTCCCCTTAATCTACTTTCGGAACAAAGGTTTTAAAGAAAATTAAAACCAACAAGTACCTGCCTTTAAAGGTCTTTCTCTTGATGTGTGCTTCTTCAAGATCCCACTCAATGTGTGCCGATGCTCCTTCTTTTAGCCACCGTTGAGCAATCACAATCAAGGGTGTCGAGGAAACTGGTTCTACCAATGGTTTCCTAATTTCTCTCTTTCTCACTTTCTAACTCAATCCTCAGATTGGTTGTTTGAGTTTTCTTCTTTCCACTCTCTCTCTCTCTCTCACAACTCAATGCATCTGATTGGTTGTATTTTATCTCCTAGTGTAAATGCGAGAGAGAGAGAGTGATCTTTCTGTTGGCCCTTGTTAAGCTCACTGATAAAGATGAGGGTCCAACTGATCATTCCGAAGGATACCGACTGGTTGCATAAATATTGGTTTATATAGCAAAGGCAACTAGTTGTAATAACGGTAATGTACCGACAGGTCGGTGAGTAAACATGTTACCGTTACAAACCCGACCATTTTGCATTAAGTGCACTCCCAACAGTAATATTCTTTCACGGTCGACATGTTGTCGTCGTCGATGGCTCGACACTTATGGTACCCAGAGGTCGGTCCATACGAGAGGCTCGTTCTAGTGCAAAACATGCTTAATAGCAGTTTCAACTCTTGAACTTGTTACCCAGAACGACCTGTTACATTTACCGAGGGGTCGGTCCTAGTACTCTACATCGGTCATTGATTGTTGATATGTCTGTTTCTTCAAGAGTCTACATGAGTTCAAGGATTCCAGAACTCAAGATCTTGATCGAGAAGTTGTTGACCACAAGGGGTCATTTCAGCCTTTCACTGAGGGGTCGGTACACACGAGACTCTCGATCAGAGGTACACCCAGATTGATAGTTCAATGTTCTAGAACCTATATCAATCTGGACAACTAGTCCTTGACCACGATGGGTATATCATGCCTACACCGAGAGATCGGTGAGATAGACTGGTCGTGCTGACAGTGAAACCAAATACATATTTCCAAGTTGGGTTCAAATTCACTGTCAAGCATCCTCTCTAGGCTTTTTATGATTTAACCATTTGTTTCTCTAAGCCTATGGATAGTACTCTCTAAGGTGTGGGTACCACCTAAAGTCATCTATGGAAATATTTTTTTTGTGATTGCCATAACGATGAGCTTCAATCCGGTGGAGCATGATCTTCATTCTTGATCACATTGGTTTTTCAAGCTTCGAGCAAATGCTTCTTTTCAAGTCATAGAATTGACAAACATAGGAACTTGGCCAAGCTGAGGCACTAACAGAAAGTTAGAATAAATGTATGGATGGATGATTGAGAGATGACATGGTAGGGTGTTGACTTAATGATATGCGCATGAGGTGGTGGAGATTGGGTAAAATCATGTAAGAGTAGGAGAGAGAGATGACTGAGGTGGAAAAGATATTATGGAATGAATATGGATGGATTTTTGGTCAAGTACATGGAGAATTTTTAGTTTCTAAAATCGTGTGTGATAAGGAGAGGATAAGGTATGAGGTGTTAATACTTGTAAAATTCGAATGGATAGGTGGAGGATTGAAGAAAATCATGTGAGGTCATGTGGTTTTCTTGGGGTTTAAGTTAATCTAAATCTAGGGTTGAATGAGATGAATGGCTATGATTTCATGGACCTAAATTTAATGGGTTAGCTACTGGATGAATGAGCTAAATTTATGAATGATAAAATGATGCATGGATGATTTTACTCCAAAGATTAATCTATATGATGGATGAATTGGAGGACCTAGATCTAATATGATGCATGTATGGTTTGGATTTGGCAGGTAACTCTAGGGTTTTCCTATAGTTTATGAAATGAGATGAAGAGTTGAGATTGAATATGGAGAATGAATGTTGTGGATGACATGGAAATGGACAAGGCTTTGGGCGCGTGGATGGTTTTGGACTTGGGTTTTGGACCTATAAATGAGTACATGGGCCTCCATTGGATCTTGGACTTGAGCTTGAGGACTTGGGCCTTTGTTGGACTTTGGAATGCACATTGGCCTGGCCCATCTATGATATGCGTATGGACTGCCTGTGGCCTGGCCCAATGATAGTCTATGGAGCTTAACTTGGCCCAATTTAAGTGGATTTCTGGCCCATTAATCTTAAAATTCAGCCTTTACCTTTTGAATTGCAAGTTCTTTCTTCCAGAAATAAATGATTAACTTCACCACTTTAAAATCTAAAATATTGATTTAATCTAGAATCTCATAACTGGATCTAAACTAACCAATTTATATGAAAACCCTAACAGTGGAGTAAAATTAATCACAAAAATTTCAGGTCTTTCGAATTAAGCACCAGACTTTCAATTATCCACTGTTTTAAGATTATTTTCTTGAACTTTCAATTTTTATCTACAAAACTAGAAAATGATATTAAACGCATGTGATATATACAAAATCAAGGCTAACTAGTCTAATAATCAGGGGCAAAAATGTAATATTTCAGTGTTTAACACAACCCATACATGATTTTGCACAATCCAAACCACCTCACGCACATATCACTAGTCAACTATAGGCCATTTCATCTACTTCATCTCATCCATTCATTTATGTCATCTTTAGATTGCACCATCCATGCATTAAATCACAAAACTCTATTCCTACATGTCAAATTCGATCCTACCCTATTTCTCTCCTAAATTCCAAACTTTTCTCCACCTTTGCATAGCCACCAAGCCAACCTCAAACCAAGCAACACAAAATTCGACCATGCCCTATAAACCCAAAGTTTTCAACTTTAAATCCCATCCATCCACCGTTAAGTGAGATCCAATCTTAGCCCTCCATTAATAACTTAAACCTAGATTTAATCTCAATCCAACCTAGGGCCTATAAATAGAGCACTATAGTACACCATAGAATTCAAATTTGAACTGGAGCTCAAGAGGATTGAAAATTGGAGAAGAAAGCAAGAAGACAAGGACCTTCATTCGAATTTAACAAGTGAGCATTCAATTGTAATTTTTGTTTATTTCATTTTGGGTGATGAACGGTCTATTCCAATAACCAACCTTTAAATTATGCATTTATTTATTCTGTCATTTACTTTATTTATCAATTTATTTCCAGTATTTAGTTATGTCATTTACTTTATTTATTTGTTGTATGATAATTGTTCAATGTAATTTCAATGTCTTTATTTTAATTTTTGTGTGTTAATTTATTTATTCTTTAATTCTTTGTATCTAAACTCTCTCTCTTTCTCAAAATTCAACTAACTAAAGTTGGAGATGTGTTATTTTGATCTCAGGATATGTAATTTTAAATTAGGATTGAGATTATCATTTTAGTTTACTATTTTGAATAAAAAGGACGTGAATTCGATTCTTGACAATAGATTGAATTTAATTCAAATATTTTATTTTGTTAATTTTACAAGTTAGATACAACTGAGATAATGAAGTTATTTTGATATTTCAATCTAAGATTTTTCAAAATCCAAGTATTAGAGTTCTTTGATTTAAACGTTGGGATTCTAGTTCTTGATAATATATCTTTTTAAATAAATGCTAATTTAATTTTAGTACATATATTTTGTGATTTTTCGTTGTGTTCGACCTCGCACTCTAACTGTTATACTATACATGGTTCGTGCGCTTGCCAGTTATAAAGGTAAAATTTGACAACAACACTAAATGCAATCGAGGGTGCCAGCAAAAGTGGTGTATATTAGGATTATATTAGGTTTTGAATTTTTAGACTTTAGTTTTTATTTTAGTTTTAGGTAGTTTGCTCGAGGACTAAATCTAAGTTTGGGGTATTTGTTGAGCACTGAAAAATGACAATTTTACCTTTCTAAATTGGATTAGTTAGTCTTGATTTTGTATATATTAGGTATGTTTAATGTTACTTTTGAGTTTGGTAGGAAAAAATATGGAAATACATGAAATTGAGCTAAAAATGGAAAGAAATGCAAAAAGTGGGCCATATTCATAGTTTTGGAAAGTTTGTAAATTTACCACCTAATTTCATTTTGGATTTATTGTAAATTATTATAATTCATATCCAGATATGAGAGTTTAAATTATAATAATATTTTTAGACTGTGTTAAATTGGAAATGTGGTAAAAATTTATAAACACATAAACACATAAATATTATTATCACACCATCAGCCAATCATAATATCATTGATTCATCCAAGCCCCAATGGGCTCTAGGTATGAATACACTCGGATGGGATCCCCGCCACATAACAATATCAATAGTTCCCTTACCGAGTGGCTCATCACACCAAGGGACCCACATTCGCCGCATTCCATACTCAGACATTATATAAGAGTAATATGCGTGTGGTGCATGCTAAAATTGGTGATAGGTTCCCTCATCTGTGTGTGTCTTTGAATTCCAACGCGAGAAAACCAAGTCTGGGGGTTTGAAGAGAGCCCAAACTGTTGAAAAAAGAGTAAAGAATAAGTAACCGAGGTAAAATGGGCCAAAACAAGTTTAGGTTGAAAACGGGCCGAAAAATGGGTCAGGCCCAAACCGGGATAAACTTGATCCGAAACTGAAAACTGGGTCAAGCTCGAAACAGAGTCCAAATTTGAAAAGTGGGCTTGAAACTGGTCTGGGCCCGAAACTGAGCTTAAACGGGCTGGGCCTGAAAACTGGGTCGGGCCAAGCCAAAGGCTGGCCGAACTGAATTAGACCGGACCAGGTCTGAGTTGGGCCCAAGACTGGGCTAAACCCGAACTGGACTGGCACCAAGACTAGACTAGGCTGAGTTGGGATTGGACTGGGCCAAACCCAACTAGATCGAACTGGCCTGGACTAGGACTAAGCCTGGGCCTTGCTGCCTGGCCTAGCAGAGAAACCCAATCCGTTGGGCCTGGGTTTTCAAGGGGGTCCAGATCCGAACCCCACTGAGTTAACTGGGGGGAAAGAGATAAGAAAGAAGGAAAAAAGGGGAAAATGAAAGAAAATGGGGGAAAGAGAAATCAAAGGGAAGAAATAAGAAAAATCGGAGAGAAAAGGAAGAGGGAATCGGGAAAATACCTGGTTTCGACCGAGCAGGGAAGAGATCTAATTCGTCTGGGGCTGGAGTAACACGAACCAAGATCGGAGGATGAAGTAAGGGAGGTTGGCAGCAGATGCAGATGAGAAATAGAAAGAGAGAGACCTACGAGAGGAGGATGGTGTGGCAGCGAGATGGAGAGACGGATGAGAGGATAGGAAGATCAGAGGGGTGAGATTGAGAGGGTGAAGAGGGAGAGGAGAGTCAAGAGATTAGAATGAAAAGGGAGGGAAAGAGAGCAGCAGAGCGGAAAGGGGAGAGAGATAAGAAAGAAAGGGGGAGAGGAGGGGGTCACGGGCTGCACTTTAGCAGAAAAGGTAAAAGGGGGAATAGGGTTAGGTTAGGGTTTAGATGATTTTTATTTTTATTTTCAAAAGGGAAAGAGCACCACTTTTATTAAAAAAAATGATTTTACAAAGATGACAAAATTGTTTTCAAATAATTGTCATGATAAAAACACTTAGTGAATCCAAATTACCAAATTTTCTTTCGAGCTTCTGAGCTCGAAACCATGCAAACCGAAGTCTACCACGGAGCCCAGATTCTCCCCATTGCTACCAAAACACCAAATTCAACACGAAGATCGGTAAACCTCTCCGAAAATCCAGAAAAATAGGGTCGAGTCGTCCCAATATACCCCTTTTAAGGAAATTCGTCCTCAAATTTTAAACTGAACTAATGCATCTAGTATCTCAAATGGTCTGATACACCGTGGTGTTGGCCTTTCTCTACACGCAAACATCTAAATCTCACAACGGGGAGAAACCCGAAGGAAGTCCTCATCTGACGGTTAGCAAAGCCCTGCTGCTGACTATAGGCAGTCAGCCATCTCAACCTAATCAATATCACCTGCTCAGTAGTTTCCAAAACCCTACCCGGTCATGATATTATTGTACCACTGGTCTCTACCCAACATAAGAGTGATATGCACAGCCTGCCATACAAGATATCATACGGAGCCATCTTGATACTGAACTCGTAGTTGTCATTGTAAGCGAACTCAACTAAGTGCAAATGACTCTCCCAGCTACCAGGCTAATGTCCAAAACACAAGCTCGGAGTACATCCTTTAAGTTCTGAATGGTTCGTTTCGACTGGCCACCTGTCAGTGGTTGTAACTTTGTACTGAAACACAATTGTGCACCCGACTCTTCTATAAGTTCTGCCAAAATTGAGAAACAAACTTCGTGTCCCAGTCTGAAACAAACGACATGAGCACTCCATACAGTTTGATGACCCCCACTAAATATAGCTGACTCAAAGTTTCTAGAGAATCTGACAAAGTTTCTAGAGAATCTGACATCTTCATACCAATAAATTGGGCCTATTTAATCAATCGATCTACTATGACCCATACTGAGTTATGCCCTTGAGGTAATTTTGACAAACAAGCCACCAAGATCGAGAATAATGTGATCTCACTTCCACTCGGGGATCAAAAGAGAATTAACCTATTAGTGCGTCTCAAATGCTCTATCTTCTCCGGTCAAACTCAACATGGTTCCTCCAACTACACTTACTTTACTGGAATGGTTAACCATCACAAAATCATAGTCACCAGGATATTCCATCCACCGTCTCTGCCTCGTGTTCACTCTTTCTCATCGAGTAAGTACTTGAAGCCATGCTAATCTCAGAAAATCTCAAAACTTCTCACCACAAGGTAATGTCTCCAAGCCTCGAGTGCAAAAACCACAACTACGATCACCAAGTCATGGCTCTGCTCAGGGATCTTAAATTATGTAAGACCATGAGTTATCACTCTCTTACCCAGCATCAACACCTAGGCCAAATCATCACCTGATCCACCACCATAAACCACATAATTATAACCTCTGAAACCAAAACTCATACCAGGTGTATTTTGCATAAAACTTGTGATCCCTCAAGACATAAAGTACGATCCTCTGATGTTGAGTACACCAAGAGGTCTTCCATCCTGACAAAAGGAAATACTTGTTTTTCACAGATGCTCTACTCATATGCCAATAATGAACGCACAAACTCATAGAGTTATTTTATTTTTCTTTTTGTGAACAAAGCCAGTGCGTTCCAAGGAGGGCGGTGGGTCAAACGTAACAAAAAGACTCTAAATCTCTGAGTCAACTCTCTGGCTCTAACACCTCTACTAGCGCCACCAGATAAGAAGTAATCGAAACAGGAGCCACACAGGGAGAGTAGATCCATAACAAATCGTACGTCATGACGTGGTGACAATCCAAGGAGCTTCACCGGAAAACATACAGGAGATCTCAGACCACGTGAGGCACCTCAACATTCGCTACCCCAAACTATCTCCAACTCAAGGTAGACTCCAAGCTATATAACTCCTCCACGGGTGGACAATAAATTGTAATCCACCTGACGGATGCGTCCCCTAGGAGGGACTGACTCTTACCTGCCAACGGTAACAGTCCAGGGTAACCTAATGGAAAAACAACTAATCCATCCCCAAGATAACCTCCAACGCCAAACCCCAAAGGTCAAAACACACGGTCCACTGATCTGGTCTACAACCAACGAAACCTAGGGTGATGAAAGAGTGGGGATCCCTAGAAGCAAACACTAACTGGTCAAGAAACAAGAAGTACCCATGTACCCTGCTCAAAACGCCGACCTACAAATCGAAAGCGACCTATAAACCAAGCCCACTAAAGTCTCAATGGTCAATCCTACCAGGCTGACCTAAACAACCCTCTAACAAACCCCCACCTGCCTCTGTCCATAACACAAGACTCGCAAAAGTCCAAGAGCCAGACACAACCACTGGCTCGGCCCTAAACACTTTGGGCAGTCCTAAGCCCAAAATTGATATGACCAATAACCCAAACCTACCAAGTCTACCAACCTCCTCATGGAATTCCACCGGCCATCTACAGAGTAAGCCGGCCGGACTCACTCGGTACGCCCTCATAGATTTCAAATGAGTTTTTCTGTATACCATACAATCGGAAACGGGGCCCGCAAACGGCGCTATCGCTCTCTAAACACGAGTCCCTTACAAACCTATGGGGAAACCCACAATAAAATCTCCTCTCAACACTAGATCCTTGAACACGCGACCGAGTCAGGGAGTCAAACTTTAAAACTAGAGACCTCAACCAAACGGGATGCAACATGGAGGCCCATTCCCACCACAAAGGCCTTAATCGTCAGAGGGCAACAAAGAAGTCCCTCCAAAACACCTCAACAAAGTATGGATTCCCCTTGACACCATCACGGTGCTCAAGCCACTATGTAAATACGACCGACAGGTCTCTAAGACGAAAACCTCTTATAATGTGTAGCAGTTCAAAATAACTATCACATAATCATATAGCATATTATCAACACGACATATCACACCATAATCAGGCATATATCACCACATATCACATGTTCGGATGTTGGCATCTTAACATAGTATCAATAAAAATAAACCCTAATCATGTTACCACACAACCAATCAATCGTGACATCAGATAATCTACTTGTATATGCCTCTACGGGCATCGGATACAAATACACCCGAATGGGGGCCGCCACATAATAGTATCAACAGGTCCCTTGCCGAGTGGCTCGTAATACCGAGGACCCCCATTCACCGTATTTCATACCCGCACATTTGATAGAGAAGTAAGATGCATAGATGCATGCTAAAAGCAGTGATGAGTACCCTCACTTGTGTGTGTCCTTAAATCCAATACGATAAAACGAGTCGAGGGTTGAAGGGGCTCAATCTGCTGAAACAATAATAGGAGGGTAAGAAATTGGGATGAAACGGGTTAAACTAGGCTTGGAATGCAACTGGGCCCGAGAACGGGTCGGGTCCGAATCGGGCCTGGCTGGGCCGGGCTGAATCCGGCGAACTGGACCTAATCTAGCGGGCTGGGCCAGATCTGGCGAGCTCGGCCGGGCTACCGGGGTCCAAAATCGAGACCCGACTAAGTCAACTCGTGGCTCTGAGTGACTCAGCCAAGGGGAAGGGGAAAGAAGAGGGAAATAGGGGAAGGAGAAAGAGAATCAAGGAAGAAAGAAGAAGAATCGGAGAGGGAAAAGGGAAAATACCTAGTTTTGACTGAGGACGGAAGAGATCCTACTCGTCTAGGGCAGGAGAAGCTCGAACCAACACCGGAGGAGGAGGTGAGGGAGGTCGGCAGCAGGTCCAGACGAGGGAGAAGAAAGATTGAGAGAGAAAATAGAGAAAAGGAGAGGGATTGAGAGGGGAAAGAGAGAATCGAGAGGGAGAGAAATGAGGACGGCGGCAGTGGCGGCGGAATTAGGGTTAGGGTTTGATGGAAGACGGAAGAATATGAAAAAATGGGGGAAAGAGAGAGTGAGCCAGCACTGTAGCGAGCTGCTATAGTGCCGCGGAAGGGGTGTAATAGTTTAGGGTTTTAGGGGAAGGGGTTTTTAAGATAGGATTTTTTTTTAAAAAAAATAAGATCTTAAATTTCCCAAAAATAAATAAATAATTTAAAACTCATTAAAAAAATCAAACGTCGAACATCGGGGAAGATAACGTGTGATTTTCAAACTTTTTACATGATAAAATATTCAATTATTCAAAATTACTAAAGTGCCATTTGAGTCTCCGTACTCAAAATCGGGCAAACCAGGACCCACCACGGGGCCCACACTCCCCCCACCTCTACCAAGACCCTAAAACTCCAAAAAATCGGGTCGGTCATTACAACACTACCCCTTTAAAAAATTTCGTCCTCAAAATTCACCTTAGGCTCAAATCTCGTAAGAAAAATCTAGGTAAAAACAACCTCTACACAGCTGAAACTCACTCTCAAACCAATATTCCCACAACAAGATGATGCACTGAAACAATCCTGCCACTGATCACCATGAACAGCCGAACAACCTGGATAATAGTATGCGCCACTATCAAAACCAATGACTTCCACCTGACCAATTTCATCAGCTCAAAAGTCCTTCTAACCATACATGGTTCCCACAGAATTGCATCAAGGTCTTCATCCAACACAGGGGAATTCTATTCAGTCGGTCACAAAGTACCTCGCACAGAACTACCAAAATGCCAATCTATCGATGCTGTCGTACTCGAGCTCTATCAAGAACCAGCAACCCTCCTAACTCATCTCATAACTCAAGCGCAAAACATAAGACATGTCCTCTGAAGTCTGCCTGGTCTGTCCTGACATGCTACTTATCCACAGATAATCCGTTGAGCTGAAACGCGCCTGATCATACAACTCTCTCTATAACACTATTTGATCTGATGTGTAGAACTTAAACCTCGACCCGATATGGTGGACTCGGCATCTCGCAAAGACTAAGTCTCTATTCAACATAAATCAGTCCAAAAGCTTTAAGAAATCGGTTTATCCTCACCCTAAGGAGATGGGTGAATTCTGCCAATCTATCAGCCACTAACCCCATGATGAAGAAGGAGTCGAAGTGTCTCCACACGGCACTACTCAACATGAGCTACTACCAACCTGCTCTAGAGGGTCAATTCGCCATTAGGTCTCACAGCCTAGATATCTGGTCCACCACCACACATCACAAAAGTCTGACTGTCTCTGCACTTGAATGATGATTCTTCGAGGCTCTATCACTCAACACTGGCTGAACTACCTCGTTGCATAGACTGGCCGCTATAGTCTCCCCACCTAATCAACAATCACCCATGAACTTCATCCATCACATCTGTTTCATTCTCAATCCCTTTTGAACAAACAAGTGCTCATAACCACAATGGTGGGGGATACTCAGAACCTCCCTCAACACTAAACAGATACCTCCAACCCGAGCACAGCATCATCGTCATCCATTCCAAACTATGAGTGGAAAAGTTATGCTCATCATTCTCAAGTCTTCTCGTACCAGAAACCACCAATTATCCATCATATATCAGCATACAACTCTTACCATCTCTAGAAACATCACAATGAACTGCACACCTGCGGCCTTTCTCTACCTCCGGTACGACCCATCACTATAGTGGTCGTCTGCATCCACTCAAGAAAACTGCATCACTACCATTGTACCAAGAACTGATCGTTCTCCCTGACCAATCTAACTGTAAGCACGGCCACCTGGAGTAATCTGAATAAACTGCCAGACACGACCTCTGTTTCATTCTGACAAACATGTCGCACTACCTGTCGAAACTGTATTGGCAAGTAGCTACATTTAAAGGATCAAAACTCGCATCCAACAAGATACTGAATGAAAACACATCCCCCAAAAGCAACATGGATCCTCTCAGCTGTTTCAACAAGTCGTCAATCTCTAGTAGAAAAACTTCATCCTACTCTTTAACTTTGTTCAGTCGTCGACCACTTGCACAAAATCTCACTGAGTCACCCTTCTTCTAGGCTAACAAAGTCGGTATGTCCCCTGGTGAAATACCTAGGCAAATAGGTCCCACCGACTCCAGCCCACAAGTCTAGTCTCTATGTCCAATACCCCTGTCGGTATCATCCCAACGTATGGCATCCCAGTGCCCTCTCAACTCAAACTAACTGACAAACCACACGATGATCAGATCCCTCAACATCCTGGCTAATGGTAAATCACTGCCTCTAAATAGAACACCACCAACGGTTAAAAGATCTATCTCTAGCTATAATACACTATATGTAATCCCGCGCGATATATGCCAATCACTCCAATGGAGACATGACAAACAACACGTCTCCACCACATACACTCCCAAACTCAAACCACGGCGATGCTCAAAGTCATCGAGCGAGTCACGTATCTGAATCAGGTCAAGTCTCAGAACCAAAAACCAAGGGGCTCTATCACTTCATTCACACCGGTAAATATATCAACCCATACAGGGTGTTGCTGCCACACTCAGATTACTGCACTGAAGTCGTACTCTGGTCAAATACTTTTACTTCCCACTAGCAAGATACTTCGGATCTTCAGCATACACACATTGACAACGGAGATAAACAATCTGCTCACCAATACTTGTTCTCCAAAGGCTCTATCACGGGTCGGGGAATCCCTAAGGTCTCTGGATTACTATCCCTGGTATGGTTTCCCCTACCCTAACCAGTGTTCATTCTCACCATGAGTCAATCCACAAAATGGAAGTTAGACCAAGCTCAAGCGCAACCCCATCAAACTTACCACAACAGCTTAAGGAAGTCAAAACACCACTATGGAAATAGGTTCCATCTACCTTATCACACAAGGGATGAACCTAATCTTTGGTCATTATCTCACACATCTCTGATCCATGCACAGCCCAAGAGTTGAACTGTGCTCTGATACCAACTGTAACGACCCATCCTGCTACGGGCACGTTAAAACTGATAAAAACAATCCAATACAATTTCGGATACTTTTTTTTTTTTTGTAAATGGGAGGCACCGCTCCCTCAACCCAAACTAACCATAGTAATCCACCAATAAACCAAAAACCGTAAGCATCAATCATGATTACAAATTATAGCATCCTCCCATTATTCCATTCATCCAACTTAATGAAATGTACACATATCTCAAATACATTAGCCAGTCTCCAATTACAAAATAAAACCATGACAAGTACAAAGCTGCAGCTCTACGCCCAATGTCCGATTGAGGGTCCCGTCGACCCTTCCACTATGGAGTACCTGTGAGGCAAGGGGTGAGTTCTACATGCCCAGTGAGGGTAACACACACATCAAATGTCAGCCAGCATACACTATATATATGATCAAATAAACACATCAATGTATATGATGTCTACATGCATGACTATGCAAGCGGGTGCCCTACCCCTAACACACGGGCCCACATTAGTCTGACCTCCAGTATATCCTCTAACCAACTCAGTACAACTTTATGGCAACTCCTTCATGTGCCCATCCGCTGCGGTCCACCCACCCTCGACCAGCCCTATGGCTCTCTTACGCAACCCACACACATATCACGACCAACCCAAGAGTCAGACTCACTAGAGTCCCAAACCGACTACCACAAGGGGAGTAACCACCTCACCAGTCCTCAACGGACTGCCAACCAAACTCGTCTATAGTCTACTCAACCAATTATCAGAGTCTTGATAGTCAAACCTATAACCTTTGACCCCATCTGTTGGTCTCCACACAACTGGCGTATCCACCCCTCACAGAATTCTATAGGTCTACTACCGAGTGAGCCGGCCGAACTCACTCGTTAGGCACCCATAAGTGCCTGGTGAGTTAACACCCACACCACAAGTCTCAACAATGAACCCCAAAGTCATAACCGCGGGTAAACACACTACCACATCACACCACAGGCTGTCCCCACCATACAGGTGTCCTAGCCTGGAATTCCATACTTCAGACTGTACCCACTTGCAGGTATCATAGCCTGGACTACCATACCTCAGACTGTACCCACCCCGCAGGTGTCATAGCTTGGACTACCATACCTCAGACTGTACCGACCCTGCAGGTGTCATAACCTGGAACATCATCTCACACCACACCGCAGGCTGTCCCCACCATACAGGTGTCCTAGCCTTTAATCTCATCAGGTCACATCGCAGGCTGTCCCCACCCTACAGGTGTCCTAGCCTGGAATACTTCATCACATCCACGTCGCAGGCTGTCCCCACGCTACAGGTGTCCTAGCCTGGAATATCTCATCGCACCATTCCTCGACCAATGAGCGGGCGAGCATGTCCTCAGTCTACTAAGTCATCCGGGGAAACACAAGTCATACTAGCGGGCTGAATCTTACGAACTGGGCCGGATCTGGCGGGCTGGGTCGAATCTAGCGGGCTGGGCCAGATCTGGTGAACAAGGCCAGATCTGGCGGGCTTGGCAGGGTTACCGGGGTCCAAAATCGACACCCGGCTGAGTCAACTCGCAGCTCTGAGTGAGTCAGCCGAAGGGGAAGGGGAAAGAAGAGGGAAAGAGGGGAAGAAGGAGAAAGAGAATCAGGGAAGAAAGAAGAAGAATCGGAGAGGGAAGATGGAAAATACCTGGTTTCGGCCGATGAGGGAAGTGATCTGACTCATCTGGGGCTGGAGAAGCTCGAACCAACGCCGGAGGAGGAGGTGAGGGAGGTCGGCAGCAAGTCCAGACGAGGGAGAAGAAAGATCGAGAAAGAAAATAGAGAAAATGAGAGGGATTGAGAGGGGAAAGAGAGAATCGAGAGGGAGAGAAATGAGGACGGCGGCGGTGGTGGCGGAATTAGGGTTAGGGTTTGATGGAAGAGGGAAGAAGATGAAAAAAGGGGGGAAAGAGAGGGTGACCCGGCACTGTAGCGAGCTGCTACAGTGCCGCAAGGAAGGGGTGTAATAGTTTAGGGTTTTGGGGGAGGGGGTTTTTAAGATAGGATTTTTTTAAAAAAAAAAAAATCTTAAATTCTCAAAAATAAATAAATAATTTAAAACTCATTAAGAAAACCAAACGTCGAACATCGGGGAAGATAACGTGTGATTTTCAAACTTTTTACATGATAAAATATTCAATTATTCAAAATTACTAAAGTGCCCTTTGAGTCTCCGTACTCAAAACCGGGCAAAGCAGGACCTACCACGTGGCCCACACTAACCCTACCACTACCAAGACCCTAAAACTCAGAAAAATCGGGTCGGGTCATTACATGTCTCACCTCTCTTAATGTTCTCACAACTCCATCAAACGTCTTGATTCTAATAGAACCTATTCCTATGGCTTTATATGGTGCATCATTGCCCATAAGAATACTACCATCATTATAAGACTCATATAATTCAAACAAATCATGGTTAGGGCACATATGATAAGAACAACCGGAATAAAAAATCTAAGAATCAGATAGAGACGTACCTTACGAGACAGATAAAATACCTGTTTTATTTTGTGAAGCTACGCCGATTGTGCCTGTCTTGTCAGCCTCCTTCTCATTTGTGTTCTTCGCCTTGAGTTTTCGGCACTTCTTCTTCCAGTGTCCTTTCTGGCCTCAATAGTAGCACTTTCCTGAGTCTCTGCCTCTTGACTTTGACCTGGAGTTGTTTCTTCGTTTCTTACTCTTATCCCTAGTCCTGCCACAATCACTAGATCCTCCTTTCATTAGAAGAATCTTTGCACGTGAGTCGCTTATGGTAGACTTCTTCCTTGCTTCATTGGAGATGATCGCTTGAGTAACCTCATCAAGTTTGACTGCGTCTTTTCCATATAGCAAGGTAGTGACAAAATGATCATAAGAGTCTGGGAGAGAGGTCAGCAATATCATAAACTTGTCTTCATCATTGAACTTAGCCTCTAGCCTCAACAATTCACTGGTTATCCAGTTGAATCTGTTCATGTGCTCCAACACATCATACCCTTCAGCCATCTTCAACCCAAATAGTTGTTTCTTCAAGTGAAGCTTGTTCGATAACGACTTACCCATGTAGTGCTTCTCAAGCTTTTCTCATAGGTCCTTTGTAGTCGTCTCCTCCATGACATTGTACAACACTTCATCAGAGATATAGAGTTGAATGAGATTAATTGTCATATTGTCCACTCCGCATCCTTCATCGCTGCTGCATTTTTATCTTTGCCTGATAATGCTACATCGAAATCTCGGTGGATCAAAATATTCTTCATTCTCAACTTCCATAATACGACGTTAACTCTACCATCGAATTTGTCAACTTCAACTTTGATGCCTCCGGTTGATCTCATTGATGCCATAGTCTGGCTTAAAGGGAGTTTTGTACTTCAAGTCCAAAACAGTAACCTACTCCAATCACCACGTAGATTTCGTCACTTTGAGCGCACTGGTAAAGATGAATCTGAATTCTGAGTCTGTATGGCTTCGAAAAATGTGAAACAATATGGACCGTTGATTTGATCTGTAGATTCTGACTTCTCTAATACTATCTGACAACTGGTCTACATACTCCCAACAACCAAAGAGAACCCTCCTCTGAAGCAATTGATCAAACACTTGGTGTGCAGTGCCTTTTTCTTAGAGACAATTTGTCAAACATCTGGTGGGCAACAATTCTTCTCTTCTTCACTGGTTATTCTAGAGGTAGATCTGAGACTGGAACTGGCTAAATCTGTGGATCTGAACGTTGCTGTTCTAAACTAGATGAAGATCTGTGAGAATGTTGTGAACACTGGCCTGCTCTTAACACTCTGGCCTTTTGTCTCTCTACTAACCTGAGAGTTCTTGTTTACTGGTCTCTACTCGGCCACCACAGCTTCTCTTTTGTGAGATCTTGGTCTTGATAGCCCTTTTTGCTGTTCTCAAGATTTCTAAAAAACAGAGAGAAAACACATCTGTTGCAAGTCTGGACACCTCCTCGGCCTTACTCCACCGCAACTAGTGCTCTTTCTGTATGTGATTCCCTTCCCATTGCTGTTTGAAAAAACCTGGGCACTCAACCCTTTTCTGGGTTCAGATCTGAACGCTTGTGTGATTCTTCCTCCGTGCTCGACTTTGTTCTGGCCTGCGAAAAACAAGCCCTTTGGCGCATGATCTGCTCTTCAGCCGCTGTTGCAGGCTGTGCCGGCGATCGTCTGTGGGTCCCTACACGATTACCAGATGGAGAAATGGATTTTTGCGCCGATCTGGCTGAGCACACTGCTGCTTCTCGATGGTTCTTGCGCCTCTTGAGAGAGAGACACCGCTTCTTCACTTAGATGTGATCTGACCTACGGCAGTGCCTTCCTACTGCAGAGATTTGCGCTGGGGAACCTGCAGATTTGATATGAGATCTGGGCACGCTCACTTAGACGCTGGTCGCCCCCACTTTTGAGTTGCAATCGCCGTTCCAACTGGTTGACGATCTGGTCTGGTCTGCTTCCAACGAGTACGGGTTGGGCGCTGGGATCTGCTTCCAGCTAGTTTCGCTTGGAAACCCTTAGTTTTCCCTTTTGGATGCACGACTGCCTTCTTGCTGCCGAATCTGGCTGCCTTCTTGTTGTTCTCTGAAACAAGAGAGTTCAGATCTGGTTGCAGCAATGACACATTGCCTACAATAACTACTCACAGCTGAATTTGAAAAACCCCTCTTTTTGTCACAGCCTTCCCCTCTAAGTGGAAAACCCTTAGCCATTAGGCCTGTACCGATCCAAATCTGGGTTCAGATCTGCTATTTGCAGCTGAGACTAAACAGAGAAACACCCTTGTGCTGTGAACAATCTCTATGATTTTTCCCCAAGATCCGATGACGAATCAGAATGGCTCTGATACCAATTGATATGAAAGTAAGATGCAAAACACACAACACAAGATCAAGCAACCATGCAAGAGACGAGATTTTTACGTGGTTCACTTGAAGGCAACGTCCACGGAGCATTTCGCTCAATTCACTATTAAGATGAAGATAAAGAGGATGCTACAAAGATCTCTATAGTCTTTCCTCTATACCTCTCATTTCACACTAAGGAAGAGAACATTCACCGTGCATAAGGAAACCCTAGAGGAAATAATGCTTATATATTTGGGCTTACAATAGACTTGGGCCTCTTAGACCCAACTTAATATTGGACTTTTACTCGAATTTCAGATCTAGATATCTTGTTTATTAAGCTTATTGGGTATGATGTTCAATTGCTATAAATGGTTCTGATCCATTGTAAATATGTGTATTATTCTTGTTCATGTTTTAATTCTTTCATTTTTTATTTCATTTATTCAATTCATTCAAATTCTTTGGAACTAGATCAGGAATGTTTTATTTGCTTCTTAATTAATTGGTTTTGTGTTAAGTTGAGATTGTTTTCTCTCCACCATTCTAATTAAATTTTGAATGTATAAACTTTAGATCTCATGTTTAATTCATTTCCAATGTTAGATGTTAATTTGGGTTTTGTTGATTTAAGTATATAACTCTATGTTTTAGAAAATTAGATCTCATGTTTAAGAACTAATTCCATAATTCTATTTTCTTTGATTACATTATTCTGAATGGTGCTAATTTACTTTTTTAGCATATATTTTGTGATTTCCTTTGGGTTTGACGTCGCACTCAATCTCTATATTATCAAATGGTACTTACACTTGTGAGTAATAAATTTAAAATTTACACAATACAGACCTGTCCTTATACTTCTTACTAGAGTTAAGAAGTTTCTCCAACTTTTGCTCACCTTGAGTAAATTTATCTTGAAATTGTATTTTATGATTTCTTAATTTCTCCAAATCTGAGCTCAAGGTTACTTTTTCATCAAGGCATCTCTTGATTTCTAAGAGTTCTTCACGGTTCTTTTCACATGAGAGGGCCTCGATCTCAAATTACTCAGTGTCAAGATGGCTTGAAAGTTTGAAATTTTCATTTCTAAGTTTATGAACTTTCTTACCCAACTCCACACTCTAAAGATACAAGGCACTATAAGATTCTTGGAGGTCATCAATGTTTTCCTCATTTTCTGATTCACTAGTGTATTTCTTTTGATCAGAAGTGATAGAAGCAACAAAATTATTTAAAGATTTACCTCCTCCCAGTTTTTCCAAATTTGATGCAGTTTCAAATTCTTCAAGATCACCAGATGTAGACTCCATTCCATTCTTGTGTGAATCACCATTTTCTTGAATGCAAGTGTGATTACCTGACAAAGAATTCACAGAGGCAAGACCAACCACAGAATTGCATGCATCTATATAGTATGACGAGTTTGAACCATCCATGGAGATATTTCCAATAAAATCATTTTGAATTGAGGTTCACACATCTTCTTCATACGAGACCAACATATTCTCTATTTTTGTTTTAAAAAAAGTCAAGACGGTGTGTACAAACGATAGAGAATAATAAATGAAAATTTTGGCATCCATGATTGGTGTTCTAGCACAAAGATCAACTCGGATGGTTAGATCCTTAATAACGAGCACGAGGTTTTTAACCAATTGAAAGTCTCGGAATACTGGAATATGATTGTCTAGAGGGAGGTGAATAGGACAATCTCCAATTTTTTGATCCTTTGCAAATATCTTGATTAATATAAATTAAACGCGGAATGACAAAATTAATCAAATTGCAAAGGTGTTGTGTGAACAAGAGATGTGCAAATTAATTTAACATTCGCACAAGCAATCCACCAGTCACAAAGACACCCGATGTATAGTGGTTCGGTTTAAACAAAGCTACATCCACTGATGGACTCACCCAATCTTCGGCTATCCCAAATCTACTATGTAGGGAATTACACCCTCACTAATAGAGTAAGAATTTCACCTACACAATCCTAGATTTTGAAAAGTTCGACCAACTCTAGTCTACTTCTTTATCTCTCTATTTTTTATAGTGGTTCAAGCCCTTACATTAATCCACTTTTCAAGAAGATGATTGAAATGAAAATAAAATGAAGGACTTGCCTTTGTAGCTTACTTGAATGCAGATGTGCTTCAGAAGTTCTCCCCAGCTTTGATCTCTTGATGTAGAAGATGTTCCAATGTATACACAGTCACAAGCTTGGGAGGGTTTCTAGGATTTATTGTTTTCCTATGTTTATCCCTACTTGATTTCTTCCTCTCTCTCTCTCTCTCTCAAGAATTGATTGAAGGATATTCCAAAATAAAGATTGTTTTAAGAGAATAAGAGATGGAAAGTGTAGGTGATGAGCATAGGAAATTGACTATTTTACCCTTGATTTGGACTATTTAGACCTTGTTTTATGTGTTTTAGGATATGTTAAATGATATTTTGGAATTTTTGCAGGATTTATAGGGAAATACAAGATATAAGAATTCAAATGGTGAATTTTGCAATTTATGGTCATAAGTTGATATGTTTGGAAAGTTGGAATTTTTAATAATTATTTTACCACAATTTTAGTGGTTTTATTTATAAACTAATTAATTCAAATCCCTTTATGAGAATTTGGATTAATTTATTCCTTTTAGAATTGAATGCAAATGGTAAAATTATTTATTAGATTTTCCATACTTTGAAAAGCCCAATTATTAAGCCCATTAAGAAAAGCTCGTGAAGAAATCCACATGTGTGAAGTCTATTTCCATCATCTCAAGATACATATGAGGAAATTCGAAATTTAAAAGTCATTAGGAGAGAATTTTCGAATTTGGCAAGTGAATTAAGGAAAAAGAAACAAAATAAGAAGTTGAGAAAAAGAAGGATGGTTTGACACAGCTTCAGTATTTGGACCATAAATTTTCACTCCAATATCCGATTCCTTTGATTCTTTTTGTGTTGGAAAGAACACTTCAAAAGCTACAACTTTGTAGTATGATTCAGACATTAACTAAGTCAAAACTGAGCTGCTAGGTGTTATATGTGTAAAAAATGGGATTTTGCACCCACTTTTTTTTGCACGAATTTTACTATTTTTTCCACCTCCTTTCCTCCTTTAAGCCATTCCATATTTAGCACAAACCATATTAGCCCTCCAAATGTCCCCTGCTTTATTTAAATCTTTAAATCCAAGCCATTCACTCCACCTCCTTTCATCTTTAAATATTATCTCTCTCCCATTGAGAAAATTGAACTTAGATTGCTGATTTTTGGAGCATAAGGAAGAAGGAAAGGAATACAAAGAGAAGGGAAGACAGTGTGGAATTCAAATTCCAAAATGGGTTTCAGGTTGGTGTTTTAACTTCTCATTGTAATTTCTTATTCCAAGAATTCCATGGTTATTTAATTTTAATTATTTATTTTATTAATAAAATTAAGACAATCTTTTTAGATCTATGGTTTTCCACTTAATGTTTGTTGATTGTGATATTTAGATTTGATTTTTAATCTCTTTATGAATACATGTTTTGATTTAATCTTAGAATTTTCATCTTAAGCATCCAATTTTTGGGAAAGTTTAGAACCTAAATTTTCCATTCTAAGGCTCTTTTTAAGAGTAGGTGAAGAATTTAAATTTGGAATTTTATGTTGAATTCTCTCTAAGCCCAAGGTTTATTTTGTTTATTTCTTGATTAATGAAACTCATGTTTTTCTTAATTAAATTAATTATGAATGAAGATTTTGAATCAATGATCAATAATAAATGTGAGCTTCATGTTCTAGGTTTTGATTTTATTTTTAAAATATTGAAAATAATGCCTCCTTAATTTTCAATCCAAATTCCATTGTAAATATGTATATATGTTTTATTTTATTTTCTTTTGTTTATAAATTCAAATTCTTGAAAATTTATGGAATTAAGTTGGAAATAATTTAATTGCATCTTAATTTCATATTCTAAATTAGCTTAAGATTATTTATAATTTTTAGATTAATTCCACAATCTTAATTGAAATTAGATGAATTGAGAGTTTTCCATGAAAATTAGATCTCTTGAATGGTTAATTTTTAATTTTAGATGTTGTTCTATTTTTTTTTTTTTTAGAATATTTCTAAATTAAAATAAAATTTCTTATATTAGATAATTAATTCCATATTTAAGATTTATTTTCATGATTTTCTAAATTTCTTAAAATATATAATTTAGTGGTATATTTTTTACGGATATATTTTCTTAAGTTCCGATGGATTCGACCTCGCACTCAATCGCTATACTATCTAATGGTTAGTGCGCTTGCGAGTTATAAATTTAAAATTTCCACAACAGTAGGGATCTCAGATTTATTTCTCTAGTTTTTCAAGTTCAAGAGCTCTCTCGATCAAAGGAATTTCAGAGTTCAAATAAGCAAATCCGAGATTTTAAATTTCATAATCTCACGATGGGTCGTGGATCGAGATCGATTATGGTGACTTGAGTATGCTTTCCACCAACCACACCGTTGCACATTAAATGCACTCCAACGGAACAAAAATGGTAACCCATGAAGGGTCGTGAGACACGATAGATCCTCGAGCCCTGTTGCCGATGGATTAGTATCGTCTTGAGAGCAACTCAAATTTACATAGTGAGACATGTTCAGAATCCTGAAGATTTCAGTCAACAGATTGTGAACACGATGGGTCATATCCTGACCATATGATGGATCATGTTGTTTCAACATACCTGCCGCCGACCAGCGCACAACAATACTGTCCAAAGTTCGAGCGAACATCTCATCTGGAAAAAGTATTGAAAGACACAAGATAGGCCCCTCTCAAAATGCATATGATCATTACTTGTGACTAAATGTTAAAATAAGAGGGGTAATTAGTTTTAGTCTTTTAAGTCACCATTCGTTTCTTTAAAGCATATAATTAATCTCAAAGTCCTTTGGTTTATCCTAAATTTTTGCAGGAATATGATACGAACCCTTGTATAAGCAAAGGATATCTGGTTATTTCCATTGTTAAGCTATTTCTTGATGAAAATTGAAAGTTAGTTTATTCTCTTTACTTTCCAAGCAAAGGATATCTTGCAAGGTTGATGTTGTTTATTCTCTTTACTATCCAAGTGGTACACTTTGTAGGGAGATGAAATATTGTGAGAATGTCCATCACCATTTCAATGGCTGAATTCAATACGCTGAGAGCTGCAATTAGAGGAGAGTGGAAAAGTGTACTAAACGAGTTGAAGAGGCAGCCGCACTTAGCAGCAGCCGCCCCGACAACCATTACCGGCGACACCCTATTACACATTGCTGTAAGAGGGGAAAAAGCGGATGTCGTCAGCGAGCTTCCTGAGCTGTTACCGGAGAGGGTCCGGATAGCGGCAAATGCGGGAGGTAACACGTCGGTCCATGAGGCTGCCAGGACAGGGAATGTGGAGATGGCAAAGTTGATATTAGAGAAGGATGGGAGTTTGGTAGAGACGCGCAACAAAGATGGAGAGACGCCACTATTTTGGGCTGCCATGTATGGACGAAAAGAGATGCTCCGCTTTCTTTCTGGCCGTGGAATGATTGGGACGAGCAGGAACGACGGTGCCACTATTCTTCATGTCGCCATTGTGGCTGAATTTTATGGTATGGCTATTTTCAGTTTTTGTTTTCTAATTTCATCATGATCTAAGGTCACTTTCACTTTTGTTTTTAAGTTTCTCTCCGTCACCTGAGATTTAAAAAGAAAATAGTTTACTGACGAGTACCTCAACCAGGGCTTCATGTGTAATCAGTTTATAGAAAGACTATAATAATGATAAGCAATAATGTTAAGACAACAAAATACAAATTTATTGCCCCAACAACGAACCAATTCAAAGGGCTATCTCATTCCTCACAAATTGAAAGATGAAACTGACTTTATTTAAAAAATTATTCATTGTAATTCGATTAAAAAAAAATTAATGTGAACTGTTAATAATCATCTTTAAATGAGTAAAAAGTTGTTGATTTCATATTTTTAGTTTAATCAATAATTTAATTTAAAGATTGTAATTAAAATTTTGTATAATTTATTGGGAACTAGGTTTTTTTGTTGTGCTAGCGTCATCTTTCCAGACTCCAGATAATTTTTCTGATCGCCCATCTCGATCGAACCAGTTCCCGCCACATTTTAGGAGTCACACGAAGGGTTTTGAACAGATAGAATGCGTGAGGCAGATTATGATTTTAATTATGAAAATGGAACCCCTATGAAAACTCGGGTATGAAAATAAGTATCTATTAGTTACTATTTTTAATTCATTTCAATTCAGATTTAGGGTTTTTATTATCTGTTAAAAATTTAAAATCATAGTTTCTGTTGGACTCGTTAAGTAACAGAAATCTGTTGCCATTTTCTTTCCGGAGCTGAGCCGAGCGCTCTTAATGATTAATACTAAATTGAGAGAATTATGTAACTTAAGTAACTGGAAAAGACATTTTTCATCAATATATAATGTTAGTCATTAAATTTTATCAGTTATAGTTACTTAAAATTAAAATTTATAATAAAGAATATTTTTATTTAAGATTTAAATTTATTGAAAACTTAAAATCCATAATGAAATGAATATTAATTTATTTTATTTTTTATTAAATTAAATGACCTATAATTATATTTTATTTTATTTTTAATATGTCATAATTTATAAATTGTGACATGTCGAGAATCAAAAATTTAATTTCTGTGACTTTGAAATATACTTACCTCTACATGTTCCCATCGAACTTACAACTCCTAATAATACGTCGAAGTGGAGAATTCAAGTTTCAGCAGAGTTGACTGAGACGACAAATTGACTCTTATCAATTTGCCACCCATTCTACCGATTCAATATTTCAATGCATCCGATGGCACGAAATATTGCTGTGTTAATTGCTTCTAATATAAATAGTTTTGTTTGCAAAGACCCTATTTAATAATTTGTCCGGATAGGGTGACAGTGAATGCGATTCCGTATGTAAATGAGGGGTGCAGTGAAATGAAGCCGAACCAACCCACCTCCCATCCATGATCCATTCATTGGAGCAGGAAATGATTTGTAACATTTATCCAGCGTTGGGCTTCACTTTTGTACGAGGTAAAAAAAAAAATTTGTAGATAATACGGTGCGTGACGCGCTTGTGGCTGCGAGGCGCAGGCCATCTTGTTCACGCGTCGGTTTCCCGTGAGCTTAGAGTTTGATTTTCTTGGGTTTGGGTTCTAGCACTTTTGTGCGGCACAACTGTCTCAATTATATTCATTTTTTTTATTTTTTTTACTGTTTTAGAGTTTATAATTGTGAAAAACTATTTTTTTATATGAAAAACTCTCTATACAAATTCTGTTATGTCTTATAAAGTTCATTAGACAGCAGATTTTTACTTCTCCATATTTTCCCATAAATTTTATTTATTTGAATTTTAATCTAAAAAGCATATGAAATGATCTAGCCTCGGGCTTAGAATTTGGGATCTTGGACAAATTATATTAGATGATGGATTTTATCAGGTGGTAAAAGAAAATGCCGTATGAATACAACACCATATAAACTATTAAATTATTTAAAATGAAATTAGTTGAAATTTTTTATTTTAAATTTTTAAAATATATTAGGTAAATATTTTTATTTATTACAATCAAAACAATAATGAATATACAATAATGAACATGAAAAAGTCAAATTATTATTATCATCATCAACTTAAACTATGATTTTATGCATTTGGAGTCGGCTGATATATAAATTTAAAATAGAAAGTTAGAAAGTAATACAATAAACTCTCTATAATGTAGTACTCTCTAAAGTTATAACCTATCTAAAGTAATATTGACAATTGGTCCCGACCTCGAGTCTATACAAAATGTAATAAATCTCTCTAACTTAGTACGCAATACATTTAGAATAAAAAAATGTACTCTCCCAATCATTTTGTAAAGTAATATTCCATACATTCAAAATACAAAATTACTGTAAAAGTGACTAAAGACCTCACAAACCATATCATCTAAGCTTTAGAAAAGTAATCTCATTTAAGCTCTAGAAAAGTAATCTGAGATAGACTTCTGGATAAACTTCCTCATTCTTTGGGACGGTGTATGCACTATGTTCTCAATGAACGAGAACTGTATAGGAATTAATCGAGTGATTTGTTTCTATAAAAAGAAGTCGAATGGACATTTTAATGATAGTTGAGAATTTTAAAGAGATTTTTAGAAAGAAATACTACTAGACCTTCTAATTTAATATTATATTATAGAGGTTTTACTTTTTTTTTTTTTTTTGAACAGTCATAAAAGAATTTCATTAAAAGAGAGGAAAAATACAAGGAAAAGAAAGGGTCTAAAAGGGATAGACTAAAAAAAAAAACACAAAAGAGAAACAAAATACAAGCAAAGTAAAAAAGCAACAAAAGTCACTATAATAGAAAAACTCAAGTCCAAAGGTTGTCAACTCCCAATTTGGCGAAGTAGCCCGCCACACCGTTGGCCGATCTTCCAACGTTAAAAAAAGATACTCCCATTCCTTTAGCCAAGTCTCTCACTTCCCTAACCACACTTGTCAATCTCCAAGGTGGACGCCTTAAACCCGATGCCCATTTGAAAGCATTTGCCGAATCCCCTTTAATAACCAGCTAACCTTGACCAAAAACCTTCCAAATGACTGGAGCTCTCCTAATGCTAAGAATTTATGCTTCATTAGAGTCTTTCAAACCCACCGACTCATTGAACATTAAGGATGATTCTCCCTTGTGATTTCTAAGCACTTCTCCGATTCCCGCTAGACTCGGTTTTCCCCTGGAGGATCCGTCAATATTAAACTTCCAAGTTCCCGGATGGGGAGGCTCCCATTTTTCCTGTTTCCTAACTTTACGATTTTGAACCCTCATGCAACCCTCCCAAGATAACAAAAGATCATTGATTTTAAGCCCTTTAAACATTGGATCCGCTAACAACCAAGAAAACCAACTCCATTTGGCTCTATAAAAAGGTCGGAATTGGTGGACGAAATACCTTCGAAGAGTCTAGAATTCCTTTCCTTCCATAAAGACCAAACGATCACTGCTGGTAAGGACTTCCAAGCACATTTCAGTCTCGGTTTCAGTCATAAGATGTTCCAAGCTCCTGACAACTGGGATAAGGAATTTGAAAAGACCCACGGAATCCCCAAGAACTTAATGAAATTCAACCAAAGACCCTTGGCTATCTCACAATTAACGAACAAGTGATTGACATCTTCAAAAGACGATTCACACAGAACACAACTTAAAACACCATCACCCCTAAGTAGGTCTCTTCTATTCAATTCTACCCTAGTCAGAATCTTCTCCTTAACAGTACACCATAGAAAAATTTGTACCCTTGGTGGTATTGTACTCTCCCAGATAGATTTCAAGACCTTCTCATCATTAAGTAAATGACTTTGAGCCAAATGAGTCAAAGCCTTCACTGACAACATGCCAGAGGAGTCTCCTGACCAAATCATTTCATCATCATCCGAAGGTAAGAAAGGAAATTCTCCCAAAATTGTTAGAAGTCCGGAGCGACTCTCCTCTTCAAAAGATCTTAGGTTTCTACGAAATTCCAATTGCCACACAGCCACCCCATTGTTCCATCTAACCACATCTTGGACTAGAGCATTTTCATTCCTCGATATTCTAAAAAGTCTTGGGAAACATTATTTTAAAGGCCTCTCTCCTATCCATAAATCTTTCCAAAACAATGTTTTATTACCTTTTCCAACAAAAAATCTGATATTTTGTCTAAAAAGATTGCCAACCACTCTTTCACCCAATCCCAACCTCCACCAAGCTCTAACTACCGAGGAACGGAGATTTTCTATTTTATCGCTAAGAAACCAGCCACCAGCACCTTCAACCCCATATCTAGCTGATAAGACCTTAACCCAAAGAGCATCTTTCTTCCTACCAAACCTCCAAGCCCATTTACAAAGCAAAGCCTGATTCTTAAGATTAATAGACACAAGGCCCAAACCCCCTTTGATTTTGGGTTTCACAACTTCAGACCAAGGCACTAAATGAACTTTCTTTTTCGACTCCTTGTTCCCCCACAAGAACTTTCGAAATAACTTCTCAAATTTTCTTTCAATGCCCTTAGGAAGTATGAACAGAGATAGATAATAGGTTGGCAAATTAAGGAGAACTGCTTTGATTAGGATAACCCTCCCTCCTAATGATAAGAACTTTCTGCCCCAACTTGACAATCTTCTTTCCACTCTTTCAATAACTGGGTTCCAAAACCTCAAAAGCCTGGGATTTTCTCCTATTGGTAAGCCAAGATAATTGAAAGGCAACTTTCCAATACCACAACCAATGTTTTGTGCAAAGTCTTTAATACAATCCTCCTTCAAATCTATTCCTATGAGAGAGTTTTTTCCTAAATTAATCCCAAGACCCGATACCAACTCAAAACATTGAAGGATAGCTTTAAACTCCAAAAGCTCCCGCCTAGTTGGTTCACAAAAGAAGAGTGTGTCGTCAGAAAACTGTAAATGTGTGATTATCGGGCCGCTGGCTGCTACCTCAAAACCTTTCACAATTCCCAAATCCCTTGCTTTATCCACCAAATTATTCATACATTCCCCCACTAAAGTGAAAATGAAGGGAGATAAAGGATCTCCCTGTCTTAAGCCTCTATTTGAATGTATTGGAGTAGTAGGGGAACCATTCACTAGGATGGAGTATGAAGTGTCTTCTATACAAGCTTTCATCCATTTACACCACACAGGCCCAAAACCCATCCTCTCGAACAGATAACCCACGAAAGACCAATCCACAAAATCATATGCCTTTTCTAGATCGATTTTGAAAAGAATACCCGGGTTTCTATCTCCTTTTCTCATATGAACTAATTCATTGGCAATCAGAACCCCATCCAAGATTTGTCTATCTTCTACAAACGCACCTGTGATTCTCCTATTATCTCCAACAAAACTTTTTTTAGCTTCTCTGCTAACACTTTTGCTAAGAGCTTATAAATACTACCTAGCAGGCTAATCGGACGAAATGGGATAGGTTAGTCGGGCTCTATCTCTTAGGTATAAGGGTGATGAAAGAATTCTTCAAATTCTTATTGATGATTCCACTGTGATAGAACTCCTTGAAGAATTTAACAATATCTGAACTGACTATCTCCCAACATTCCTTAAAGAATGCAAAATTAAAACCATTTGGTCTTGGGGCTTTATCTCCTGCCAAACCTTCCAAAGCCTCCTTAATTTCTTCTCTTGAGAATTCTTTTTCCAACCAGAGTGCCTTATTCGTGCAGATTTTCTTAAAATGAATACCATCCGGTGTGGGTTTAGAGTAACTAGAAGGCTTCAAAGAAGCTGAAAAAAGCCTATCAAAAGGAGAGCTAAAGTTATTGGGGTTTGGTCACTGTTTTCGGGAATCGGCAAATGCAATACACATGGAGCATGGGCTGCGGAGCACTCAAGAGAGATAGAAGAATAGTGAGGGAAAGAAGAGAAAGATAGGAACGAGAGTACCCGGTCTAAACTGAAGAAGGGCGAAGATCTAACTGAGTCGATGAAGATATGATGAGATGACTGCATATAATTCATCATAGCTCCCCTCGGCTCCCAAGAGTCCAGTACTAGCCGCAACTAGGAGGACTGCGAAACCAACATCCTGCTTAAGTGGGAAGACAGAGACATCTAAGACTGTGCCCATGAGAAAATGAAGAATGCCGTGAACTGCTCCGTGGTAGAAGAGAAGATCTGCAAGGAAGTGTATCAAGCCGCTCCAGTAGGATGACCATCCCATAGTACATCACGAATACTACTGACATCAAAGATCGGTATGGTTGTCGCTGTATCGGCGCTGCAACGGGGATTAAAAGAGGACGACCATAAGTGATCTGACTCGATCTTGCAAAACTAGTCTAGAGAACAAACCCTGTGGACGGTACAGAAAAGGATTATGATAAAAATAAAATGAGAAAGGAAAGAAGTTACCATGGGCCGACGACAACAAAGATATCTCAGCAGAAGGAGAGGTAGGAGAGGAGGCGGACGAAGAAGGAGGAGGCAACAAGCGTGGAGATTGAGACTGAAAAATCGGCATGAAATGGTCTCTAACTGCCTTTCTAATACCCGGTTTGTCACACATTCATCTACCATCCACCACAATCGACCTTATGGTATTAAATGTTTTCCTGACATGTGCATATCTATGAAAGAACTTGGAATTCTTATCCCCTTCTTGGAGCCAAAACATCCGCGATCGTGCCGCCATTCTACCTCTTCTAGTCTTAGGCAATCCCAAAGACTTGCCTTACTACATCTTTTTGCTATCAATTCTTCCTCTTCCAGGTCCCTTTCCTCTTCTAAACTATTCCATCCTTCAAGTTCCTTTTCAGCTGCTTCTTTTCTTTCTCTAATCGGCCCACCTTCAGATTCAACCCATTCCTTGATCTTTACTTTAAGTAGAATGAGCTTCTTAGAGAGGACAAATCCCGCCCACCCTTAGATCTCAAAGCTATTCCACCATTCCTTGACAAGTCTCACAAAATTCGGATTGTGTAGCCAAATATTACTAAATCTGAAAGGTTTAGGACCCCAATCAATTTCTTCCGTATCTAATAATACCGGGCAGTGATCCGATACGGGACAAAAGAGTTTCAGTTAACTAGAGTTGGGGAAAAGAACATCCCAATCAGACGATGTGAGAAACTGATCCAACCTGCTCATGACACACCTAGCTTGACCATTGCTCCATGTAAATCTACCACCAGTTAGTGGTAAGTCAGATAACTCATTTCTTACAATAAAATCCGAGAACCCTTCCATGCTTCTATTATAGGAGACCCCACCTCTTCGCTCTGAAGGGTATCTTATAGTGTTGAAATCACCACCTACGCACCAAATTGGTGAGCTCCAGCTATGCACCAATTCTAACTCACACCAAAAATCCTCCCTTTCCCCATCCACATTAGGGCCATAGGCATTGGTAAAACAAATTTCCACCCCTTCCTCTAGTAACATGCCTTTAACTGAAATGGATCTGTCGTCCCTACGTCTTGCAGTAGCCTTGAAAATTGATGGCTTCCACAAGATGAGAAGGCCACCTGATGCTCCAAATGATGATTTATGGAACCATTCAACCTCTTGTATACCCCACAACTCTCTAATAGTAGTTGGAGACGACTCTTCTTTCTTTGTTTCTTGAATAAAAAATATATCAGTCCTATTTTTCTTCACCAGCAGGAGAATTGCATCCCGCTTTGCACGAAAAGCCAATCCCCCTCACATTCCAAGAGATGACCTTCATTGATTAACCTGAGAATCCCCTTCACTCTTTGATGAACAGTTTGGTATTATCTTGAACACAGATTTTCTTTTGAATTTGAAAAAAGAGGATTTGCTAAGGAACACTTCCATACCATTAGGACGTTCAGTTGGTCGAGAAGAGCAAGAAACTGCACGATCCAAATCATCCAGTAGACAAAGTTGATCAAAAGTCGACGGGTGCCTACCGAAATTGACTCCCAGAGCTTTGCCGATTTTAATAATCTCTAACCCATCTGTCTCTGAATATCCATCATTTAACAGTTTCTGAATCTTGTTTTTCTCAGAGTTTTCCTGGGACTCCTTCTTCTCCTCTTTGTCTGAACTAATTATGTCCTCTTTTTCTTCCTCCTTGCCTGCTTCTAATGTTTTTTCTAGCTCATTAATTTGTCTCTCTGATATCTTCCTTCCTTCAGTTAAGACCTCACATGGAGGGTGAAGGAAATGTGCTCCCAGAAATTCCTATTCATTTTCCAATGAATTGCTCTACTCCTTAGCCATCTGAAGCCCCTCTTTAACCTCACCTTGCTTAGTCCTCTCTATGTTCCCAGGAGAAGGAGGAGAAAACTGGGCCTGTTGCTCAGTTTCGTTGCACAACGTTGGAGCAGGATTCTCCTGGGAATTTTGTACTGAATGTGATAAAAGGGCCTGACCCATATCTGTGGCATGCGGGTCAACCAGACCCAAAGAAACAAACAAAAGGGCTGGACACCAACTGACTTGAGGGCCCCCCTGACAGGTAAGCTCGGGTAAAGGCCTTCTCAAGTTTTTTGATCTTCCTCTCCTTATCCCGTAATAAATGTCTGAGGCTCGCCGGTTGGTGCAGTGGAGGAGCCTTCTTCACGCCAAGACCCTTAGGCATTAACAGTACAGCATGCACCGAAATTTCAGTGCCTTGAGCCACCTTTTCGGTCTGGTTGAAAGATGAAAAGCCTGCTTTCTTCTTAGAGGACTCTACATGCAGGACAAGTGTCTTGCATCTTCTCAATGAGGAGAGAGAAGATCTCCACTTGCGGTTGAAATGCCGAGACCCCACCATTGGGAGAGAAGCACTCTCCGACGATGGCCTTTGTTTGTCCCTGTCTTTGCTCAACGCTGACCCTGCTGGACACTCTTCTACGATGTTCTCTGCTCGTCCTTGTCTCTGCTCAGCCTTCTCCTTCTCGATAGTGTCAGCTGGAGTCTCAACAAGCACCTAGTGTGGCTTTCCCCTAAGGTTCAATGTAACCTTTGATGGAAGGGAGTCAGCCATACCGATGTCAAGAAGGAACCTCAATGTTGAGCAGTCACTTTTGTTCAGGTTCTGCTGATCAATTTCCTCCACCTTTCCCAGCTAGTTTCCAAAAGCTCTTATGGCAGATTCCGACCAGGCTTCCAAAGGGTAACCCCAACAATGAACCCATCTTCTTCTAGAATGAGATAGATAATCTGGGGACCATTTCCCTTTTACACAGAGCCGCCCCAACTTAGCCTTTGCTTCAAGAAGTTTTATTACTCCCTCCTCTGAATTAAATCCAACCAAGAAATGGTTGTCTCCAATTTGACTAATGGAGTGTTTGTTGAGACCCACTTGTGAAAGCTGCAGTGAAATCTTAGTTGGGAGCATTCTGCCAATCGGAGACACCACTACAGCATTGGACAGCCACCCCATTACCTCTGTCTCATCCGCTGGAGACACCCTTATGTCAAAAGCTTGGACTTTTTTCCCCGATAAACCTTGATCCTGTCCAGAGTTCTTCACTACATTCTCAGGAAAACTAGGCTTGGATGTTTTCATTTGCTGTTTCTGCTTTGGTGCCTCTTTAACATTCTCTCCTCTTTGAAACAGCGCTGGGTTTACCTGTAATCTTCTTCCAGCCAAATAGTGCCCATTTAAATCTTGATTGGCTCTCTCAGCTGAAGCCCCGTTCTTCATTCTCACAAATGCAAAGATCCGTCCTGCTGCATCTTTTTTCCTTGGTATGTAAATATCCTGTATTACTCCCCATCTGCTGAAGATTTCTTGAAGCCACCCGGTAGAGATAGCTTCAAGGAGGTTACCGACGAACAGAGTAACAGATCGAGATTCTTCGCGTTGCCGATATCTCTTTCTCTTTTGCTGCTGCCAACCTCCGTCATTCGCTGTCTTCGGTCACTCCTCCTGGATCACCTGCTGAAAGCCTCCCTCCTTGTGGGAACTCCTCTCTCTTTCTCTTTGGCTTTCTCTCATGTTTTGTTTTTTTGGGTGAAGGTAGTTTCTTCATTATAGAGGTTTTACTATAATTTGAATTTATTATAAAGTGAACTGTATGTAAAGGCATTTTCTTTGAAATTGAGCATTTCTTAATTTTCCATATTACTTTGATAACATGAATTTAAATATAGATATATTTATCAAATAGCAAAAAAAAAAAAAAAAAAGTTGGACCCATTATTCATTGATAAAAATATAATAAAATAAAATTTAGCATTAATATTTATTCATTTGATCTTAAAATACGTAAACAATGATAAAGGAAAAATCAATAATGCCTTAAATCACTAGAAATATTTTTATAATTGAGTTTTTCAATATGTCATCAGCAAAGATCTATTTCAACAACGTACTTTTAGTATCACTTGCGAATTTACAAAGTTTTATTATAATAGACTATTCTTTCGCTTTTGAGGTAAATTGTCACTAAAAACAATAGAAGAAAATGTAAAGTGATCTAAAATGCATTTTTCACTACTTCTTGGACGATTGTTTTTCATATGTAAAATTTATTTTATAATGATATGCTAATTATATTTTAATGTATCATACTATTTCTTAACTTTGGTAGTCACAAATTTGGAGATCTCCACTTTATATTATTCCACGTACCCATACATATAAAATTATCATTGTAGTGATCTTTCACATTTTATGCCGAAATTTTGTTATAAATAGTCAATATTTTCGAAAGTATTTAGGCTACTTTCTACCAATCTTCTAAAACAACATCTAACACAAAATTATACTAAATAAAATTTTAAATTTGACCTTAATTGAAGTAAAAAAAAATTGTTAGATCATGTTTTATTGAATTTATGGTCTATATGATTTCTCACTACCCTATTCCAGGCCTGTGACTAAAATGCTACAACAATACCATGAGATAAGCGTCCACAAATAAATACTAGATGTAAATATAACCATTAGGAATTCATATTACAACCCATTTGTTCCCATAAAATGTTTAGTCATAATCAAGGACAATACAAAATACAAAAGACGCGAACTTCTCCCATGATGACTTCACCTTCGGGGATGGGGTCCACTGGACTCCGTCTCCAACGTTGTTCCTACATCTACGAGGGGTTAGTTTAACAAAACAATAAAACAATATAAATAAATAAGACATTCATAATAAATACTATAGAATTAAGTCCAATACAAGGTAAATGCACTTCTTCCACCATATTGCCATTCAACCATTCCATTTATCATCCACAAAGAGGGTATCCATTTACTGACTACACATAGATACCCCTACTCCCAATATCCACACAGAGGCACCCAACATAAAAGACCACAAAGAAGCATCTTGAGATTATTCTCTCATTCTTCAATGCCCATGATACAAATAATCTAAATCTCCACACCACTAGTCATACAAGGTCTCAACTCAACTCTTGAGACCACACTTTACCCAAACCCTTCATAATCTCCATTGTAGGAAGGTTTAGGACAAAGTATATCTCATTAACATACACCGTACACCCACACTTCACAAGTACAACTATGCCTCATTCATACATGCATTTTAACAAACATCTAGAAGGCAATAATTGAGGAAAAGCCATATCTTCATACCACTGGTCATACAAGGTCTCAACTCTGCTCCTTTTTTTTTTTGAAAGATAACTTCATTAATTCCAAAAAGAAGTACAAAAGAAAAAGAAAGACCGAGAAAGGCCTTCCGAAAAACATTACAAGAAATGGGAAACAACTTCAGAATCTAAGCTTAGACCCTGGCGAGCTAATTCATCTGCAGCTGAATTAGCTGACCGATGAACCTAGGCTATCTTGAAACCAAATGAAGCAATGATAAATCGAATTCTTTCGATTT
This sequence comes from Chimonanthus salicifolius, assembly GCA_013350335.1. Classification (NCBI taxonomy): domain Eukaryota; kingdom Viridiplantae; phylum Streptophyta; class Magnoliopsida; order Laurales; family Calycanthaceae; genus Chimonanthus; species Chimonanthus salicifolius. The sequence goes on along the minus strand of CM023540.1, from coordinate 52,195,125 downwards.
TGTCCAAATATCTCCAAGGGCACAAAGAACCCAAAGCCCATCTCACAATAACTTGTGAATCACCCTCTATAAAACACCCGTGTATCCCTTGCTCCTCCAATTCCAAAATACCGCGCTATAAAGCCATTAATTCTGCTTCGATAACTGTCCCATGAGGAATAGGCCCAGCATAAGAAAACACAGAAGACCCAGAGTCGGTATGGATAATCCCTCCATAACCAGCCAGACCAAGATCGCTCATGCAACTACTATCAAAATTCAGTTTGAGAAGCCCATCGGGAGGAGTACTCCAACCAACTTGATGAGAAGTCCCCAAATCACAAGAATAGGTGTCGACAAAAGCCCAATCTTTGCAAATGTTAGAAATAGAAACATCCTGGCGCCGGCTTGGCCCAACTAACCACCAAGCTGCCCGAAACTTAGTTAAGTCCAGAAGAGACAAATCCGAAAGAACCTTACCATGGAACACCCTGTTGTTGCGCGCCAACCAAATGGACCACACTATGCTCAACATAGTCACCTTCCATAGCCTGCACCGAAATGAACTACTTGACACCAGCATCTCTTCATTAAAAAGATCGGCCCACGAAAGAGGAAGGCAAAAGCTGATATCTAAGCTCTGGAAGAAATGCGTCCAAATCTGATAAGAGAACTGACAATGAAGAAGAAGATGATTAACCGACTCCGCATCCGATAGGCACATAGGGCACGCATTCACAATGATCATTTTGCGCTTACGCAAGTTGTCAATAGTCAAGACTTTCCCCAAACCAGCTAACTATCCAAAAATCTTAACCTTAAATGGAGAGGGACCCTCCCAAATTTTTGGGTGAACTGTAGGAATCTCGTTTCCCAAAATCAGGTTCTTACAGAAAGACTTAACTGAGAATAAACCGTGAGCATCGATCTCCCAAAGATGCGTGTCCTTGCCAGAACCCTTCACAAAAGCATTCCCTAAAAGAGACATTAGGGACATCCAATCTTCAAACATCCAATCCTCTAACTCCCGCCGAAACGGAGGGCTCCAGACTACCTTGTTATGAATAACCTCATAACACTCGTTAACCGATGCAGCTCTATTTGAGGCGAGGGAAAATAACGCCGGGAATGACTGGGCCAAAGTAGCCTCACCCAACCATTTGTCCAACCAGAAGAGGATGTCATCTCCTGTATAAACACGATATCGGATGAAGCGGTCAAATGCTGCGGACACAGAGCAGACACCTTTCCAAAAACCAGATGCATTCCCAGTAAAATTAGTGACTCTCCAACCGGAGTTAAGCAAATTGTATTTCCTTTGCATGATAACCTTCCAAAGACCTTCAGAAGAGTCGCCCATACGCCAAAGCCACTTTCCTAACAACGCTTCATTAAGCTGACGAAGCGGACGAATCCCAAGCCCACCGTTCACCACCGATTTACAAACCTGAGACCAGCTTGCCAAATGGAATTTTCGCCTTTCCCTCTCGTCGTTCCACAAAAACTGCCTTTGAATCCTTTCTAACTTGTCAACCACTGCCATTGGACATTTGAAAATGTTCATACAATATACCGATAGACTAGATAACACGGCTTTAATAAGAATGACTCTACCGCCAATTGACAAATATTTCCCTTTCCAAGCCGCTAGCCTCCTTTCCATCTTATTTATGAGCACGTCCCAACAGACCTTTTTTGGTTTACCATTGCAAAGGGGAACCCCCAGGTACTTGGCCGGGAATGAAGCAACTTTGCATCCCAACACGGAAGCCAGCTCCACACACTGCCTATGATCAATATTCACACCCATTAGCTTGCTCTTGTCGAAATTGATTTTCAACCCTGAACAAATCTGGAACCACAGAAGGACTGCATGAGCTGTTTTAATAACTTCCACATCAGCTTTAAGGAACAGAACCGTATCATCTGCATATTGTAAATGAGAAATCTCAATATCCGTATTCATGATACGAAAACCTTCAATCCAACCGTGGGAAAAGACCCTCTCAAACATAAGGTGAAGCGCCTCTGCCACTATAACAAATAAATAAGGCGATAACGGATCTCCCTGACGGACGCCTTTCTCCATTTTGAAGAAACCTTTGGGACTACCATTTATCAACACCGATAAATGAGCCGAAGATAGACAAGAAAAAATCCAGGTTACCCAACGATGACCAAAACCCATGCGATGCATGATATGAACCAAAAAAGACCAGTCAACATTGTCATAGGCTTTCTGAAAATCTAACTTGCACACTACCCCTGCTTCCTCGGACTCAGATTTAGAATCCAAACATTCATGAGCAACCACCACTGAATCAACTATCTGACAGCCTTCCAGAAATGCACTTTGCACAGAGGAGATAACAGTGGGTAAAACCATCTTCAATCAATTAGCTAAAATCTTGGCTAAAATTTTGTAAGGACCACCTATCAAAGTTATAGGACGGAAATCATTCAAAGCCACTGCACCAGGCTTTTTGGGAATCAAAGTAATAAAATCGGCCCCCAGATCCTTAGAAATAATACCTCTCTCAAAAAATTCGGATAGAAAGTCCAAAACATCCTGCTTAACCACGTCCCAAAAATGCTTGAAGAATAATATCGGAAATCCATCAGGGCCTGGAGCTTTATCCTCACCCAACTGCCAAACTGCATCTTTCACTTCGGACTCATCAAAAGGATAATCCAACGACGAACGCTGCTCAGCAGATATTTCTTTAAAAGATAAAGAAGTAGGAAGAGGAGGATTTCTTTGTGAAGATGCAAAGAGCTTCTTGTAATACTGAACAATCTCCTCACAAATCTCGGAACGATCAACAATTCTCTCCCCGTCCACCAGTAAAGAATGAATATAATTTTTCCTCTTTCTAGCACTAGCCATTTGATGGAAAAATCTAGTATTTTTATCACCCTCTTTTAACCATTTGATCCGAGAACGTTGCTTCCATTTAATCTCCTCCTGAAAGCTTTCCTTTTTAGACTTACTTTGAGCACCTTTCTTCTAGATATTTGGTCCGGCGAAAGCAAGTCCGTTTCTTCAAATTGATTTAGGAGTTGCAACTCTTCTAACCATGATTGCTCCTCAACCTTTTCTTCCGCACACCTAGCCAAGGACCACATCCTCAATTTTCCTCTTAGGAATTTTAGTTTCTGCATCAAACAAAAGCCTTTCCAACCAGTAGGAACTGACTCCCTCCACCAATTACGAACCAACTCCGAGAAGCCCTCCACCTGAAGCCAAGACAGTTCAAATCTAAATGGAGTTGGACCCCAAGAATCCAAAGAAGAATCCAAGATAGTGGGAATATGATCAGAAACTATATTGGATGAGCATGTTGAGAAGAAAAATGAAAATAATCTACCCAACAAGAATCAATCAAGAATCTGTCAAGTCGAGCAAGACTTGGATTATTTTGCATATTCGACCACGTAAATGAGGCACCACCCAAAGGTAAATCAAAAAGCTCCAAATCGTCAATCCATCGACTAAAGTGATGATTTGAGCAGAAATTCGATTGCACCCTTTCCTCTCGGACATGCTACGCACCACATTAAAGTCTCCTCCCACACACCAAGGCAGAAGGCCGTTACCAAGTCCTCTCCCCAACCCAATCTCCTCCAGAAACTACCCTCTCAACGCATCTTGATTCGGACCGTACACATTCGTGAAAAGGAAAGACTTCCCAGAAGAGATCTCTTCCAAAACTGCAAAAATAGAGAACTCTTTAGCCTCAGCTACCACCAGCTTCAACTTAGCAGAATCCCAAAGAGTCCACAGACCACCAGAAGCCCCGTCAAAGGCTTTAGCTAACCACCCCAAGCTCCCTAAACTCCAAACAGATCGAATAAACCACTCGTCTGTCTCAACACATTTCGTCTCCTGCAAGAATAAAACGTCAGGTTTTTGAAGAAAAACGGTTCGTTTTACCTGAATCCACTTCTCCACCACCCCCAATCCCCTAACATTCCAGGACATTACCTTCATCTAGACACCATCTGAGCACCCACTGAACCTACCACCACCATGGAACGATCATAATTAATAGAGGATTGCAGCTTTCTTAACTCTCTCTCCCTCTTTCGAGTTCGTTTCTGCCGTTGTTCCATATCCTTGTCACTACGTTCTGCCTCCAAAAATTCAGTCAAGATTTGCTTCAAATGCAAAGTCCTAGTTGGTGAAGAGATCCCAAGCAAAGTTCCAACTAACATCAACTTCTCCTCATCAAAAGAGTCAGTTCGCACAACCAAATCAACTGAGTCTTACACTTCTGCATCTTCAGCCCAATTTTGAGGTCTCGGCAATCGGGCAAGAGATCCTTGGGATAAATCCTCGATATGAGAAGAAATAGCCTCCACTGAGGGCACTTGACCACCATTGTCATCCCTGAGCGAAGAAGTCTCGGGGATATCAAACGGAACAAGCCTATGGCCCAAAGAAGAGCCCTCAACATCTGCCCGAGAATGGGCCAAAGGAACTGGCCCGACCTTGACCCTTGAATGGGCCAAAGGAGCTGGCCCGACCTCATCCCGTGAATGGCCCAAAGAAACAGGCCCGACCTCAGCCCGGCATTGAAGAGGAGTAACAAAAGTTGTGCTTAAGTTAAGTTCAAACTTCGAAATCCAGCCCAATGGAACCATCATTTGTTGCTGGACCCGAGACGTAAACCTTGGATGCGAATGGGACTTTCCCGGCTCCGAAAGGAATTCTTTAAAAGTCTTCGTATATAACCCGAGACTTTCACGCCTTTTAATTGCCACTTCCTGCGAAGAAGGATTCGAATAGAACTCTTCCACCAGGGGCTGCGAAGCACGAAACCCTAGTTTTTCTCGACAAATGAAAGGCGCTCCATGCGAAATATGCTCCAACGGCTTCAAAAATCTCGGATGTCCTTCCACCAATGGCTGCGGAGCTAAGGGAGTAAACTCCGCCGAGATTGATGACGGAAGGAAAGTCACGAAATCAGAGGCGGGATCAGAGGCAAGAACTTCGGGAACTTTCGCCGTCTCAGGCAAACGACGAGAAGCCTCCTCCGACTGGATTTGCGGAAGAAGATCTCCCCCTCCGCCCCCCTCCACCACCTCTGTAAGCGGCACCTGACTGTGCAACCTTGAGACCACACTTTACCCAAACCCTTCATAATCCCCATTGTAGGAAGGTTTAGGACAAATATATCTCATTAACATGCATCACACACCCACACTAAACAAGTACAACGATGCCTCATTCATACATGCATTTTAACAAACATCTAGAAGGTAATCATTGGAGAAAAACCATCTCTCCACACCACTAGTCATACAAGGTCCCAACTCTACTCTTCAGACCACACTTTACCCAAACCATTCATAATCCCCATTGTAGGAAGGTTTAGGACAAAGTATATCTCATTAACATACATCATACACCCACACTACACAAGTACAATCATGCCTCATTCATATATGCATTTTAACAAACATCTACAAGGCAATACTTGGGGAAAAGCCCTCATCTAATGCTTCCCGTAGTCGATGTCTCCAAAGTTGGGAGGATTGTCCACTTTAGTTGGTGCCGGAGCCGTTCAACACATGCACACTGCTATTACAACCATGATTAAGCATAAATTACATAACATTCACAAAACCCCCAATTCATTTTCTTTTAAGTAAAGCTTTTGACCCCAAGGGTTACCCAAAACTCTTTTCAACCCAAGAAGTTTTCACCATTCTCCAAAAGAACACTCAATCCCTTGCCATTTTACTTATCTTCAAGATACTCAAGCATTGTGAACACAAGACTGGATATTGAAATCTTACTTACCTCCAAAATGAACAAGGTGAGAGTATGAGGGTCGGGAAGAGGTGCTCAGTCGAGCTCATCTACATGCACTATGAGATTTTCGGTATAAAAGGGAGAAGAGGGTCAGATTTCCATTTGAAAAGGGTTTTCCACAGTGCTTTGGATGAGGAGAAATCTCACTCTCTATTTGGGTGAGAGGTCCTTAAACTCTTCCCTCCTAAAAATCATTGCCCTGGAATTTACAAAAACATAGAAAACTCGTACCTGGTTGCTGAAACAGGTTCGGATATAGACACTGGATAGTTGATTCATGCTCCCAAGTTTCTTCCTCTACTCTGCGTCGTCGCCATTGTCTTGCTACAGAGCACCCACTCTTTAGATCTAGAATGCATGTGTTGACCAGCTTAGTTTCTTTTTTATTTTCCTAATAACAATATTTTTGGTTTCTATGGAGAGGGAAATTTTTGGACCAAAAATGGGATGCTATCAATCATATGTACTAATGTATAATTCAAATTAAAAAATAGACCATAATTTCCAAAATAGGAAAAAGTTCAGCCAACATAGGTGAAAATTTCACTCATTTAGCCAAAATTTTTGTTTACCACAGGAAATACCTCTAAAATTTTCAAAAGACATCTTATTTTTATTCTGGACGGTTCAAAATCAAAATTTGAAATTTAGACAATTTTTTTTGTCATGCAACAAAGTCAAATCAAGTTAACTTCTGTACTAATACAACTTATTAAATAAATAGATTGAAATAGATGTAACCCTATGTTAAATGATTAATTTATGCTAAAATGTAAAAATGAAATATTTAGTGTATTGATTTTGGTAGTATGCAATTTAAGTAAAATCTTTTAATAAGCTAACTATGTGAATTGTAATTGTACATGTATTTGGCTGAAGCGTAAATACGTTATATATATCATTTAATAAAAATACTACTGGATAAACTTGTTACGCATGTGTGTCTTATTTTATTTGAATTATATTTTACGTGATTAAATAAATATTCTGTAATAAAGAAATAAATTCATTATTATGACTGAAAATTTATGAAAATTATGGTAATTTAAATTAAATTCATTATTATTTGTAATCTAGATTTCACATTTTACATATTTTGAGATGTATTACATTCTACCGCTCTAGACCACCTGCTCCTTCTCCCACTCCACCTGTTTTGACCATCTTCTTTTCAATAGCTGTGATCCTCACCCAGTTCTACCATTCGACCAATCTAGGCTTATTGCCCATTCTTCCCTCTAAATTCTCTCTCCTACTACTGATAAGATTGCTGCAGTAGACTCCTAATGTTGGCCGAAGTAGTGTTAAAGAAATCTTCTTGGTCTACAATTTTCTAACGTAGAACCGTCCTTAGACCACTCAGGTAATTTGGAGACCTATTCGGTGTCAACCAAACGTGCTCCATCCCGAAAGAAACGCTAACATGTAGACCTTATGGAAAAAGTAGCCCTGGAGAATTGGTCTTTGCTTGATTGAGTTAACAATCCAATTGAACTAAGTAAAGAAAATGAAATACAAGTTTTTTTCAATCCAATCAAAATTACATACACAAGCCTCAAAACGGAGATCTACTTACTTGGTACTTGACCCTTCCCTCACTTGGGAACTCGACGTCTCACTAGGCTTGCTAGAACTACACACCAAATTCGATGACCCAAGTGATCAGTCACGATCTCCTTAAATAGAGTTGGGAGTGGTAATTTAACCCTAGATAAACCAACCATAAACTAACCCTAGCCAACCGTGAACACAAAAGGGAAAAAAAGAGTGGGTATGCAAGCCCATCTTGGACTCTATCGTTGCTTACACTAATTCAACAAATAGGAATTAAGAAAATAAAAATACATCCAATCAAAGAATTATAACTAAGACTCAAATCTATCTTAAACACTTCAAGCTTGTGTGCCCAAACTTCATCAAACTCATTGGAAGTGTTGGATTATGGGGACCAACAATCAAGTGCTGTTGTGGGCGGACCCCCGTCAGTTTTACCCTTGGGCCCATAGGGACTAACTGTCCTAGTGGACTGATCGCCACAATTTCACAAAAAGGACCACTTGTGCAGCAATATGGAGTGGGTGAAAAAGTTCTACATTGCCTAAGAGGTGTAAAACTTGGGTGCTTATATGAGGGGTCGCCTCCCTCATCTAATGTGACGCGTTTTGAAAACTATGAGGCCATAGTGCGATGTGTCCAAAAGACCTTGCGGGGGTGAATGGACTTGGATTGGTTGGCAAAGCAAACAATATCACACATGTGAGGCGTAGGGGGGCCCACGATCCTAACAATTGGTATTAGAGCTGGTTCGAGGTTCGGAAACCCAACCTGGTTGCTGAGGGGGAGATTGTTGGTTATGAGGCCCATCAATCAACACTGGTGTGGGGGAACCCCGTCAGTGCTACCCTTAGGCCCGTAGGGACTAACTGCCCTATTGAACTAATTGCCACAACCTCACAAAAAGGGCCACTTGTGCCGCAATAGGGAGTGGGTGAAAAAGTCCCACATTGCCTAGAAGATGCAAGGCTTGGGTACTTATATGAAGGGTCGCGTCCTTCATATAATGTGACGTGTTTTGTAAATTGTAAGCACAAAGTACAGTGTGCCCAAAAGACCTTACGAAGGTGAGGGGACCTGAATTAATTGGCAAAGCGGAAAATATTACACGTGTGGGGTGTGAGGGGGGCCAACGATCCTATCAGGAAGATCAATGAAAGAAGTCACATGACAATGAAGAGATGGATCTAGCCAATGAGGAAAAGACATGTGGAATGATGAGTTGTTTCGCCCAATGGGGTGCTTACAAGTTCACACGGTCGAGAGTAGTAACCTAGGATAATTAAGAGTCCACAATCCTCAAGCAAAAGAAGTCCATGCCACACCTTAGAGTTGCACATATTTAAGGAGAGTGAAAGTAAGAGAGAAGTCGGCCATGGTTAGATTCGGTATCTCTTGACACATGCTTACAAAAGAAGTCATAAATCATGCTATGTAAATCAGAATCAAGTAAACTCTGGCTTGTTGGGAAGGCTATTGAATTACCTTTCAAACAAAACTAATATCAAAATCTGATATCATTTGATATCCCATTTATGCATTCACGTTGTTGTTCATTTTTTGCCAATTAAAGAGTTTTGCCAAATAGGCTAAATTTTAGCTAACTTGCGTCTCCTCCTTGCTTCATTCAAATTCTCTCTTAGCATTAGGATCTTGGTTGTGCAATACTCCTCCAAGTGGGGTCCATTAAACACTTGGGTGGGCTCAAGCCAAGGCCCCCTATTCCCATCCATTGTTTTAGTTCCGCTATATAGCCTTCTAATCCCTTCGCTATCGCTCACTACATCTCGTCTCGTTATAGAGCCTGTGTGAGTAGGAAACTCAATAGATTTTGAAGTGAACCACCATGCGGGTGGAGGAAAGGAAGAGATGTCTTGTTGCCTACTTAGAGTACAGGTAATAGGCAAGTTCTAATAAAATAATAATTTGCTTGAAGGTTGAAGAAAAGAAGTCAAGAAGTACTGAACCTTGCCTCGAGAACCAAAAGTACTTCTCATCGACAACTAGGGTTGCATTTGGATGAGGGGTAAATTTTGTAGGGTTACCTTTGAACAGGGGTTACCTTTTAATAGGAGTTACCTTTATGCAGGTGTTTCCCTTATCTTATTTGGTAACTACAGTGGAAAAGTTAGAGTTTACCGTAAAGGGGAAAAAAAATCTTATTTGATAACTATAGGTAGGGGAAACCTGATCAATTTTATGAAAATCAATGATTTTTAGTGAATCCATGTAATATAAAAAAATTAATATTTTATAAAACATAATTAGTAAATAATATCTTCAAATAAAAACTAAAAATATATCTTATGATGCTATTATACATTTTTTTATGAATTCCTTCATATACTTATGAATTAAAATAAAGTTTTTGCACTTGCATTCCAACTGTAAGAAGTGAGACAAAGAAAAAATAGTTTTCTATATTTAATCTTTTAAATCTAATATATGAATTAAAAATGGCAACACATCTCTACATAAAAATTCATAATTTGTTCATTGGTGATGTAAAATACATAATATAATAAGTTAGCGTAAGAGTAAAAAAAAAATCAAGTTAATCAGTCTCATCTAAGACAAAATTAATGTTAAAGTACCCATAATTACAACTCAAAATGAACTATATTTAAAAAAATCCACAACATTTAAAAAAAACTGATATTTGTGAAATATGAATATTTTCATTTAAATTTACATAAAAACTCAAGGTAAAAATAAAATAAAATAACTTTAGGGGCCCACAACCAGCAGTTTTCTGGAGTTCATGATAAAGATTGGAAAATGGTGGAGCCCTTCTAGTTTGTGATCAGATGATGTTGTTTGATTGAAGCAGATTTGGCAATAGAAATGGTGGAAATTAATCCAGAGCTGGCATTTGCTAGAGACGAGCATGGAATGACAGGTCTTCATCTCCTCAGCCTGTCTCCTTCCTCTTTCAAGAGCAGGACCATTTATTCCAGTCGCTACGTGGGGCCAACAGCTTTTCTAAGCTTGGAAATTATGTCTATTGTCTCTTACGCTTGTGAGTAAAATTTCTTGTCCCACCATTTTTCTCTGGGAAAAATGCTTGATGCATCTTGGATATGCATTTAATATAGAGCAGCGATTCTTCCACGGGAGTTTTGTGTAATTAGATAGAGGTTTTAATATATTATCAATCTTTTCCTACATATGAACAGTAAAATCGGCTCGCCAAAATTTAATTCTTCGTATGAACAATAAAATCGGTTCACTGAAATTTACCGTTCATACGAAAGGTAAAATTGATAATACACTAAAACTCGTGTCTGGTTACACAAACTTCCCGTGGGATGATTGCTACCCTTAATATATATTAATATTATGATAGTGATGTGGTATCATATTTTCAAGAGTTTATAAAGTGAGGTATTCATAAATATTATCTATGTAAAAATAATTATAAATTTAAATTGATTTGTTAATTTTATTAAATTACAAATAGCATCATTTTTATTTGTTCAACTTCAAAAGAATAATCTTATAAAATGTCAAAATCCATTCAAAAGGCTAATGAAAATAATGGACAGTCTCACTACAAGACTAGGACATAGAATAGACTTCCATGCATGACTATGATAGATAAATACCTCAAATATTCAATTAAATTATATGACTGGTTTAAATTGTTGATTAATATAAACCAAGAAAATAAATATATTATTATGACAGTAACAACTTAAATACATGATTAGAATAGGTAAAGTGGTAAACGATTAAAATTAATTAGTAATGAAGACATATATATATATATATAGTACCCACATACATTGTTGTGACTTATGACAGATGAACGGTTTGATTACTATTATCAGTGACTAGTTTACAAAATCATTATGATACTTCAAAATGTGATTAAATCATATCATAAATTTTTAATGTCAGTAAGATGATGGTATAAAAAGAAAAAAAATTCAAACTTGAAATTCATCTAATTTTCAATTTCATCATAGAGTATCTTCAGAATGTGCATAAAACTATATGGTTCTTTTAAATATTTGTACAAATTTAAAAATTATTTTATTATGATTAAACCCAGCAGTAATTTAAATAGGTTTTGGTTTGAGGTGAACCTAATCAACTCATTTATCTAACCTTTTAACCTAAACTCTACCCGTTTATTAATGGGTCAAACCTACCTTAATCCATACATATATTGAAAAGTTGGTCTAGCAATCCTAAAACACTTATCTTTATATTAAGTGGGTCAACCCGTTTACTCATATCCACTCCATCTCATTTACTCACTTGAACCTTTTCTAAATTACCATTTTTAATTTAAAGTATAAAATGTTAAAAAACTATTTTAAAACATCCTCGATATTATCAAAACATTTTGAACTAAACCATAATATCATTAAATAAAATAAATGGATTAACTCAATCTAAATTGTTACTTGTTTGATTATGACATGAGGGATCAACCTGGGTCTCGTCTATTAATAAGTGAATTCGGGCAAATTTAACCTTTCTAAATATAAAATATATACTCCTTTAAATAGAATAATTATGTGTTGGGCCAATTTTTCTAAATCTATTTATAACAAATGTTTACTCTAATTATCTTTCAACAATGGATCAGACTATCAGATCACATGATGGTCTATTCAATAATTATTTTTATATTCAAAGATTTATACAGGCTAATGGTTTTCTCTTTGTATGCCTCAAGGATAAATTTCAAATATTTTTTAGCTTAAAAATGAATTATATTCTAATGGTTTAGCTCTGTATTATCCTTAAATGGTGTCAAATTATTTGATGATTTTTTTTTCTCAATTTAAAATTCATCCATTCTGACCATTTTGCTCTCAAAATATCTGAAAAGGTGATATAACTTATATGGTGATTTTGAACTTTTTCATTTTTAAATTTTAGATTTTATAAATGTCATAAATTTTCACCTGTAATTATCTTTAAAAAGTGTCCCATACACAAGTTTAGTTTATAATGATATTCATTCTCTTATGGACAAACTTTTTTGTTAAAATCATGGTATTATCAGTCAATTTGCTAATTTATAATTTTAGTTTTAATTTTAAAATTGGGGATTAGATAATTTGAAAATTTTAATTAAATCTAGAAAAAGTAGCTGAATTTTTTTGTTGAAATGGGACAAAATAGCATTGGGAGGAGAAAAATGAGAAATTTTGTAGGAGAAAAGGACATCAAAAGTGATGTTTTCCTTTTTTCTTTTTCACACTTCTTTGTATGAAGTGGCTTCCCAACGAAGCATGCCACATGCATTAAAGTGTAGACTTCAAAGTGTGAGTATGTCTTCAGTGAGGAGTTCAATTGATTTGAAATTTTTTTTTTTAAAGATTAAGGTGTCTAGATCTTCTTAAATACACTGTTGAATCTTTGAGACATGAATATGTACGGACATTCCTATTTACACATAGAGTGACATTATGAGTGACTCCTTTTTGTTGGGTGTGACTTGAACCCAAGATTTCCTTCATCTTAAGTGAGTTCTTGATCAACAAGCCAACCCTTTATGGCTTCAGAGTTTATAGGATTATATTAGAGATCTTCAATTCCACTCCTCCCTGATTAACCTGATTCATCCAATCTTACGGGTGATTTCATGTATTTTCAAAATTAGTCTCTCTTCTAATATAAAGTGGGATACCCATATTATTTCAAGAATAAAAAAATAAAATAGTAGGTCTCATTAAAAATTTCAAGTTATTCAGTCTTAAACATATAAAATGAATTAGATAATCAGATTACATTTTGATTATTTATTTATTTACTTTGAACAAATAACTACAAATATATAATGAGATTAAATTCTTTTTAGACTCAACACATTATGTGGTACAATGTCTTCTTTTAATAAAAAGAAAAAACCGCATCTACTATCACATGTCATATGGTTGTTATTTGAAAACTAAGCCCTAATTACCTTGACTCAATTATGTTGACCTATACCTATAGCCGCTCATAATTTTCATAATTTTATGAAATATTCAAAAAGTCAGTTTACTAGATAACTAAATGAGGTAGAGAGGAAGACCAAGAATGGTAACTACTCATAGAGCAAAGGAATTTTTTCCTTTTTTACCTTTTTAATTTCTTACTTTGCTAATGTGTTATAATTTTATTAAAAATCTAGAGGATATTATTAAGGGGTTGATATACATATTTGATATGGCATCGAATTCGATGAACTTGACAATGACTCAATCGAGACTCGATTGGACAAAATCAAGGAATTGATTCTGTGAATCCATGATCGAAATAACGGAGGGAGAGAGGGCCTTACCTTCGATTGCCATGTCAGCAGCCATGTCACCATCTCAGTGGGTTCCATTGAACACCAACTCAGCAATCAAAACAACACGTCCTGTAGTCTTGAGGAAGCAAAAACAAAAATAACTTATTTGGGCAACTGAGTCAAAACGATGCTTCTGATTTTGGAAACCCAGCAAACCAGAAAAGAGACGATCTTGATTCCGTGAATAGGAAGGAGTTGGATTCAAGCAAGGTGACCAAGTGAAAAATAAATAAAGAAAACAAAAACTCAAGCAAATCTTTTGCCACCCTAGCGATTACAATTCATGATAAGAGAAAGGTTTGGCACTAAAACAAAGAGTTCAAGTTTCGACCAAATTTGTAAGGCATGCAAGAATGCTTTAGTCGGACCTTGAACGAATCTGGCCATATTTGGACAGGTTGTAGAAAGAAACCCTGGAACGACGAAAATCCAGAAGCGGAATCTAGAAACAAATCGAGCAATGCTGGAAACAAATCCAACAACCAGAAACCACTCGAGCAAAAGCAGACAACGAGAGAGAAGAAAACAAAAAACATGGGTTCTTGTTGGCTGGATAGAGAAGAAAAGAGAGAGAAGAAAAGAAAGAAGGGAGAAATGAAAAAGGAGCACAAAGAATCATTGATGTTGATGCCAAGAAGGGGACAAGGGAATAAAATGGAAAGGAGGAAAATAATCCGTGATTACTTACACAGTAGAAAATTGAGGGTTTCAAATTTATTATAAATATAAAATCCTCGATTGACTGGGTTTCAAGAAATTGTCTCTCTTCTTTTAATACGATTAATAATCCATTTAAAAGGCCCAGTTCCTATGAAAATTAATGTTTAGGTTGAGTTAAGATTAATTGATGTGGTGCATCAAGAGCTACTATTTTCGTGCTTTCCTTTTGATTGATTTATTTATTGTTAGCTTTTCTTTTAGCATGGGCACTTTGGTAATAATCTCTTGTGAACAATATACAAGGCCATTGGCATTACACGATGGAAGAAGATGTGATTGCAACTTTTAGAAAATCATCCCTAGCCGTGTATGCGAAGGTGTTTCTTGGAGCGAATCCAAGATTTGGAGAGAGTCCAACTCAGCGAGAGGCTGGCGTGAAGCCACTTTCTTCTTCTTTCCAGGTATTATTCTTCTCATTCTTTCTCTCTTCTTCTCCCCTTTCCCCTAGCCATTGCCATAGCCAAAATCCATCCAAAGTCCCTAGACTTTTGCTGCCGTAACCCATCTGCTGCTTCTGCCTCCCCTTTCTTGGATTTTCCTGGCTATCGCAACCCCTGTAGCCCTTCCTAAAGCCATCGCCTACACTTGTAGCCCCTTTCCTATGTGCCGCCACCTCCAAATTCCCTCTTTGTTGTTGCCGTGGCCCTCTCACAACTCCATAAGAGTTGCCGCGTACCCCTCCAGCCATGTTGTTTCCATTCCATTTTCCACTTCTGCCTCAATTCCCTACACACCCTCGTAATTTTCTTTACTTTAGTTTCCATATTTAAGGCCTTACATCTAATTCCCATCTCCTATCTACCACCACTTCTTTGATTTACCCCTTTGACTGTGTCCCTCAATCACCAATAATTCCCATCTTATTTCTTCTTAATTACCAAGCCACCATGGACCATTTAATCACTTAAACACACTACAATTTTAATATTTTGCATGATTATTTGTGGTCATCTTATTTTAATTAATTGTGGATATTAATTAGAATTTAATTTCAGCCCATCTTAGGCTTAGAGTACATTATTTTCATCCCTTTTTAATTTTTAGAAACCACATTAGTTATTTAGGGTAAACCTATTAGTTGTCCTACATCATTAATGATATCTTTTATCATTGATTTTATCAAATCAAATGAAATTAAGAGACGTTTAGAAATTCAAGCCTAAACAATAAAAATTTCAAAACATGGTACTAACCTGGGTTTGATCCGAAAATTGGAGGTTCGATCCGAAGAACAAAACTGAAGCCTTGAGTCCAAGACTATGGTAATTCACCAAATTTTTGAATTTGGGAGGAGAAATAATTTTCCAAAAAGTATTTTATTCACCTTGCAAAATTCGCCCGTACATATGTGCTTTTATAATCAAAATACACAAAATAATTTCAAAACTAGGGAAATTCGATCATAGCATGTAATATTCAAATTTCCTACAATAAACCTATGAAAATGGAATAAAATCCTATCAATTGAACACATGGAGGGTACTTATTTAATTACTAAATACAACAGATAAAGAGTCCCAAAAATATCAACGATTTTGGTCTCTCTCCATGCAAAAATCGTCCAAAGAGAGAAGATTTAGGGGAGAGAGGGAGACTAGAAGTTTACACGATGAAGGGTTTGGAGATGAAATTCCACACTATTTTGGGAGGCATTTGAGGGAGAGAAACGAACAATGTGACATGGGATTTAAATGGGTATAGACTTAAAGCAATTGGGGATTTAATTGGACCATTTGGTTGGACTTATGGTCTTACGGGGTGTGGGGTCCATTGATAAATCCAAATGATCCAATGTAATGAAATGATGAGCTAAGACGGAGTCCAATTAGGGTGTCCACAATCGTATATGTCCATGAAGTCTAACCAATCGTCTAATCCATGATGTGGTTGCATCATCTCCTCCCTCTTGATAAGAACTCGACCTCGAGTTTCCTCAGTCTCATGAAGAAGAAATTCCTGATTACCAAACACTTGCTCGTTCGATGTGAGATTAGTGTCCACCACCAAGGACTTTTCTAAGGATACGAGCAATCGGGAGTCACTCTCCACCACTTGCATATTCGACTTGCATGCCCCTCATCATTTTGTCACCATAAGAACAGAGATGTAATGACCTGACCCGATATTTCGGAGTTTTGGGTTCTTGGTAGCGGTGGGGAGAGTGTGGGCCCCGTGTTGGGTCCTGATTTGTCCGATTTTGAGTTCGGAGACTCAGAGGGAAATTTGGTAATTTTGAATTATTGAATTTTTTGTCATAATTAAAAGTTTGAAAATCACACGTTTTCCCCCGACGTTTGTCATTTGATTTCTTCGGGCTTTTAAAATATTTTTGAAATTTGAAAATTTTAATTTGTAGAAAAAAAAAAAAAACCAAGCTAAAACCCTAGAGCCCCAAAACCCAAATCCCATTTCCGCAGCACTGTAGCGCCGCAGCTACAGTGCCGCAGCCCTTTTCCCCTTCTTTTCTTCTTCTTCTCTTCTTCTTCCCTTCATCAAACCCTAATCACCGCCGCCTTCTCTCTCTTCCATTTCGATCTCCTTCCTCTCTCTAATTCCTTTCCTTTTCCCTCTCTTCTCATCTTCTCTTTCCCCCCTTGCATCAAACCCTAGCTCTCCTTTCCCTCTCCTTCAGCCGCCGCCGCCGCCCCTTGTCTCTTCTCCCCTCTTTGCATCGACCCTCTTTCCGCCATCTCCTCTCATTTCTCTTTCAGCCGTCTGCAACCCATCCCCAAATCGGCCGTTCTGCTCTTTTCCTTCCAGTTGGGTTTTCCATCCTCCACCTTCGCTCCGTTGACTTCCGTCCAAATCGTCGGTCTTCAGCCTTTCCTTGTCGCCGCCCGAGCCCGGATCTCAGTTGGAATCAGGTGCCTCCTTCCTCCTTTCTCTCTAGTTTTCTTCTTTTTCTTCTCTTTCTCTTCCTTTCCCTGTTTTCTGGCTGGTTACTGAGCCAACTCAGTCGAGTCACCGAGTTGACTCAGTTGAGTTAAGTTTTGGGCCCAGCAGACTAGGCCCAGTTCCCAGTGTTGGGCCCGAGTTCCAGGCCCAGTTTCAAACTAGACCCAATTCAGCCCAAGCCCAGCAGTTCGTGGCCCAGTTCGTTTCGGGCCCGTCCCGTTTTCAGGCCCGACCCGTTTCGGCCCAGTTTCGGGCCCGACCCAATTTCAAACCCAATCTCCAGTTTTGGGGTCAGTTTTGAGCCCGGCCCAAGTTTGGACCCAGTTTTCAGTTTCGGGCCCGTTTCAGTCCGGTTTGGACCCTACTCGCTTTCGGGCCCTTTTGTAGCCCAGATTTAGTTTGACCCGTTTTGCCCGGTTACTTATCCTTGTGTTCTCGTTTCAACAAACTGGAGCTCCTTTAACCCCCGGACTTGTTTTCTCGCATTGGATTTCAAAGACACACACAGGTGAGGGAACCTGTCACCGCTTTTAGCATGCATCTATGCATATTACTACTCTATTAGATGTGCGGGTACGGAATGCGGCGAATGGGGGTCCCCGATATTATGAGCCACTCGGCAAGGGAACTGTTGATACCATTATGTGGCGGGTCCCCATCCGAATGTATTCATATCCGATGCCCGCAGAGGCATATATGAATTGATTATTTAAGGTCATAATTGATTGATTGTATGGTGACATGATTGGAGTTTATTTTGGTTGATAATGTGCTAAGATGCCAGCATGTGAATATGTAATATGTAGTGGTATATGTCAGATTATGGTGCTATGTATTCTGTTGATAATATACCATATGATCATGTGATAATTAGTTTGGATTGCTAGACGTTATAACATGCTTGGATGTTAACATGCCAGCCCGTCACAGATAGTGATATATATATATATATATATATATATATATATATATATATATATGCGCACCTGATAAGTATATGATGAGCTATGTTATTAGTACGTGCAGTGGTAACTGTGCATGCATATAGCTAACATATGTGGGATGCCGATGGGACACGGGTACTGGGCCACATCAGGATCTAGAGACTCTCCCTAACTTGTCGGGTAATTAGGGCGGAGACGTCATGTGGGACCGCGCAGTGGATGCGTGGTTGGGATTCGGACTCCCTTGTGATTGGAAATGGATAGTTGTACCCCCTTGCATGGACCAAATGGTCGGTCCGTCTAGTGTTTCTCAGACATACCTATGAGAGAGGTGTGATCTGATTTAGAGAACAAAGTGTCTGGGAGTCCCAGATAAGGACTAATTGGGAAGTAATTATGTTAACCCTAAATAGACCATCAAGCTGAATGTTGGTTCACCCAAGGTAACCTTAGAAGCCCCTTGCGGTTCCGATACCCGAATGTGTGACGGGTGAGGTGATCCCCGGATGACCGAGTAGGCTGAGGAGGTGCTCGTCCGCTCATTGGCCGGGTGATGGTGCGGTGAGGGATGGCTCTCGCCAGTATGCCTTGTGGTCCCTGGATGACCGAGTAGGCTGAGGAGGTGCTCACCTAGGTCAAAGGACGGAGCGGTGAGGGACGGCTCCCGCTGGCATAGTTTGTGATCCCTGGGTGATGGAGTAGGCTGAGGAGGTGCTCGCCTAGGTCAAGGGACGGAGCGGTGAGGGACGGCTCCCGCTGGCATAGTTGGTGATCCCTGGATGACCGACTAGGCTGAGGAAGTGCTTGCCTAGATCGAGGGACGGAGCGGTGAGGGACGGCTCCCGCTGGCATAATTTGTGATCCTTGGATGACCGAGTAGGCTGAGGAGGTGCTCGCCTAGGTCGAGGGACGGAGCGGTGAGGGACGGCTCCCGCTGGCATAGTTTGTGATCCCTGGATGACCGAGTAGGCTGAGGAGGTGCTCGCCTAGGTCAAGGGACGGAGCGGTGAGGGATGGCTCCCGCTGGCATAGTTTGTGATCCCTAGATGACCGAGTAGGCTGAGGAGGTGCTCGCCTAGGTCGAGGGACAATGTGGTGAGGGACAGCTCCCGCTGGTATGGTTTGTGATTCCCCGGATGACCGAGTAGGCTGAGAATGCTCTCGCCTGCTCATTGATCGAGGGATGCTGCGATGTAATGTGATGAGATGTTTCATGCTATGACACCAGCAGGGTGGGTACAGTCTGAGGTATAGTACTCCAGGGTAGGACACCTTTATGGTGGGGACAGCATGTGGTGTGATGTAGTAGTGTGTTTCCCCGTGGTTATGACTTTGGGGTCCATTGTTGAGACTTGTGTTGTGGGTGTTGACTCACCAGGAATTTATGGGCGCCTAACGAGTGGATTCGGTCGGCTCACTCGGTAGAAGACCTATAGAATCCTGTTAAGGGTGGATATGCCAATCGTGTGAAGACCAATAGATGGGGTCTAAGGTTATAGGTTTGACTATCAAGGCTCTGGTACTTGGCTGAGGAGACCATAGACGAGTCTGGTTGGTAGTCCGTTGAGGACTAGTGAGGTGGTTACTCCCACGTGGCAGTCGGTTTGGGACTCTAGTGAGTTTGACTCTTAGGTTGGTCATGGTATATGTGCAGGTTGTCGTGAGAGAGTCATAGATCTGGTCGAGGAGTATGGATCCTAATTCGGTTGGAGATCAGTCAGTATACCCGAGGGTGAGTGGACCGCAGCGGATGGGCACATGAGTGAGTTGCCATAGAATTGCACTAATTTGGTTAGAGGATGTACTAGAGGCCCGACTGATGTGGGCCATCGCGTTAGGTGTAGGGCACCTGCTTGCATAGTCATGCATGTAGACATCATAGACATTGATGTGTTCAAATGATTATATATATAGTGTATACTGGGTGACATTTGATGTGTGTGTTACCCTCACTGGGCATGTAGAGCTCACCCCTTGCCTCACAGGTACTCCATAGAGGAAGGGTCGACGGGACCCTCAATCGGACTTTGGGCGTAGAGCTACAACTTTGTACTTGTCATGGTTTTATTTTGTAATTAGAGACTTGCTAATGTAATTTGAGATAATGCTATAATTTGTAACTCTGACTGACGCTTACGGTTTTTGGTTAATTGGCGGATTGCCATGGTTAGTGTGGGTTGCGGGAGCGGTGTCTCCTATTTTTAAAAAAAAAAGGTATATCCGAAATTGTATTGGATCGGTCTTAGGAGTTCATATCAGTTTTAACGTGCCCGTAGCGGGACGGGTCGTTACAAGAGATGTCGTAGATGGTGCATCTGCTTCTGTTTTTTAGGCTGCCACATCACTATTACTGTACACTAGGTCCGTCTGTTGGTCCGAACCCTTCAAAGCCATATGTCCTAGCAAACTGCATGGTTAAAGGAGGGAGAGGATGAGATGAAACAATGTCTAACTCTTTTGTCTAAGGGAGGGTCGGCCAAAGGTGTTTTGATGTGAGTCTTGTGTAAGCCCTAGCCTCCCAACCACCCTCTTTGCATCTTGGTCTTTCCCATGTGTCCCTTGGTTAACCAAGGAGACACATGGCTTAAATTTGGAGCCTTCTCTCCACTCCCAAAGGTTTTGTCTAGGGTTTCTATGAGATTAAAACCCTCCATCTCCCTCCTTGACTCACTTAGAGACCCTTCCACTTCCCTTTCAACTCACTTGCTTATTTGAACCCACCTCCCATTCAACTCAATCTTGATTTGAACTTATCCATCCAACTCTTAACTCAAGACTTAAATTTATTTCTTTAATTAAATAATTCATTAACTCCACTCACTTCACTTAACCCTTTTGAACTCACCCATGAACTCACCCATGGTTGACCAAGTCAACCATGGTAGCTGACCCTACATGTGACCTTAGACCACTAGCCACCTCACTTGATGAGGTGAATTTGGGTCCCACTTGGCTATGCCACTTCCATGTCACCTCATACACTTGCCACCTCACTTTTTGAGGTGGATCCCATGCCTTAGGTCTTAATTAGGTACATGACCCGATTAAATCAATTCCTTATCAATTTACCTTAAACATCAATTCATTTTGATCCATTGGGTCCCAATTGGGTATTTGACCCAATTGACTACATTTACCCAATTGATTAAAATCAAACTCTATCCATGATCCGTTGGATCATAATTGGGCCATTGCCCCAATTCTTATCCATCTAATATTCATTCCATCTATAATTCTTAAATTTAACAATTAAAATAGATAATATCCAATATAATAATTGCATTGAAAATCCGGGATGTTACAATATTACCCTCTTTTGAAATTTTCGTCCTGAAAATCGAGTGAAGTAGGGTCTCAAACAACTCATACAAACAACTCAGGATAAGCTGCTCTCATTTCTGATTCAAGTTCCCAAGTGGCTTCCTCATTACCATGTCGATCCCATGCCACCTTGATGAACTGAATGGCTCGGTTCTGTAACACCCTCTGTTCTTTCCCGATCACTCTGACTGGCCTTTCAACATAAGTCACGTAGTTTTGCACATCAACATCTTGCACATTCAACATGTACGTAGGATCAGGATTGTATTTCCTCAACATAGAAACGTGAAATACATCGTGCAAAGATGACAACTGTGGAGGAAGTGCCAATTGATAAGCCACCTCCCCCACCTTCTTTTGGATTGGAAACGGACCCACAAATCTAGGCGACAGTTTCCCTTTATTCCCAAATAGCATGTGTCCCTTTCGTGGCGAGACTTTCAAGAATACTAAGTCTCTCACTTCAAACTCAAGGAACCTCCTCCTCTTGTCAGCGTAGCTCTTCTGACGACTCTGTACAGTGAGTAGATGTTGTCGTATTAACTTAATCTGTTCCGTGGTCTTTGCAACTAGCTCAGGTCCAATAAATGCATGCTCACCGGCCTCTGTCCAACACACTGGTGATCTACAGGGTCTACCATACAACGCTTCGAATGGAGCCATCTAGAGGCTTGTCTGGTAACTGTTGTTGTAAGAGAACTCAACCAGTGTCAAGTGATCCTCCCATCCACCCTTGAAGTCTAACATAAATTCCCTCAGTATATCCTCTAATGTCTGTATTGTCCTCTCTGACTGGAAATCAGTCTGTGGATGGAAAGTTGTGCTATCAGTAAATCTGTCCCCATAGCCGACTGCATGCTCTGTCACACCCTGCCGGTGAATCGGCCATCTCTGTTGGACACAATAGTCTTGGGGATTCCATGTAGTCTGATGATATCTTTGATGTATCGTCGTCCCAAAGTCTCCAATGAGTCTGTCATCTTGATGGGAAGGAAGTGTGCAGACTTGGTCAATCGATCTACCACGACTCATATTGCATCGTTGCCCTTTGATGACCTTGGCAACCTTGTCACAAAATCCATGGAAATATGTTCCCATTTCACTCTAGCACTAGTAAGGGTTTGAGTAATCCTTGTGGCTTCTGATGTTCAATCTTAATTTGCTAACAAGTCAGGCAGTGAGCAACAAACTCTGCCACATCTCTTTTAAGTCCATGCCAACAATAGTGTCTCTTTAGATCATGATACATCTTGGTGCTACCCGGATGAATAGAGAGTTTGGTTTGGTGTGCCTCGATCAATAACTCTCTTCTGCAGCTCTGAGGTACATATGTCCTGCCTCGAAAGAAACGACCTCGTCCCGGTCGTAACTCCCATTCTAGTATAACCTCACCAGTAGACATTTTAGCCCATATCTCTTCCACTTTTGGATCTGTCCGTTGTTCCTGTTCAATCTTGGAAACCATGTTGGACCGTACGATCAGATTATACATACTCCCATGGTTCTTGATGTACAAATTGAACTCTCGAATGGTATTCAACATTTCCCATTCCTTCCTAATCAAACTGGCCACTGTTGCATATGACATGCGACTGAGGGACTCCACCACTTTGTTTGTCTTGCCTGGATGATATCGAAGCGCAAACTCATAATCTTGTAGATATTTCATCCATCTGCGCTGCAACATGTTGAGTTCTTTTTTATCAAACAAATATTTCAAACTTTTGTGATTTGAAAATACCTCAAACTTCTCGCCATAAAGACAGTGTCTCCAGCTTTTGATAGCGAAGACCACTGCGGCTAATTCCAAATCATGCGTGGGATAATGGCGTTCATGAATTTTCAACTGTCTTGAACCATAAGCCACCACGTGTTGACTTTGAGTGAGAGAACACCCCAGTCCTTCTCCCGAAGCATCACAGTATACTTCATAACCTTTGCCCCTTTTCCGGCAAAATCAGGATAGGAGCAGTAGTAAGCCTCTTTTCAGTTCTTCAAATCTTCGGTTGCATACATCAGACCATTCAAATTTGACTCCTTTCTGAGTGAGTCGGGTAAGTGGAGATGCAATCTTGGAGAAGTCCATAATAAACTTCCTATAATAACCTGCCAATCCCAAAAAACTATGGATTTCGTCACATTATTTGGAACTTTCCAGTCTTTAACTGCCACCACTTTAGCCGGGTCCACGGCTATTCCTTCCGCTGATATGACATGCCCTAAGAAGTTAACCTCAGATAGCCAGAATTCGCACTTGCTTGCTTTGACATACAACTGATTCCTCTTCAGGATGTCCAGAACTATCCGCAAATGTTCAGCATGCTCCTCCCCACTTTTAGAATAAATCAGGATGTCATCAATGAAAACAATTACAAACTTGTCCAAGTAAGGACGGAAGATCCTGTTCATTAGATCCATGAACACCGCTGGTGCATTGGTAAGTCCAAACGGCATGACCACATACTCATATAGTCCATACCACATTCTGAAAGCTGTCTTCTCTATGTCTTCATCCCCTAACCCAGATTTGATGGTAGCTTGACATCAGATCAATCTTGGAGAAGTGACTAGAATGCCTGATTTGATCGAATATATCATTAATCCTGGGTAGAGGGTACTTATTTCTGACGGTCGGCTGATTCAACTTCCGATAATCTACACACATAATAAGCATACCATCCTTCTTCTTTACAAATAATACCGATGCTCCCCAAGATGATGTGCTATTCCGGATGCATCATAGTCTGAGTAGTTCATCAATTTGCTTCTTTAACTCTGACATCTCAGCTGGGGCCATCATGTAATGCGGCAATGACACTGGAGTAGTGCCAGGATACAACTTGATCTTAAAATCAATCTCCATCTTTGGTGGTAAGCTAGGGAGTTTTGTCGGGAATACCTCTGCATAGTCTTTCACTACCGCAGGTAGTTCAGCCACCGGTGTCTTGTCTAGTCTGATGTTGTTCAATACAAGGTGGTTCAATTCTTCATGTAGTCTCCTGGTCATAGGGATGCTCTGTTTGTTAGCATGTACCACGTATCGCTTTCCCTCGGGTGACCAAACTATCACCATGCGGAGATGGCAGTCAATGCTGGCCTGGAAGTTAGCCAACCAATCTATGCAAAAAATGATGTCGTACTCAGTCATCTTGAGTACCAGATAATTGAACTCAAATCTGAATCCAGCAAGTTCAGTGTTTACTGCTGTGCATATAAGTCCCAGAGATGTGTCTCCAATGGGGGATACAATAGTAAGTGCGGTGGACAATTGTTGTACTAAAGTGCTAGTAGCAGATATAAATGCAGCAGATACAAAGGAGTGGGATGCTCCGGAATCAAATAATGCGAAAGCATAGAAACTACCGACTACTGTCATACCTTGAATCATTGAGTGATCCACCTTCTTTGGGTGAGGAGCCAAGATATATAGTCGTGCAGATCTTGTCGGATTAGGTGCCCGTCCTGTCTGGTTATATGGCCTAGATACTTGTGAATGAACTGGAGGATAAAATGAACCCCTGGAGTGAGAGGGCCTAGTGTTCTGAGGACACTCCCTCTTGAAATGGCCCTGCTGGCCACATTGAAAGCAAGTGCTCACCCCTCGAACAACTTGAGAGACGGATACTGAAGTGAAAGGCTGATTGGGACGAAAGCCTCTAGTTGACCCAGTAGCAGGTGATGGTCTCCCAAAGTTGGGTCGGAATCTCTTGTTTGGGCGAAAAACACTTCCCCCACTTTGGTCTCGGCGGTTGTCCACAAACCAAACTGCTTCTGTCAGCTCTTGCTCAGCTATGGTAGCTCGACTGACCACTTCCGCCAATGTAGGTGACTTGAAGATAGTCACTTTGACCCTGATGCTTGGTCGAAGGTCCCACTCAAATTTACGTGCCTTCTTGTATTCTGTATCCACCATGTATAAAGCATAACATGATAGACGGAGAAACTCCTGATGATACTCAGCCGCAATCATTGTGCCCTGCACCAAAGATATGAACGCTTGTGTCTGGCGCTCCTTCTCCTCTTCTGGAAAGTAGTGATCTTGGAACATTACATAGAATTGGTCCCATGTCATCTTAGTCCTTTCCCCTTCTGGAATCTGTGCCCGTTGTAGTTCAATCACTTCCCACCACTTGCCGGCATCATTGACCAACTGCGAAGTAGCCAGTAGTATTCTATCTTCATCTTTGGAGATCTTCAGTAATGTCAAGATCTTGGTGATGTTCCTCAGCCAATTCTTTGCCCCAATAGGTCATTCTTTCCCTTTGAAATGAGGGGGACGCTACTGTTGGAAGTCTCTAACTATGCTTCGATCAAGTGCTTCAGTAGTGGTCGCACTTCCATTGTTGTTCATATGTTGCTGTAGAACGAAAGTGACCACAGCCTGTACTAAGTTCTGCAGCTTGGGGGGTACCACAGGAATATTGACGCTATTCTGCTCCTCCTCTTGGTGTGGTTGCTACACCTCTTCTTCCACATGAGGGTTTTGTCGAGTTCTTATTCTTGGAGGCATTTTCCTTAGCCATTGAAACATCGTTTGACTTAGCTTCCTCGTAAAGTTTTGTGTTTACATAGTTTGGGGAATTGCCAAATAAGCATCTTGTATTTCTTGTTTTTGGGGAACTTTCCTATGTATCAAGTGTTGTTTCTCAATTTGGGGGAACTTCTGATGTTTTGTTGTTTCAGAGAAATATCTCCTATTTTGCTATGTTTGATGAATCCATTTTTATAGTGATTATCCTTCCCTTGCTATCATTCTTTTTTCTTCAAGTATTGCTCTCAGATTGAATGCTTCAGTCTGAGTCTTAATAATGTAAATTAATCCAGCCCCCGTGCAGCGGACCCCTAAGAGTCGGTCAGTTGGGATTCTTATCTTGTCAGTGAGACATGATACCGTCTTAATCTTACTTCGAAAGATTCATACTTCCGGTTTCGCTTTGATACCAACTGTAACGTCTCGTCCTTTCACTCGTCGAAAATCAGAGTCTTTTTTTTTGGAAATAAGGAGTGAGAGAGAGCGGGACGCCATGACGCGAGTTAAGTCCGAGCTTCCAAAGCCTGGCCCTTAACTGCCAACCATACGTGTGTGTGGACTAAGTCCACTAAAACGGTTCACACACAATAAACCTATGCTTGCAGAATAAACGTAATGCGAAATTAATATAAGATGAGAGTTATTATCCCTATCCACTTTTAAGCAAGGAAGTCCATCACATAAATTAACTTAAGTTCAATGTCCAAAAATAAAACCAAACTATAGTAAGATAGTTCTAAGTTATTACAATCTCAAAATACGAATAACTCAAATTACATTGTCCGAAATAAAACTTAAATAAAGTAAGTCTAAATTATCCAAGCTCCTAAGCTTGGCTCCTTTCACGTCCTTCGTTTCGTCCATTTCCTGTACCATCATCTAAGGTAGAAGTAGGGCGTTAGTCAACGTGCCCAGTAGGTATTCCGAGTAGGGTCAAACACATGGATTAGTATAAAAACAGAGTAGATACATAATATCAAAATCATGCTAAGCAATGCCATGCCATGGGGTGTCATATGGCATGATTTCCCACCCATCAACCATATGTCAATCACATAAATAATCCTCTTGATGAATAAACCACATCAAGGTATTCATAGTCATGACTCTCCACGTATGCCTTATCGGTCCCACCAAACGGAGCGTGGACTCTTTCATTTCAAAACATCATTTACAATTTCTCAATCGGAATTAGTTCGGATCCCTCCCCACGTTTGTTTATCGGATACCCCGAATGGACCGTGGACTCCCCTCATATGTTCCCTCCCATGCCACGCATGAGATTTGAGTACAAACATGCCATTTCATATTAAACATAATAGCATTGAAATTACATCTTTAAAACATAAGTATTTGATACCAAAATAGATCATCAAACATGGAATTAAAAGCCATTACATATACATAGTCCAAGTGTTTCAACAAGGTAGGAATCCTACCTACGTCCAAATATTGTATGCTTGCGTTTCCGTAAAAAAACCGATCACCGATCACGTTAAGCCAATCGTACACTCATTTGTGAAATCCCGTTACCTTAAATTAATTCCATCATATAAAATGGTCAAATTAATTATCCAATTAATTTAAATCATACCTTACGTCCTTCCATTTAAATTTAACCATTTGGAAAAGGAAGATCATATAGAAATTTAACTTTTAGAAAAATCAGTCGGTCACCCGTCCACAGCCCATCCTGTGGATGGCAGAAACCCGTCCGCGGACGGTAGAAACCAGTCTAGCAGACGGCAGAACCCATCCTACAGACAGTGAACCCGTTCGCAGATAGCACCGTACACCAGTCCGTGGATGGTCGAAACCCGTCCATCGGACGATAAAAACCCGTCTGCAGACGGTGATACCCGTCCGTAGACAGCACACAATCAAGGTCTGATACCTACTGTCCGCTACCCGTTGTCCGCTACCCGTTGTCCGCTACCCGCTGTTCGCTACCCTCTGTCCGTTACCCGCAGACAGTTCACATTCGTTACCCGTAGTGCGGACGGTCCACACCCGTCAGCGGACGATAAAAACCCGTGCCACCGACGGTAGACACCTGTCCCACAGAGAGTGTCACCCGTCTTAAGTCATCCAACCCGTCCACAGAAACCCATGTCTTAGTCCATCATCCGTCCGCGGACGGTGATACCCGTCCAATGAAAACTTATGTTCAATTCATTATCCGTCCGCGGACAGTCGAAACCTGTCCCGCGGAAGATAAAGACTCGTCCGCAGACAGTGCCATCCGAGATCAATCCTTATTTCATTTGACGTTTGGCTTTGCCTTTCTTCGTGAAATTTATTCCTTATATTTAACGCATATGTTGTCATCCATTAATCATGTATAACCATAGTCCTCATCATCACAACTCATTTGTACAACTTATCTTACCCACCAACAAGGTTAGGGTCTTATCCATTTTTCAATCTCTATAACCATATTTCGGATTTGAACAATACTTTACTTTTATGTTCATCTCATTGCTATTCCTTGAATGGAATTTTACATTCTATGGCCCATAACACTTTGGCCATTCTTTTCATTCTGATATGGAACCCCATGGTTTCGGCCATTCCATAGTTGAAACCATGTTTTTCTTAGCTTCTTTTAACCATTAAAATCTCGTTGAACATTACATACCTTTCCCGAGTCTCCTCCGCTTCTGTAGGTCTGATTCTGCTCCTCCGTCCTTCTCCTTCCTTAGTCCTTGTTCTTCCTCTAGAGTCGAAATGGGAGAGAGAGAGAGAGATGATGCCAATCTCTTGAATGTAAGGGATGGATTTCGGCCACAATTGTGGAGTGTTCCTTGAGCTAATATTTTTTTATGTGAAAGACCAATCTTTCCTTAATGCTCTAGGTGTAGCAATGGAGAGGAAGAGAGATAGAGAAGAGAAGAAGATCTCTAAGTTTCTTAGAGGTGTAATCGGCCGAGGAGTGTAGAGGGAGAGAGATGAGAGATAGGATTCTTTTGCTCAAGACGGAGGGAGAGGATGAGATGAAACAATCTCTAACTCTTTTGTCTAAGGGAGGGTCAGCCAAAGGTGTTTTGATGTGAGTCTTGTGTTAGCCCTAACCTCCCAACCACCCTCTTTACATCTTGGTCTTTCCTGTGTGTCCCTTGGTTAACCAAGGAGAGACATGGCTTACACTTGGTGCCTTCTCCCCACTCCCAACGGTTTTGTCTAGGGTTTCCATGAGATGGAAACCCTCCATCTCCCTCCTTGACTCACTTAGAGCCCCTTCCACTTCCCTTTCAACTCACTTGCTTATTTGAACCCACCTCCCATTCAACTCAATCTTGATTTGAACTCATCCATGCAACTCTTAACTCAAGTCTTAAATTTATTTCCTTAATTAAATAATTCATTAACTCTACTCACTTCACTTAACCCTTTTGAACTCACCCATGAACTCACCCATGGTTGACCAAGTCAACCATGGTAGCCGACCCTACATGTGACCTTAGACCACTCACCACCTCACTTGATGAGGTGGATTTGGGTCCCACTTGGATATGCCACTTCCATGTCACCTCATACACTTGCCACCTCACTTTTTGAGGTGGGTCCCATGCCTTAGGTCTTAATTGGGTACATGACCCGATTAAATCAATTCCTTACCCATTTACCTTAAACATCAATTCATCTTGACCCATTGGGTCCCAATTGGGTATTTGACCCAATTGACTACATTTACCCAATTGATTAGAATGAAACACTATCCATGATCCGTTGGATCATAATTGGGCCATTGCCCCAATTCTCATCCATCTAATATTCATTCCATCTATAATTCTTAAATTTAACAATTAAAATAGATAATATCCAATATAATAATTGCATTGAAAATCTGGGATGTTACAGGAGCTATGTGAGATTGTCAGATGAAAAGCACTCACCCGTATCTCCATAGGTAATCTCCACATTTGCACAGAAGCTATGATCACTACACTGGTCAGCTTCATCCTCACTTCTTTCATGGGCCAGGTCCACATGCTGATTTTCGTAATCAAAAGCCTTGTGACCCAGTCTGTTACATTGGAAACACTTCAACTTGGACTTGTCAAACTGATCCATAGTCGAAGCTATAGTGGCCGCTTTGGGGTCAAGGAAGGATGTTGAACCCCCTGAAGAGGAATTGGGGTCTTGCGGCCTTTTAAAGTTGATTGATTGTTCCTATGAAGACTGGAAATAACCATTTAACCCTTACATGGATAAAATTCGGTATCTTCTCATACTCAAATACATCTTACATATCCCAACCAAACAAAACAACAAACACACCACTAGACCATAAACTCAAGACTATCAAATCTGAGGGGAAAGGCGTTCTCTTCTCCGTCTATAGGTTGTACCGGGCGAATATGATCATGTAACGCCCCGCCCATTTTTACTTACTTTCAGAAAATCGGAGTCTATTTTTTTTTTTTAAAAGAGTGAACGAGAGCGGGACGTCACGATGCGAGTTAAGTCCGAGCTTCTCAAGCTTGACCCTTAACTGGCCAACCTTATGTGTGTGTGGACTAAGTCCACCAAGATAGTTCACACGCAAAAGTTAACATGCGGATAATATCTTATACTGCGGATTATAATAGAACCTAACTCTATTCCAATTTATTAGATAACAAAGATGTATGTCCTTTTACAATATTTATCTTAACTAAAATAATCAAATAAATCATTCCAAACCATAGCAACATAACCAAGTTATTACATGTCCGACATTCTAAGTTATCACAAATTACAAGCCCAAATAATAACTTTAAACAACTAATAAGTAGACTCATTCAAGTTCTAAGCTTGACTCCTTTCACGCTTATCGATCCCTTCGTTTTCTGCGTCACTCACTAGGGTAGAAGTAGGGCGTTAGAACAACACGCCCAGTAGGTATTCCGATTAAGGCTACCACAATGGTTAGTATAAAGCAAGCATATAACATAATAATACATGATTGTCAAAACCTTATTAAACAATGCTATACGTATGCAGATGTAATGAGTCCCATCCATCACAAGTACACATAGCCTCTTGATGGGATTCTCATCATCAAGGTACCACCATATAGGTCTTTCGGATGCCCCGACGGAGTGTGGACCCTCCGGTTTCCTCTTGATGGGATTCTCATCATCAAGGTAGCCCACATAGGTTTTTCAGTCGCCCCGACGGAGTATGGCCCCTCCAGTTACATAACCATCACCCCATGCCATGCATGAGATGTCAATGAAATACATGCCATTTTATAATATAATCTTAGCATTCAAATCCTCTTTGAAACATAACAATTTAACCCATATCTCATAAAATCAAGATTAAAACATCAAGTATAAATCATGGTTAAAAAAAGGTAGGAAAGCTACACAAAGGTCACTTAAAATGTCCTCTCTTCTTAAACCGTCACCCGTTCACGATTGCGCACCTATAAAGAAGTCCCGTTACCTTGTTACATGTCAATAAGTCAAACACATATTTCATTTGGTTTTAATTAAGTCTAAGACCAAACACACCACCTTGTGGGGTTCGGCCATACACCATGGCCGAACCTCTCCCACTTAGATTTGATCTCTCTTTTATTCAACCAAGCCCATCCAAGTAACTCATTTAAAACTTAGTCCATAAAATACATAAACAAACCATTCCTCATGGGGTACGGCCATTCACCATGGCCGAACCCATGATCTTGCATTTTTACCCCTATTTACATTTTATGTCATTGCTCATTCTATGGCTATCCATTCCATTCCAAAAACATGCCTAGGTTAATCAATAACCCACCAAATACTCCTTAGTGGGGTTTGGCCATACAACGTGGCCGAACCTCACCATCTTGGGTTTGGTCCCTCTTTCATGTCCTTTGTTCTTTTAACTTAGATATAAGATCATGACCTCTTGATTCCTTAATCTCATTACTTATGCACCAATTGTTTAACATAACTAATAATCTAAGTCCACTAAACATTACTCCATTTTAACCCCTTCAAAGTCCTTAGCAACCTTCCATGGTGTTTGGCCATACACTATGGACGAACCCATGGTTCATGGTTCTTTCACCACATAACATTTTAATATCATGTAACATAATTAATATTCTTCCCTTAAAAAGTCCTTTTACAAATCTTTAACATGCATCCACTAGTTACGTGTTTTGAAATCCTTCAAACTTATTAAAACAGTCCACATAATTTAATCTCTAAGAAAACCCTAAATCCGTAAATGTTATTTGGTGGGGTTCGGCCATACACCATGGCCGAACCTCACCTCTTCTTCTGGTCCAACCATCCAATCATAAAAACCTTTTTAAAACATCAAACATTCCCTGGTTTTTCATCCTCAAAAACCCATAAAAATAACCAAGTCTTTTCTTGGAGTTCGGCCATGCACCATGGCCGAACCTTATGATCCATTCTTTCCATTGAAAAAATTGATTCAACAACCAATTTTCATCCATGGGGTTCGGCCATAAACCTTGGCTGAACCCTATGGTTCTTATAAACAAAAGCTAGTAAATTACTCACCGGTTCCGCGATTCCTCCAGTTTTCTTTTGCTCCGGCTCGTTCCTTTTCTTTCTTTCCTTAGCCTTTCCTTCCTTCCTTCTTGTCCTTTAGCCGAGACTGATCTTGATGCAGTCCTTGGAGTGGTTCGGCCAAGGTATAGATTTAAGAGAGAGAGTATTTCAGCCTTGGGTGTGAATGATAAAACCTTGAGATGCAAACTCCTTTGTTCTAAGTCCACTTTGTCTTTGAGGAGTGATCAGCCAAGAAGTGGTTTGTGAAGATGCAACCAGCCAAGGTTCTTGTCTAGAGACGTGGAACGGCCAAGGGAGAGAGAGTGAGGGAGAGAATGAATGGAAAATAAGTATGAGGGTTGACCAAAGGTGGTGTCCCTTGATGGCACCCCTTTGTAACTCCCCTCCCCATTCATCTCCTTTACTTATTCCATTTGGGGGTTTCATCCTTGAGATGAAACCCTCCCAACGGTTTTGGCTCTTAGGCTGCCTTGGTGCAATCTTCTCTCCCAAGCTTCTTCCTCTCATTAAAGCTTCAAGTGGGGGTTTCATCTTAAGATGAAACTTTCCCCGCTTTCCAACGTGTGTCCTTTGAATTTTGAATTTGAAATGAACCATCACTCCTCACCTCTCCATTACTTCTCCATGTGGGGGTTTCATCTTTGAGATGAAACTCCCATGCCAACGTGTAGCCTAGGTGTATCCTCCCTCAATGTGTGAACCCATTTTGTAACTCCCATAACCGCCACCTCCCATTTATTTTCCAAGTTGGGGGGTCTCATCCATGAGATGAAACTCCATGTCCAACGTGTGGACCACCTTGAGCTGATCTTGGAGAAGTGCACCTCTCCAACTTTCCATCAACTCATTTAATTTACCTCATATATTTAACTCAACTCATATATTCAACTCAACTCGTATATTTAACTCAACTCACCTTTTTAATTTAATTCATTTGAATCAACTCAAATATTGGATTCCATTTCCACCTCACATCAGTCCCAAGCTAATTAAGCTTGAACTCACTTGGTGGTCAACCAAGTCAACCATGACCCATTGGGTCCAAATTGGCCATTTTGACCAAATTAACAAACTTTGACACAATTAGTACTCTTGACCCAATTGAACAGACCTTACCCATTTATTTTATTTCCAACACATGACCCATGACCGTTGGGTCTAAATTGAGCCATTGACCCAACACCTTACTTATCTAAGGTCCATAACCAACGATTCACAATTTAAACAGGTAAATTCATGTAAATTGATGTCTTTGAAATTCCGGGGTGTTACAATACAATCCTCTTTTTATAATTTTCGTCCTGAAAATCGAGTGAAGTAGGGTTCCAAACAATTTACATAAATAACTCCAGGTGAGCTATCCTCATTTCCGATTCAAGTTCCCAAGTGGGTTCTTCATTTCCATGTCGATCCCATACCACCATGACAAACTGAATCGCTCGGTTTCTTAACACTCTTTGATCTGTTTCCACCACTCTGACAGGCTTCTCGACGTATGTCACGTCGCTTTGCACATCTATATCTTTTATGTTCAGTACATGAGAAGGGTCGGGATTGTACTTTCTCAACATCGATATATGAAACACATTGTGTAGAGATGCCAATTGTGG
Organism: Chimonanthus salicifolius; assembly: GCA_013350335.1. Classification (NCBI taxonomy): domain Eukaryota; kingdom Viridiplantae; phylum Streptophyta; class Magnoliopsida; order Laurales; family Calycanthaceae; genus Chimonanthus; species Chimonanthus salicifolius. The sequence continues at coordinate 52,160,937 of CM023540.1, read as the reverse complement.
AGGAAGTGCCAATTGATAGGTTACATCCCCCATCCTTCTTATGATGGAAAACGGTCCCACATATCTTGGCAACAGTTTTCCCTACTTTCCAAATCTCATGTGTCCCTTTTGTAGCGAGACTTTCAAGAACACCATGTTCCCCACTTCGAATTCAAGGAACCTTTTCCTCTTGCCGGCATAGCTCTTCTGACGATTTTGTACAGTCAGTAGGTGCTGCCGTATCAACTGTATCTGCGCTGTGGTCTCTGCAACCAACTTGGGTCCTATTAGTGCAGGTTCACCGGCCTCTGTCCAGCATGCTAGTGACCTACAGGGTCTACCATATAAAGCCTCGAATGGAGCCATCTGAAGGCTTGCTTGATAGCTGTTGTTGTATGAAAACTCTACCGATGGCAAGTGATCCTCCCATCCACCCTTGAAATCTAGCATGCATGCTCTCAGTTTATCCTCCAAGGTTTGTATCGTTCTCTCCGACTGTCCATCAGTCTGTGGATGGAATACTGTACTAGTCAGTAAATCTGTCCCCATAGCAGACTGCATGCTCTGCCACACTCTGCCACTGAATCGGCCATCTCTATCGGACACAATAGTCCGGGGAATACCATGTAGTCGGATGATATCCTTGATATACCGCCAACCCAAAGTCTCAGAAGAGTCTGTCATCTTCATGGGAAGAAAATGTGCAGACTTGGTCAATCGGTCTACCACAACCCATATCGCATCGTTGCCCTTTGAAGACCTTGGCAACCCCATCACAAAATCCATGGAAATGTGCTTCCATTTCCATTCCGGCACTGGTAAGGGTTTGAGTAACCCTGGTGGCTTCTGATGTTCTGTTTTAACTTGCTGACAAGTTAAACAATGAGCCACAAATTCCGCCACATCTCGTTTGAGTCCGTGCCACCAATAATGTCTCTTCAGGTCGTGATACATCTTGGTGCTGCCCAGATGAATGGAGAGTTTGGTCTGATGTGTCTCGATCAACAACTCTTTTCTGCAGCTTTTAGGCACAAAAATCCTACCCCGGAATACAAGACCCTGTCCTGGTCGTAATTCCCATTCCGGTAGGACCTCACCAGTGGACATCTTAGCCCATATCTCCTCCACTTCTGTATCTGCTCGTTGCTCCTGTTCAATCTTGGTAACCATGTTGGACCGTATAATCAAATTGTATATAGTCCCATGGTTATTGAGGTAAAGTTTAAACTCTCGAATGGTATTCAGCATCTCCCATTCTGTCCTGATCAAACATGCCATAGATGCATGTGATAAATGGCTAAGGCATCAGCCACCTTGTTCGCCTTGCCAGGGTGATAGCGTAGTGCCAACTCATAATCAACCAGATATTCCATCCATCTGCGCTGCCTCAACTTGAGCTCTTTCTGATCAAACAAGTACTTCAAGCTCTTATGATCTGAAAAACACTTCAAATTTCTCGCCATAAAGATAATATCTCCAGCTTTTGAGAGCGAAGACCACTGCGGCTAGTTCCAGATCGTGCGTAGGATAAATACGTTCATGTATTTTCAACTGTCTTAATCCGTATGCGACCACACGATTACTTTGACTGAGTGTACACCCCAGTCCCTCTCCTGAAGCATCGCATTGTACCTCATAACACTTGCCTCTTTCCGGCAAAACTAGGATAGGAGTAGTGGTAAGTCTCTTCTTCAGCTCTTCAAACCTCCGATTGCACAAATTGGACCACTCATATTTGACTCCTTTCCGAGTGAGTTGAGTAAGTGGAGATGCAATTTTTGAGAAGTCCATAATAAACTTCCGATAGTAGCCTGGCAATCCCAGAAAGCTACGGATCTCAGTCACATTTTTCAGTGCTTTCCAATCTCTTACTGCCGCCACCTTGCCCTGATCCACAACTATACTTTCTGCTGATATAACATGCCCTAAGAAATTGACCTCAGATAGCCAAAATTCACATTTGCCTGCTTTGGCATACAACTTGTTCTTCTCAAGATGTCCAGAACTATTCTCAGGTGCTCAATATGTTCTTCCTGACCTTTAGAATAGATCAAGATATCATCAATAAATACAATCACGAACTGGTCCAGGTAAGGACAGAAGATCCTGTTCATTAGATCCATGAATACAGCTGGTGCGTTGGTGAGTCCAAACGGCATGACTACAAACTCATATAGTCCATACTGCGTTCTGAAGGTTGTCTTCTCTATGTCTTCCTCCCTAACCCGGATTTGATGGTATTCAAACATCAGATCAATCTTCGAAAAGTGGCTGGAACCCCTCAGTTGATCGAATAGATTATCAATCCTGGGTAGGGGATATGTGTTCCTGACCGTTAGTTGGTTCAGTTTCCGGTAATCCACACACATTCGGAGTGAGCCGTTTTTCTTCTTCACAAACAATACCGGAGCTCCCCAAGACGATGTACTGTTTCGGATGCAATCCAATCTGAGCAGTTCATCAATCTGCTTCTTAGCTCGGACATCTCTGCTGATGCCATCCGATAATGTGGTAATGACACTGGTGAAGTGCCAGGGTACAGTTTGATTTCAAAATTGATCTCCCTCATGGGGGGCAAGCCCAGGAGTTCTTTTGGGAAAGCATCCGGATATTCTTTCACTATTGCCGGAAGTTCAGCCACCGGTGCCTTGTTGATTCTGATACTGTTCAATACCAGATGATTCAACCCTTCATGCAGTATGCTTTGTTTATCAATTCGAACCACATGTTGTTTTCCCTTGGGTGACCAAAATGTCACTCTACGGCGATAGCAATCAATGTTGGCCTGAAAGCTAGCCAACCAGTCCATGCCAAATATAATAACGTACTCAGTCCTATCGAGTACCAGATAATTGAACTCAAATCTGAGTCCAGCGAGTTCAGTATTCACTGCCGTGCATATAAGTCCCAATGACGTGTCTCTGACAGGGGATACAATAGTGAGTGATGAGGATAGTTTTTGAACTAATGTACCAGTAGCAGTTATGAATGCAGCAGACATGAAGGAGTGTGAAGCTCCAAAATCAAATAGTGCAAAGGCATAGGAACTACTGATTACAGCCATACCTTGAATCACAAAATGATCCACATCCACTGGAGGAGCTAGAGTAAACAACCGTCCAGATCCAGTAGGGTTAGGCGCCCGTCCTGCCTGATTATAAGTCCTGCCTCCTCATGAGTTAGCTGGCCTAGCTGGTGGGTGAAAAGAACCTCTGGAATAAGAGGGTTTGCTGAGCTGTGGGCATTCCCTTTTGTAGTGACCCGGCTGGTCACAATGAAAGCAGTGGTTCACCCCTCTGGGAGCTTGATTGACCGATGCAGATGGGGCGGAATGATTGGGACGAAAGCCCTCTGTTGGCCCAGTGGATGGTGAGGGTCTGCTGAAGTTTGGTCGGAACTTCTTGTTGGGTTGGAATGCATCCCTCCCACTCTGAGCTCGACGGTTGTCAAAACGCGCGAACTCAACCATCTCGTGTTCTGCTATTGTGGCCTTGCTAACCACCTCTGCCAATGTGGTTGCCTTGAAGATGGTTACCTTTACCCTAATGCTCGGTCGAAGGCCTCACTCAAAATTGCGAGCCCTTCGGTATTCCGTATCCACCATGTAAAATGCATAGAAAGACAGACTAAGAAACTCCTAGTGGTACTCTGCCACTGTCATGGTATCTTGTACCAAAGATATAAAAGCTTGTGTGTGACACTCCTTCTCCTCTTCAGGGAAATAGTGATCCAAAAATATAGTTGCGAACTGCTCCTAAGTCATTGCAGTCCTTTCCCGCTTCGGCACAATTGCTTGCTAAGTCTAACAAAGTAAATTAATCCGGCCCCCGTGTAGAGGACTCCGAAGAGTCGGTCAGTTGTGATTTTTATCTGTCAGTGAGACATGAAACCATCTTAATTTTACTTCGAAAGATTCAACCTTCCCGTTTCTCTCTGATACCAACTGTAACGCCCCGCCCTTTTTCACTTACTTTCTGAAAATCAGAGTCTATTTTTTTTTTAAAAGAGTGAACGAGAGCGGGACGTCACAGCGCGAGTTAAGTCCGAGCTTCTCAAGCTCGACCCTTAACTGGCCAACCCTATGTGTGTGTGGACTAAGTCCACAAAGATAGTTCACACACAATAGTTAACATGCGGATAATATCTTACTGCGGATTATAATAGAACCTAACTCTATTCCAATTTATTAGATAGCAAAGATGTACGTCCTTTTACAATGTTTATCTTAACTGAAATAATCAAATAAAATCATTCCAAACCATAGCAACATAACTAAGTACACTCATTCAAGCTTCTAAGCTTGACTCCGTTCACGCTCATCGATCCCTTCGTTTTCTGCGTCATTCACTAGGGTAGAAGTAGGGCGTTAGAACAACACGCCCAGTAGGTATTCCGATTAAGGCAACCACAAGGTTAGTATAAAACAAGCATATAACATAATAATACAAGATTGTCAAAACCTTATTAAACAATGCTATGTATGTATGCAGATGTAATGAGTCCCACCCATCACAAGTACGCATAGCCTCTTGATGGGATTCTCATCATCAAGGTACCACCACATAGGTCTTTCGGACACCCCGATGGAGTGTGGACCCTCCGGTTTCCTCTTGATGGGATTCTCATCATCAAGGTAACCCACATAGGTTTTTCGGTCGCCCCGACGGAGTGTGGCCCTTCCGGTTACATAACCATCACCCCATGCCATACATGAGATGTCAATGAAATACATGCCATTTTATAATATAATCTTAGCAATTAAATCCTCTTTGAAACATAACAATTTAACCCATATCTCATAAAATCAAGATTAAAACATCAAGTATAAACCATAGTTACAAAAAGGTAGGAAACCTAAACAAAGGTCACTTAAAATGTCCGCTCTTCTTAAACCGTCACCCGTTTACGATTGCGCACTGCTCAAGAAGTCCCGTTACCTTGTTACATGTCAATAAGTCAAACACATATTTCATTTGGTTTCTAATTAAGTCTAAGACCAAACACACCACCTTGTGGGGTTCGGCCATACACCATGGCCGAACCTCTCCCACTTGGATTTGATCTCTCTTTTATTCAACCAAGCCCATCCAAGTAACTCATTTGAAACTCAGTCCATAAAATACATAAACAAACCATTCCTCATGGGGTTCGGCCATTCACCATGGCCGAACCCATGATCTTGCATTTTTACCCCTATTTACATTTTATGCCATTGCTCATTCTATGGCAATCCATTCCATTCCAAAAACATGCCTAGGTTAATCAATAACCCACCAAATACTCCTTAGTGGGGTTCGGCCATACAACATGGCCGAACCTCACCATCTTGGGTTTGGTCCTCTTTCATCTCCTTTGTTCTTTTAACTTAGATATAAGATCATGACCTCTTGATTCCTTAATCTCATTACTTATGCACCAATTGTTTAACATAACTAATAATCTAAGTCCACTAAACATTACTCCATTTTAACCCTTTCAAAGTCCTTGGCAACCTTCCATGGTGTTGGGCCATACACTATGGCCGTACCCATGGTTCATGGTTCTTTCACCACATAACAGTTTAATATCATGTAACATAATTAATATTCCTCCCTTAAAAAGTCCTTTTACAAATCTTTAACATGCATCCACTAGTTACATGTTTTGAAATCCTTCAAACTTATTAAAACAGTCCACATAATTTAATCTCTAAGAAAACCCTAAATCCATAAATGTTATTTGGTGGGGTTCGGCCATACACCATGGCTGAACCTCACCTCTTCTTTTGGTCCAACCATCCAATCATAAAAACCTTTTTAAAACATCAAACATTCCATGGTTTTTCATCCTCAAAAACCCATAAAAATAACCAAGTCTTTTCTTGGAGTTCGGCCATGCACCATGGCCGAACCTTATGATCCATTCTTTCCATTGAAAAGATTGATTCAACAACCAATTTTCATCCATGGGGTTCGGCCGTAAACCTTGGCCGAACCCTATGGTTCTTATAAACAAAAACTAGTAAATTACTCACCGGTTCCGCGACTCCTTCGGTTTTCTTTTGCTCCGGCTTGTTCCTTTTCTTTCTTTCCTTAGCCTTTCCTTCCTTCCTTCTTGTCCTTTAGCCGAGACTGATCTTGATGCAGTCCTTGGAGTGGTTCGGCCAAGGTATAGATTTAAGAGAGAGAGTATTTCAGCCTTGGGTGTGAATGATAAAACCTTGAGATGCAAACTCCTTTGTTCTAAGTCCACTTTGTCTTTGAGGAGTGATCAGCCAAGAAGTGGTTTGTGATGAAGCAACCAGCCAAGGTTCTGGTCTAGAGTGGTGGAAAGACCAAGGGAGAGAGAGTGAGGGAGAGAATGAATGGAAAATAAGCATGAGGGTTGACCAAAGGTAGTGTCCCTTGATGTCACCCCTTTGTAACTCCCCTCCCCATACATCTCCATCACTTATTCCATTTGGGGGTTTCATCCTTGAGATGAAACCCTCCCAACGGTTTTGGCTCTTGGGCTACCTTGGTGCAACCTTCTCCCCCAAGCTTCCTCCTCTCATTAAAGCTTCAAGTGGGGGTTTCATCTTAAGATGAAACTTTCCCCCCTTTCCAATGCGTGTCCTTTGAATTTTGAATTTGAAATGAACCATCACTCCTCACCTCTCCATTACTTCTCCATGTGGGGGTTTCATCTTTGAGATGAAACTCCCATGCCAACGTGTAGCCTAGGTGTATCCTCCCTCAATGTGTGAACCCATTTTGTAACTCCCATAACCGCCACCTCCCATTTATTTTGCAAGTTGGGGGGTTTCATCCATGAGATGAAACTCCATGTCCAATGTTGGACCACCTTGAGCTGATCTTGGTGAAGTGCACCTCTCCAACTTTCCATCAACTCATTTAATTTACCTCACATATTTAACTCAACTCATATATTCAAATCAACTCGTATATTTAACTCAACTCACCTTTTTAATTTAATTCCTTTAATTCATTTGAATCAACTCAAATATTTGATTCCATTTCCACCTCACATCAGTCCCATGCTTGTTAAGCTTGAACTCACTTGGTGGTCAACCAAGTCAATCATGACCCATTGGGTCCAAATTGGCCATTTTGACCCAATTAACAAACTTTGACCGAATTAGTACTCTTGACCCAATTGACCATACCTTACCCATTTATTTTATTTCCAACACATGACCCATGACCGTTGGGTCTAAATTGAGCCATTGACCCAACACCTTACTTATCTAAGGTCCATAACCAACGATTCACAATTTAAACAGGTAAATTCATGTAAATTGATATCTTTGAAATTCCGGGGTGTTACAATATAATCCTCTTTTTACAATTTTCGTCCCGAAAATTGAGTGAAGTAGGGTTCCAAACAATTTACATAAATAACTCCAGGTGAGCTGTCCTCATTTCCGATTCAAGTTCCCAAGTGGGTTCTTCATTTCCATGTCGATCCCATACCACCATGACAAACTGAATCGCTCGGTTTCTTAACACTCTTTGATCTGTTTCCACCACTCTGAGAGGCTTTTCGACATATGTCACGTCGCTTTGCACATCTATATCTTGTATATTCAGTACATGAGAAGGGTCGGGATTGTACTTTCTCAACATCGATATATGAAACACATTGTGCAAAGATGCCAATTGTGGAGGAAGTGCTAATTGATAGGCTACATCCCCTATCCTTCTTATGATGGAAAACGGTCCCACATATCTTGGCGACAGTTTCCCTTCTTTCCAAATCTCATGTGCCCCTTCCGTGGCGAGACTTTTAAGAACACCATGTCCCTCACCTCGAATTCAAGGAACCTTTTCCTCTTGTCGGCATAGCTCTTCTGACGATTTTGTGCAGTCAGTAGGTGCTGCCGTATCAACTGTATCTGCGTTGTGGTCTCTGCAACCAACTCAGGTCCTATCAGTGCAGGTTCACCGGCCTCTGTGTTCTATATCTTCCAACTGAGTTGTCACCGAAAGGCTCACGAGACACTGCATGAGATCCTCAGAAGGAGCATCATGAAGAGTGAACACTTTGAGGTGGGGTCCTGGCTGCATGCATGGTTGCCATTTGGGTTTCCAACACTTGCATCATCCTCGTCAGTTCATCCATGAAAGTAACTAAGGCATCCAAGCAACCATCACCATTGGGTTGATTTTCGTCCAGGTTAATATACATTGGGTGTCATCATCTTTTCTCCCTGAGTTGTTCCTAGTTCTGTACATAAAGAGGCAACAATGAGGAAGGAAAAACAAGCCAAGGCGAATACTACTACTTCTTGCACAACAAGTCTAAACACAGAGTTTTCTTGTAAAACTCTCTGTCAACCAATCAATCAATAGAACTAAGGCACTGCTGTGAGTTAACACTGAAGGTCAAATAGGACACTTAAGCACTTTTGGGTACTCAGTTGACTTGAAATACCAACATTTAGGACCAAATTGTCCCACTAATGTTCCTCAAGAATGTGCCAATCTCCCACCAGTTACTTTATGCTCAATACCCTTCCGCGCAGTAAAAAATTCATAACAGGAATAACAAATGTTGGAATCCGATGACCAAGATATCACTGGAAAGATAATTGACAGATCTATCAACCCCAAAAAAAATAGAATTTTTTGGACTGATAGATTAATCAAAATATCACCAAACCAGAGCACTCAATCCATCACTATAGAAATCTAACAGTTTTTCCACTCTTTGATGAAACCACTGTATCTCACTCTCTAGAATTCAGATAAATATGATTTTTTTTCAACAACGGAAATCAACTGAATTATTTTCTGGAGCCAGAAGAATGATGAATCTATGTTGAATAATTTTTTCAAATTTTTTTTTTTTAGATCATATGATTCTGTAAAAAAAGGAATTGTCTGATCCTGTGCACTGTTACCAAAATGACCATAATTAGAGATCCGGAACTCTGATCTGGTTGATTTTTTTTTTTATCTAGAAATCTCTTTGACAAGGATATCCACAGTAGAAAAGTCACAATTTTCTGTAAGTTATGGGATTCTAGATATAATTATGAAACTGCTATCTTTTTCAAAACAACTTCTTCAAAAGAAATCATCCTGATGTTATCAAGAAGAAGTGATGCTGGTCTTAAACTTAAGAGTCCGAAGTTCTAATCAACAACGGAAATCCACGATTCAAACAAAAATCTGTCAACCGTACACTATTGTTCAAAGAATTGGTTTGAGCACAACTCTCATAAAAAAATAGTAATCGTGGAGATGGAACACCAATCAGAAAAATTTACAACCAACTCATTGCATCAACGTCCAAGAAGCTTATAATTTTTTAAATCATTTAATAAATTAAAATTACAGTCCAATTAAATTAATCAGAATGAAATAAAAATTGAACTGAATATTACAATGGTTGAACTTCAATTAAAACAAAATTTCGAATCTGATATTGGAAACCAAGAGTGTGCCGAATACATGATTTCATAGGAACTCTTGCTTTGATGACCAATTGATGCAATATGGGGAAGACAATCCGTTGTTCCTTATGTATGCCAGTAAATTGGGGATTTCAAATGTATTACAAATTTGAAAGACTAGGTCGATTGGGTTTCAATCAAACCTGCATGTTCTCTTAGTACGACTAATAATCCATCTAAGATGCCTAGTTCCCATGAAAATCAATGTTTAAGGTTGAGTTAGGATTAATGATATCTCTTTTCATGGATTTTATCAGATAAAATGAAACTAAGAGATGTTTAGAAATTCAAGCATATAATCGAAACTCAAGCTTAAATAATGAAAATTTCAAAATATGGTACTAACCTGTGTTTGATCCGAAAATCGGTGGTTAGATCCAAAGATATGAAGAACACTACCGAAGCCCTAGTCCAAGACTCAGATTACTCACCAAATTTTCGAATTTGGGAGCAGAAATAATTTTGCAAAAATTATTTTATTCACCTTGCACCCATTCATATGTGATTTTATAAACAAAATACACAAAATAATTTCTAAATTTGGGAAATTCAATCCTAGCATGCAATATTCGAATTTCCTACAATAAACCTATGAAAAGGGAATAAAATCCTAGCAATTAGACACAAGGGAGGTCCTTATTTAATTGCTAAATACAAAAGGTAAGAGTCCCAAAAACATCAAATATCTTGCCAAGCGTTTAACGATTTTGGTCTATCTCCATCTTGCAAAAATCGTCCAAAGTCCAAACTATTAAGATTTAGGAGAGAGAAAATAAGAGCGTACACGATGGAAGGGTTGGCGATGAAATTCCACATGATTTTGACAGGGATTTGAGGGAGAGAATCGACCAATGTGACTTGGGATTTAAATGGGTATGGACATAGGGCTATTGGGAAATTAAGTGGGTCGTTGAGTTGGATTTAGGGTCTTACCAGTGATAAATCCAAATGATCCAAATGTAATGAAATGATGAACTAATTAGATAGGGTCCAATTAGGGTGTTAGAGTCTCCTTTGTGATGTGAGTCCTATTTCGGTTATTTTTATTATTTCAATTTCTATTTTTGTTTTAGAATTGAATTTAAAGCACTGGGTTTTAATTTTTACATGGTGAAATTAAATTTTATGGCTTTCATTTTCTAATTTTTAATTTAATTACAATTCCGCAACCAAATTAAATCTGAGAAGGTTCAATGAATGTCTAATCAAATTTGTGTTGGACATAAGTTCTATACATGCATGTGATTATTTTAATTTCTCCTAATTGTTGATCTCATAAATTGTGTAAAGCATTGCATTTGGAATAACAATTTCACGTTCATGTTTCTTTCAATTGATGAAATAATTTTTTTCGATGAATTTTGACTCAATCTAAATTATTATGTTGAAATTAATGTCATCTTTCTTTCCTTCAGAGTGATCGAGAGTATTGTGAGTTGGTTTCGTTAGGGTTTGTATCATTGTAATCATTGATGTCTTAAAATCCCAAATCAAAAACTTATCTTAGCATGTCGACCTTAGTATGCATGAAAAAACCTCCTCTTACCAGTCCTAGTTGGTAATCAGAGCCAAAAAAATGAAAGATCTCCAACATCACCAATTGCTTATCCATGCTTCTTTCTTTTGAGAGACTTGTGAATGGAGCATCACTACATTCAGTTGTGCACTGACTATTGTTTTTTCTACTTTTGGAGACTGGATAGAGTTTGGATTATCTGTACTTTATTTTTTATGTACGACAGTAGCAATGGAAAGAACAAGGTACAACCTAGACCGAAAGGAAGAATCGCAAGCCTCAAATGATACAAAGAAGAATTCAAATAAAAAAATCATAAACTGCGAAAGAAGATAGTAGCAGACTTCATAAAGCGCCTTGAGGGGGCATATGCAAACAAATTGAGGAAGAAATCTAAGAAACCTAGATCATGTTATTCAAAAGGAAAAAAAGAGGAAAACGTTTGTTGCTCGTCAGAGATGAAAAGAGTAAACAATGATTTAGGCACCTCAACTTCATTTTCATTTTCTTTTGAGACACGTAGAACATGAGCCTATTGTTGATTTGTCTAAATCTCCTGACTTAGATGAAGAACCAATCATAGATAGTGTTTTGAATTCTCCATCAGAAGAGGAACAATTGGACACTTCGATGCCTGTATATGATGATTATGGTCACACTAATGAGTTTGTAAATGTGTTTTCATTATTAGAACAGGTAGAGGAAAAATCAGCTGATGGAACATTGGAGATGACAATTGATGATGGGAAGCAGTCAGATAACTCAAATCGACTGGCATACTGTTAGGATTTGGCTCGATTTGGAGTTTAGTTGAAATAGAAGTTTCTATTTCAGATTCGGAAGATCCTATTCCTTCTCCTACTTCTTCTCTACCTCTTTGTTATTTTCGTTTGGGACTCTTTCAAGGAGAGGGACTTCCATATGTTGTGTGGGTGGACATATTGGGTATCGCCATGGGTTGAAGTCTGTGTGAGAGAGAGAATTCGTGACTACAATTTCAAGTACACCTTCAAAAAAATTGAAAATTTTAGAAGTTATTTGCAGTACTTTTGTGAGGTGTTTTGTGAGCTTTAAAGTTGTTTTGTCTCTTTGGTGATTATTTGGAGCGTCTTTGGACTGAAATATAGAAAAGACGTTTGCTTTGTTTGAATTTGGGGGTGCTTGCATTCGATGCTCCAGGCGAAATGAGACCTAGAAGTTTGCTGCTTTGGATTTGGGTTTTCTGTTCATTGGTGTTTGAATTAGAAGTTGAAGTTGATGTAGATGTTGTACGTATTGGAGGTGATGATTTTGTGTTGGCTCTAACTAGCTCATAATTTTATGCCATTCAGATGAGTGGATTTGGATGGGGATTGTACCTATCATTTGTGTCCTGGCAGAGATTTGGTTTTTAGGTTTGAAGAGTTGGATAGGTAAATTTCGTTTGAATTCATATGATGGAACATTCAGAGGATTGGTTGTTCGATGTGTGTCGGATTTGCAAAAAAATCTCATCTTATTTGCGTGTTGTAGAATTTGAAGGCTTCGAGCATCGTTTGGATTTGGTATCAACATTTTGCATGTTTGGACATCTTCGGGTGTACGGCGCCTACTGGTGCATTTGGTGGCAACATTCAGCATTTTGTTCGTTCATTTTGTTGGCATGAGATTTCTTGCTAGGGCTGAAACTCGGGTGGGTTGGGCCAGGTTTTGATAAACCCAACCCTAACCCATGTCAAAAATAGCTTAACCCAACCCGACCCAAGTTGGTAACCCAGATTACAAATCCCAACCCGATCCGACCTCACACCTGAGAATCAACCCGACCCGACCTCAAGCCTGATTTAAAAAAAATAATAATAACTTAAAAAAATTAAAAATAAAATACATGTCATCTCTCTAGGCCTGTAGCTGTCAAAATGCATTTGCAGGAACCTGGAAAGGTTGAGACAGAGATAGATTTTTGCTAGGATTGAGAGAAGAAGGCAATGCTTGAGAGATAGATGAGATGATTTTGCCATTGAGAGAGGATTGAGCAAAGAAGAAGGGACGTCTGAGAGATTTGAGGAAATAATGGCATGATATCTGCTGCCATTGGAAATGATTTGCGGAAATATCAGGGAGGGTTTAGGGATTTTGTTTCCATCGTAAGCAAGTGAGAAAGAGCCGAATGAGAGATTTGGGGAAAGACGGTTGAAGGAGGGAGAAGAGTGTCGTATGAATGGAGGTGTAAATCTTTGGCTTGAAGAAGAAAAAGAAGAGGAAGAAGAAAAAGAAAAAAGAAGAGGAAAAAGATCTCACTCCATCCCATTCCTTGGATGGATTTTAAATCCATGGCCCATAATATCTTGGCCAACTCTCCAATCCAAAATGGGATGTTCTTTTTAACCTCTTTTCTTACTTAATAAAATCTCATCAAGTACTTACCAATTCCGCGACTCCTTCGGTTTATTTCGTTTCGACTTGTTCCTCCGTTATTTTCCTTTCTTAGTCTTTCTTCTTTCTTCCTCCTTGATCTTTGTGAGAGGGTCGGCCCTAGGGTTCTTGTGAGAAGGAGAAGAGCTTGAGATGGAAAACTCTAAGTCCTTTTTCCTTTGTCTTTGAGAGAGGGTCGGCCTTGAGTGAGAGTAAGAGAAGCTTGAGATAGAAAATATTCTAGTGTTTCTTTTCTTGAGAGGGGGATCGGCCAAGAGAGAGAGAGAGAGAGAAGGAGAGTGAAATGAACTCCAAGTTTTTTCTTGACTTAGTGAGAGGGTCGGCCAAGGGTGGTGTCTTTTGGGTGATGCCCCTTTGTAACAACTATAACTCTTCATCTCCCTCACTAATATTTCCTTTGGGGTTTCATCCCATGAGATGAAACTCCCAACCGTTTGCCCCTTGGATTTCCATCGTGAGATGGAAACCCTCCATCTCCCCAACGTGTGCTCTTGGATATGACTTGTGTAATAACAAAAACCCTTCACCTCCCTCATTAATGATCCCTTTGGAGTTTCATCCCATGAGATGAAACTCCCACCTCTCCAACGTGTGTACACCTTGGGTTTGGTCTTATGAGATGCAACTCTCCATCTACTCTTCTAACTCACTTAAGATGAAAGTCCCATTAACTTCCCATTCAACTCACCTTAACTCAAATATTTTTAATTCTTTTAAACTCAAGACTTGTACTCATTCATTAACTTAATTCCTTGATTCCATTTTGAACTTACTCAATTGAACTTAATCCAATTTAATTCAGCCACACCTTAATTAAGCTTGAACTCATTTGGTGGTCGACCAAGCCAACCATGACCCATTGGGTCCTAATTGGGCATTTGACCCAATTGACAACCTTAACCCAATTAAATAAATCTTACCCATTTATTTCAATTGAATCTTATCCATAATCCGTTGGGTCTTAATTGGGCAATTGACCCAACTCCTTACCCATCCCATCTAAGGTCCATCTCCATTAATTCACAAATTAAATGGACAATTTCCATAAATATTCGTGGAACGAAAATCCGAGGTATTACAAGAGCGAGTTCTAACAGTAGATGTAGGTTGGCTAACCGAACAACTCTAAATTGGTCTTGTGGTGTTTAATCTATGTGTGTTTGTATTTAGTATTTAAGTACTCTTCTTAACACACGTCACTTTGCATATTGATTATCCCATTATACGCATTACGCACAAGCATCGATAATCAAAGTTTATGTAAAAGGTCAAAATCTTAGTGTGATCGCTTAATGAAATTATCATACTAAACAAATCTTTTGATAAATATTCCACTACACTATCAAGAAATTTGTAAACGCCATTAAAAATGGAATTGACGTATTCACCCCCCTCTAGGGTCAATCACGATGTTCTACCACATTGAAAATGAGAACTTTCATACACGTATAAGCATTTCCTCAATCTCAACACCCAACGGCACACTGTCTGTTGCGGTTTACCTCCCTTGCATGCCCATAATGTCAGGACCAAGTATAACGGTATAAATGTGTTCTAATATAATAAGTCAAAATCAACAACATACTTCATCATGCGGTCCAAAAGGGCACATAATAGGTTCTTAAACACATACCTCTATGTCAAATATGGTTACATTTACATCTTATGCGTAAACACGCAATGCATCATAACGTCTTCCAAAATTCATATTTAATATCAATTTATCCAGTTAAAGTTTTTCACAAATGTATATAATTGAAAGGAGTACACCCGAAAGAACCGTTTGCCACATTTTATGCCAATAGTTTTCCCTTAGTGAATGGCTAAATAAATAAAGGGTAACACTCGGGTCACTCCATGTCCAGAGATACATATTTGATATATGCAATGCGTGCTAAAACTGTGATAAGTCCCCTCACCTGCGTACATTTTTGAAATCTAAGTGATAAAAACAAGTCAAAGCATTGAACGAAGCGATATATGAGCAATCGGGCCTGAGAAGCTGGGGTGGGTCTACAAAAACTGGGACGATCCTACAAATCTAGGTCGATCCCACAATCTGGCTGGAGATGAGTTAGAAAAGATCCAAGAACAATCCAAAAGGGCCTAGAAATGCTCCAGAAGTGATCCCAAAACAGGCTAGAAGTAGCCCAAAGTTGGGCCTGAAATGGGCCCAGAATGGGCCGGGCTCGAGAGTTGGGCCGAGCTTGGAACTACGCCGGGCCGGGTCTAGAACTGGGCCAGAATGGGCTGTTGAATCAAGCTTGTCCCGATTGGATCAACTAGGCCGAAGAAGGCGAGCTGGGCCCAAGAAACTAGGCTCGGTTCAGGTTGAGCTTGGCCGAAGGAGGCGAGCTGGGCACAAAAGGTTTGGGCTTGGAGTGAACTGGGCCAGGGGGTCTGATGGGCTTAACTTAAATCTGTTGGGCTTGAGCTCAGCTGCTAGGCTTGGGAAGAGTTGCAAGAAGAGAAAAGGTGAGGAAGAGGAAGAAGAAGGAAACCAAGAGAGAAGGCGGCGGCGGGTTAAGGTTTCAAGGAAAGAGAGGAGAGGGGTTTAGGGTTTCGGGAGGAGAAGAGGAAAAGTCGAGAGAGAGATTATGAGAGAGGAGTTTAGGGTCTTCTAATGGGGAGGGGCAGCGACACACCAAACAAAGATGAAAAAGAAGATAAAAGATAAGAGGAGGAAAGAGCAAGAAAGAGGATGGACGGCGGCGGCTTGGGGTTTAGATCTAGGGTTAGGGTTTTACTAAGAAGGAAGAGAAGAGAGATGGAGAGTTGCTATAAGAGGGGGCAGCGGCGGAGGCTCAAGGAGGGAGAGGGGGAGGTAGGGTTTCAAGTAAGGGGGGAGAGGAAGGAGAAGAGAGACAAAAGAAAGAGAGGGAGAGAGAGACGAAAGAAAGGAAGCAACCAAGGGAAGGGTGGTGGCTCCACTAGGGATTAGGGTTTTGGTGAGGTTACAAGAGATGGGAGAGGAAGAAGATGAGGGCTAGGGCTTCTCAAGGGAGGGAAAGAGATATTAAATAAAGGGACTGAGCTATGGCTTTTGATTTGGGGTTCCAAAATCTCTCCTTTTTTTTTTAACAGAAAGAGAATAACATAATATTTATAAAATAATTTTAAGGTAACACTCAAAGTGTGATTTCCAATATTTTTGCATGAATAAATAGATAATAAACCAAAATTACCAAAGTTCCCATCGAGCCTCCGAGCTCGAAATTAGGCAAACCGGAGCCCACCACTAAGCCCACTCTTTCATTGCTACCAAAACACATAATCTAACACGAAGATTCGAAATTCTCCCCAAAAATCCCGAAAGATTAGGTCGGTCATTACAACGTTACCCCCTTTAAGAAATTTTGTCCCCGAAATTCAAACTAAACTCATAACTCAAGTCTCAAAAAAGGAAAGAAACTATCCTTGCATCGTTGCCTCGTTCTCCCAAGGAGAAGACTCTCCGCCCTTGCACTGCCAAACCACCAAAAGCAAAAAGATAATCTTACCACGAAGCTTCTACTCTCTCGAATACTCAGTCCACAGTGGTCCCTCCTCAGAAATGACGTCCTCGCTAAGCTCCACGTCCTCCTAGTGGATCACATGCGATGGATCACGATGATACTTCCGAAGCATAAAGACATGGAAGAAGTTGTGCTCGGGCAAGGCGCGAAGAAAGTGCAAGTCTATAGACCACTTATTTAATCCCCTCTAGTACCTCAAATTGTCCAAAATATCGGGGTGATAGTTTTCCTCTGTGCCCAAACCCCTGGTTCCCGAGATGGGGCGAAACCAAAGGAAAACATGATCCTCCAAATGCAAACTCAAGCGCTCTCATCCGGTAGTCAATATAATCTTCTACCTGCTCTAGGCAGTCAACAACATCTTGCCTAATCAGTACCACCTGCTCAGTAGTCTCACTAACCATATCCAGTCCTGAGATCACTGTATCACAGGTCTCGGCCCAACACAAGGGCGATCTACACATCCTGTCGTACAAGGCTTCATACAGAACCATCCTGATACTGAATTGATAGCTGTTGTTGTAAACAAACTCAACAAACTGTAACTAACTCTCCAAACTACTGTCATAATCCAAAACAAAAGCTCGGAGTATATCCTCTAAGATCTGAACGGTCCACTCTGACTGGCCATCAGTCTGTGAATGGAACACTGTACTAAAACACAACTGTGTGTCCAACTCTTTTTGCAACCTCCATTGAAATTGAGAAACAAGTCTCGTGTTCTGATCTGAAATAATAGACATAGGCACACCATACAGTCTGACGACCTCTGCCAAATATAGCCGACTCAAAGTCTCTAGAGAATCTATTGTCCTCATACCAATAAAATGGGCCGACTCAGTCGATCGATCCACTATGACCCACACTACAACATGTCTTTGAGGTGATTTCTGCAACCTAGTCACGAAATCCATAGTAATATGATTCCACTTCCACTCGGGAATCAAAAGAGACTGCAATCTACTAGCGGTTGCTCTATCTTGCCAATATGGAAAATCAAACATCAGGTTACAACTTAGCAACTGCCTCTTCATATTTCTCCACTAGAACTGTTGATGTAAGTCATGATACATCTTCATGTGTCTTGGATGCACATCAAAACTGGAGTTATGGAAATGTCGTAATATTTCCTCGCGGTACTGCCTGACGTGGGTACATGCATTCTGCCCTGGAAGATCAAACCATCGTCTCGTCTCAGAGCCCATCCAAAAGAATCCGTTGCCACAGAAACTCTCAATGTGATGCACCTCGCATCCGCCTGCTAGGCTCTCAAAAATCTGTCATAAATCTTTTACTAAACGATCATGTTGTAGAGTCTGGATTCTCTACATCCTCCGATCAAACTCGACAAGGCTTCTCTCGTCCTACAACTAAAGGCGTCTCCAACTACGTTCGCCTTACTGGGGTGGTAAGACAACACGAAGTCATAGTCACCAATGTACTCCATCATTTGTCTATGTCTCATGTTCAACTCTTTTTGTGTGAGTAAATACTTGAAGTTATACTGATCTGAGAAAACTTCGAACCTCTCGCCTAACAAGTAATGTCTCCAAACCTTTACTGTAAAATCACAGTTGCCAACTCCAAGTCATGAGTAAGACAACTTTGTTCACGGGTCTATCAGTCTCCCATCTTATATCAATACACAATCCAAACCATCACCAGAGGCATCACAGTAGACCTCATAGCCACGGCCTCTCTCAGACATAAGTCAACACTGGGGCGGTTGTCAAACTACCCTCTTCAGCCTCTGGAAGACTGTTTCACAAGCTTTGTCCTAGTTGAATGACACATTCTCGCAGGTCAACCTTCTCATGGGTGTGGCGATCTTGGAGAGGTCCTTGATGAACCGCCGATTATAACCCGTGATACCCAGAAAGCTACAGATCTCGGTCACCCTCCAGAGTCGTTCCAATATCAGAACGGCCTTGGTCTGGTCTACGGCCACACCTTCAGCTGATACCACGTATCCTACAAACTGAACCTCTGGCAACCAGAACTCACACTTGTTGTACTTCGCACAAAGCTGGTGATCCCTCAAGACTTGAATTACACTCCTCATATGTTGCTCATATTTCTCCTTTGATGATGATCATGCTCAAATGTCGTCAATGAGCACCTCCAGAGATCGATCTAGGTACAGTCTGAAAATCTTATTCATTTGAGTCATAAATGTCACTGGGGCATTCTTCATCCTAAACGGCATCACCATAAAATCAAGAGTCCAAAACGAGTGCGGAAAGCGGTCTTCTCAATGTTATAGTCCCCCACCCTCACCTGATGGTAACCCGATCGAAGGTCTATTAGGAAAGCATTTAGATCTTCTCAATTACTCAAAAAGATCGCCAATCCTCGACAAGAAGTACTTGCTTTTTACAAAGTCTACTCATCTGCTTGTAGTCAATGCACAAACTCATAGAGCCATCCCTTTCTTCATCAACAAAACCAGTGTGCTCTAAGGAGGGCGTTGGGTCAATTGTAGCAAAGAGACTCCAACTTCCTGAGCTAACTCCCCAACACCTCTACTAGTGCCACTCAATAAGAAGTAATCGAAATAGGTGCCGCATTGAGAGAGCAGATCCATGACAAAACCTACCTCACGACGTGGTGACAATCCAAGGAGCTTCTTCGAAAGGACATCCATGAACCCTCGGACGACGCGAAGCATCTCAACATCCCTTATCCCCGATCTCTCCCCCAACTCAAGCTAGCCACCAGGTTGCATACCTCTGTCACACTCAAACTGTAAGTTGTAAACAACTTCATAAACGTGTCCCCATGAGGGACCGACCTGTCATCCATCTACAGTAACAGTCCTAGGTAACCTAATGGGAGAACAACTAATCCATCCCTAAGATGAAGTCGAACTCTGACATCTCCAAAACTCACAAGCAGACCTCCAACGCTAACTCCAAAGGTCAAAAAGCACGATCCACAGATCTGATCCACAACCAACGAAACTCAAGGCAAAAACAGAGGAGGAACACTGGAAACATGAAATACACCGGTCAAGAGCTAAGAAACACTCACATGCCCTGTTCAAAGCGTCGGGCTCCCAACTCACTCGTGCATCAAAATTGGACCGTACGTTGGTCCCACTTGAGTTTCAACGGTCAACCATATCAATTTAACCTATAAAAACTCCTGACAAAGCCACAACTACCTCTAGCCATAACACTGGACCCGCAGGAGTTCTAGAGCCAGACATACAACCACTGTCTCGGCCCTAGACGCTCCCCGCAGTTCTAAGCCCAAAACGAACCTAACCAATAACTCAAACATACCGAACCCAACAACCTCTCATGGAATTCCATCAGATATCTACAGAGTAAGCTGACCGGTTTCACTCGGTAGTCGCCCAAAAATTTCTAATGAATCTATCTCCATATCAAATATAGCCACAAGCGAGGCCCACACACGGTAAACACAAGCCCCCCTACTAGCCCTGGGGGATAAACCCACAACACAACATCCTCTCACTCAAGCGAGCGATCGATCTCGACATTGACTCGCCCACCAATAAAACACTAGTGAGCCTCAAACCGAGTGATAATCCACCACGGAACACGCCTCGAGCATACTAACTGAAGGGTATCGCATCAAGCATACCACACTAGCCTATGGTGTCTAGGCACTAACTCATAACCCAACTCTATCTACCCTATTACACAATGGGTGAACCTAATATCTAATGATCATCACATCTATCTATGTCCCATGCACAGTCCGAGAGTTGAACCGTGCTCTGATACCAACTGTAAAGGCCTGTCCCGCTACGGGCCCGTTATCTCCGAAACATCTCAAAACATTATCGAAAAATAAGATATCTAGCATTTTTTTTAAACGGGGTAACTACCTCCGGCTCAACAATCTAATAAAAGACAAAATCAATATAGTAATAGACACAACAAATTACTACCGACTGTTCAATAAGGTTATACAGTGGCCCAAACAAAACATATGATAACGAGTTCATACAAATAAGAGTCTCTCTAAAATTAAGCATGAACATAATATGGAACATTTAACTGCTGCTACTCCTCTTCGGGTATCTCCTCAAGGGGTCCACAAGGCCTCTTCGCAATCGGGCACCTGAAAAGTAAGGGGTGAACTAACCAACCCAGTGAAAAGATAATGCTTATCACAAGTTAGCAACATAAATAGACATCACATGTACAAATGCAAGAATATCATAATAACAAAGGTGCTCATATGCACGATATTCAACCACACCACCAACTAATGGTCCACTGAGAAAATCCGAGACATCATCTCGGTAGCCCACCTCAGGCCCTCCAACAAGCTCCGATCTCCTTACCAAAAGGTATGAGGCGAGCAAACCAGCTCAGAGAAGATATAAAGCATATCACATGTCGACAACATAAACATATATCATGTATGAAATGTAACGAGTGTCATAATAGAATGGATACCTACGTACATGAGTATTCAATTGTACTACTACCAACCAGTGGTCCCAGTGACCAGTCAGAGACATCGCCTTCATAACTCACAACAGTTCCCCAACAACTCTGGCCCCCTACCAATACAAGCGGGAGACCACACAATTCACAACCGTCTCAACCGCTGGAATGCAACGGGGAAACCCGTATCCTCAATGGGGTATCGATCTGCGAAGCATAACGGGGAACCCAATCTCAAGGGCAGACAGCTTGACAGCCAAAACGCAACAGGGAAGTCCTCCCAATAACCAAATCGTCATCTCATCATAAACATACACACATATAAATCATTCCTCAATCTCAATACCCAACGGCACACTGACCATTGCAGTTTACCTCCCCTGCATGCACATAATGTCATGATCAAGTTTAACAGTATAAACATGTTCTGTCCTCCTAACAAGCAAATCATCATCTCATCATAAACATACACACATATACACATATAAGCATTTCCTCATTCTCAACACCCAACAACACATTGTTCGTTGCGGTTTACCTCCCCTGCATGCACATAATGTCAAGATCAAGTATAACGGTATAAACGTGTTCTGATATAATAAATCAAAATCAATAACATGCTTCATCATGCGGTCTAGAAGGGCACATAACAGGTTCTTAAACACACACCTCTATGTCCAACATGGTTACATTTGCATCTTATGCGTAAACACGCAATGCATCATAACGTCTTCCAAAATTCAAATTTACTATCAATTTATCCAGTTAAAGTTTCTCACAAATGCATATAATTAAAATGAGTACACCTGAGTGGACCCTTTGCCACATTTTATGTCAACAATTTTCCCCTACCGAGTGGCTAAATAAATAGAGGGTTACACTTGGGTCACTTCATGTACAGAGATACATATTTGATATATGCAACACATGCTAAAACTGTGATAAGTCCCCTCACCTGCATGTATTTTTGAAATCCAAGTGATGAAAGCAAGTCGACGGATTGAAGGAAGCAACACACGAGCAACTGGGCATGAGAAGCTGGGGCGGGTCTACAAAAACTGGGACGACCCTGCAAAGCTAGGTCGATCCCACAATCTGGCTGGAGATGAGCTAGAAAAGATCCAAGAATGATCCAAAATGACCTAAAAATGCTCTAGAAGTGATCCCAAAAAAGGCCATAAGCAGCCCAAAGTTGGGCCTGAAATGGGCCTAAAACGGGCCGGACTCGAGAGTTGGGCCGGTCTTGGAACTGGGCCAAACTGGGCTGCTGGATCAGGCTTGTCCTAATTGGATCAGCTGGGCCGAAGAAGGCGAGTTGAGCCCAAGAATCTAGGTAGTTTCAGGTCGAGCTGAGCAGAAGAAGGCGAGCTGGGCCCAAAAGGTTTGGGCTTGGAATGAACTGAGCCAGGGGCTCTGATGGGCTTAACTCGAATCTATTGGGCTTGAGCTCGGATGCTAGGCTTGGGAAGGGTTGCAAGAAGAGAAGAGGAGAGGAAGAGGAAGAAGAAGGAAAACAAAAGAGAAGGCGGCAGCGGGTTAAGGTTTCAATGAAATAGAGGAGATGGGTTTAGGGTTTCGGGAGGAGAAAAGGAAAAGTCGAGAGAGAGATTAAGAGAGACGGGTTTAGGGTCTTGTAATGGGGAGGGGTGGCGGCACACCAAACAGAGATGAAGAAGAAGATAAAAGATGAGAAGAGGAGAGAGCAAGAAAGAGGATGGACGGCTATGGCTTGGGGTTTAGATTTAGGATTAGGGTTTTGCTAAGAAGGAAGAGAAGAGAGATGGAGAGTTGCTATAAGAGGGGGCGGTGCGGCTCAAGGAGGGAAAGGGGGAGGTAAGGTTCCAAGTAAGGGAGGAGGGGAAGGAGAAGAGAGGCGAAAGAGAGAGAGGGGGAGAGAGAGGGGGAGAGAGAGGAAGCAAACAAGGGAGGGACGGCGGCTCGACTAGGGATTAGGGTTTTGGTGATGTTACAAGAGATGGGAAAGGAAGAAGATGGAAACTAGGGTTTCTCAAGGAAGAGAAAGAGAAATTAAATAGGGGGAGTGAGCTAGGGCTTTTGAGTTGGGGTTTCAAAATCTCTCTTCTTCTTTTTTTTTTTAACAAAAAGAGAATAACACAATATTTATAAAATAATTTTAAGGTAACACTCAAAGTGTGATTTTCCAATATTTTTGCATGAATAAATAGATAATAAACCAAAATTACCAAAGTGCCCGTCGAGCCTTTGAGTTCAAAAT
Source organism: Chimonanthus salicifolius (assembly GCA_013350335.1). Lineage (NCBI taxonomy): Eukaryota > Viridiplantae > Streptophyta > Magnoliopsida > Laurales > Calycanthaceae > Chimonanthus > Chimonanthus salicifolius. The sequence continues at coordinate 52,137,416 of CM023540.1, read as the reverse complement.
TAGGCACCACGGAGCCCACACTCTTTCCGTTGCTACCAAAATACATAATCCGACACGGAGATCCGAAATTCTGCCCAAAAATCCCAAAAGATCGGGTTGGATCGATATAGCTTGCATTTCGCAACCAATTTAGATCTTAGAAGGTTCAATGAATATCGAATTGAATTAGTTTTAGATTTAAGTTCTACGCATGCATATGATTATTTTAATTCTTTTTATTATGGTTCTCAATTAATTTGCTTAAATAATTGCATTCGAATAGTAATTCCCAATTTTTTTACTGTCAATTAAACACCTAATTTCTTAGGTGAATATTGTCTTGGGGAAAATTATTTAGTTGAATTTATTATCATCATTCTTTCCTTAGGAGTGATTGAGAGTTTGTTTTATTAGAGTTTCTATTATTAAAATCTTTAATCTAACCTAAAATCCTAGATGTAAAACTTATCTTAAGATGATGGCCTAAATAAATATAAAAAGGCTCCTTACCCGTCTATCAGTGTTTCTACCAGGGGTCGAGATATCGGCCGATATCCGATACATATCGACGATATAAAAAAAAAATAATAAGAGAGAAAAATATCGGCACATATTAACACGTTTTGTAAAAAAAAAAAAAAAAGAGAGAAATATCGGCCGATACCAAATTTTAAACCCCTGGTTTCTACTAGTGCATATATAAGTGTAACAAAAGTTTTTGAGATGCAATGGCTAATAATAGCATGGACGACCCTAGTATTGGTGTTTGATTTTTGTTGGTTTACAATGTAGAATATTATAAATATGAATCTTGGAACACTCAATAGACACATGCATGAATCCCAATTAAGTTGTTTCTTCCAATGTACTGTAGGTATTCCAATGGCTGCTTACGTGACTGCATCACAAGAGAGGGAAAGCTCACATTCTCTGGGTTTCAAACAGAGATTGAAGCACCACTTGATATCAGGTATTCCATCCGTGGGCCTTGTTATAGTTCAGTTTATATGCTCCCTAAAGACTACTATCTACAAATGAAACCCACTTTGCCAAATCGAAATCTGGCACGAGGGCCCTAAGTGGGATGCACTCTACATTGAATCAAATCTGTTAGAAATTATTTAAAAAAAAAAAAAATCTAATCTTTTATATTTTTATAAGGCCAAATGTTTATCAATTGATTCGTTTTTAATCATTTAATTGATCTCATTTTTAAATATCTTAATAATCTATCCATTCATATAATTTTATTAATCAAAAAGTGATACCCACTATTTGTAATGACTTGTTAGAACACCTAGCTTTTCTTCACAGGCGTCTCCCAGACTTGCCCGATATTTTGTTTGTCTAGATCTAGATCAACTTCTAATGTGATAAGAATAACTTCAAATATCTATTACATCTGTTTACAGAGCTAGAAACAATTTAATGATATAAAATGTCATTCATTACTTTACACCAAAAGATCTGTTTAGAAAAACCATTAGTTTACTTTACATCAAAATATCTGTGACTTGTTTTGTTTAATAGCATCTAGAATAGATCAACATCTTATACGGTAGCTTCCTTCTATATATTTCAAGTCAATTTCTCAAATTCTATTTTTTTTTAACTCTATCACCTATCTTATTCTCCATCACATTCTATCATTGCCTTCCTTCTCCGTTCTCTTAGGATCCTTCATTTAATATTCCAATTAAATTTGAAAATCTTTTTCTTTGAACAAATTGGATGTAGGCAAAGATAATGTAATGAACCCTTCTAAGCCCTCAACGAAATAAGAACGAATCAAATAAAAGTTCAATCGAAGTTGATTCCTTACCAAGATGCCGCCATTAGCAGTCTTTGGCAAAAGTTAGTTTTCCATAAAACTAGTTCTCGTTTGAATTAAATTAAACCAAATGCAGCTCCACTAATTCAATCTGATTTTAATTAAAAAAATGCTGAAATTAAATAGACAATTGGATGCATTAACTTAATTCAAACAAAGCAAAGAAACTAGAATTCAAAGAGAAACAAACTTAATGATTTTATTCCTAACTTGGAATTACATTAATTACAATTGTCTTCACCCAAACTTGTGTGACCCTAAGGCAACATCTTTGGTATATTTACAGTAGAAAATTGGAAGGAAGGACAAAAAAAAGTAGAAGAAAACCACAATGGCATGGGAATGGGAGTCCTAACCCTAGTTATACTTTCATCCTCTCCACTAATCAAAATAAAGGGAAAAAATTACAACCAATCATAAAAAGAGACCAAGGATCTATGACATGTTCTAACCATTCAAAACACCTCTCAACCATGCGCCCAATTGGATGAGTTGCATTGGGTTTTGGAGTTACAAAACTCGTTGGACATGAGTTCCACACACCATTGACGAAAGGTTCCATCCAATGATATGTTGCCACGTTGGAGTGATAATGTGGTTCAACCCATTGTAGCAAATACCAGCAAAATAACGTTCTCGCATTAAGAGGTGATTTTAATGTTGATCCCGTTTTTAACAGGAATCTAACATTAAAAATGCATTTTTGACGCGATAAATGGTAAAATCACGTTAAAAAATGCATTTTTCCTATTAGTTTTTTACTCCCACTTTGCACTCGCACAGTCGCACGAGCACAGAAGACTTAAACGTACAGTGTTAAACTTAAGGAACCCATTCGATTAGGGTTTCCTTCCACTTTCATTTTGAGCGTTCTCCCCTTTTACACTCTCAGCCATCTCTGGCTCTTAGAGTCTCAACTCTTTTCTTTGTCTCTCGCCGGCCACTAGTCATCAAGTCCATAAAGCTTTAAATGAATCATGAGACTAGGGTAATATCTAGGAACCTATCAAAGTGTAATTTATTAGTCTCTTAAAGTCCTAAATGTGCCACTTGAACTATAGTGTTCAGTCATTGAATAACTTTTCTACAATACTCATGCTCTATGGCTATAGACACTGACATAGATCTTCAATGCTTCAGTCTTCATGTCTTAAGCCATTTGATCTTCACTAATTATTTGCGAGCTTTTCTTCATTTTTCATAAATAGCTTGTGTAAGATATGTTTGACATCCAATACATGTCTTCTTCACAGCCAGAGAGATTTCTCCTTTTGAGCTGAAACTTGTACACATTATGCTTAAACAAAGTATTTTAGTACAGTTCGTCAATGCCATTGTTATCATTAAAATCACCCTAAAACCATGGGTTGTAACCTTGGAGCTAACAATCTACCCCTTTCTATGATTATAAATATTGCAAAAAACAACTTCGAAGCATATATAATAAAGCTCACAGTGAAAGAAACTTAATAAATGTAATCATGTGTAATAATTTGTTGTTTCTCCCCCTTCATGCATCATTGTATTTCACTATAACTCCACCTTACTTCATGAGACAAGTGAGTCTAGGAAGGAACCCATAATATGACAGTTTGGTATATGCTCCCTGTAAGTACATGCATCTCATAAAAGTAAATTATGGGACAAAAGTGAATTAGTGAGAACCCAAAAAAAAAAATTTAGAATATGTTTCCCCTAACTACATACATCTCTTAACAATAAGTCCTGAGATCGACAATAGAGTAGTAATCAATTAACGAATGCCATATCAAGCAATTCACATGATCTATAATATGAGTATCATATCATTGGGAGTGGAATCAAATGTTTTGAGCAATCCACACTTCTCCCCCTTTTTGTCAACAACAAAAAGAACGTAAGTCATATAGGCAGCAGAATAAAATAGGAGTTACGAATAACCACGTAAAGTATGGAAAGAATTAGATCATCAAGCCATCAAATCATTACATCGTCATGTCATCAAACCATCCTAGCAACAAAACCATCATCAAACCATACTACCTAATGTTAGAGTTCAGAGTTTAGACGTTTGAGAGAAACTGTGTGAGGGACCATAAGGCATAGCAAAAGAAAGCTGGACACGAATCTCAGAGGTTGTCTTGCAGGTCAAGTACTTGAGTCTGCAAGTCATCCACTTGGTCCAAAGTGGTTTCCACCAGATGATGAGTGAAAGCTTTTGTGTAATGATGTGAAGCACCACACGAGTTTCTATGATTGTATTTTTTCTTTCATTTATTTGTTTAGTCCAATAGTTAATTTTATTTATGGAAATTTAGCGATTTCACATGTAATTAGGGTTTTCTAATCATTTGAGGTATTTTGGTCATTTTCATGTTTTTAAATCATTATATATGTGATGTAACCCCTCCATACGGGATTTGACACTTAATGATTAATGAAATTGAAGTTTTCTTCCGCTGCTTGTGCGACGAAAATAATTTGGGAGTGATTCCTTTGACGTGAGGCCCTTTTGGTGTGAAACCTAGCGTGAGGCTACCATCTTTACGTCTTTGGGTATTCTTCTTCTACTTCTATCTCTTTATCTCTCTTCCTCTCTCTTTTCCTTTTCTTCTCCTTGAATTGTTGTTCCAGAAACACTCCAAAACTTGTCCTAAATCTATCCTAAAACAACCGCAAAACCTGTCCCAATTCAGCCCTAGATCTGTCCCAGTTCTGTCCAAGATCTGTCATACACCTATCAGATCTGCTAATACATTTAGATCTGTATATTAGACCTATACAACCCTCTTTTTAACTCTTTTACTGTTGTTCTACACCTTTTCTTATTGCCGTTATTAATTGATTAATTATTTTCAGCCATATTAGATTTTAGGATGCATTATTTTTATTTAATTTTAGAAATTTAGGGTCACCTTATCTCTTGTCCTGCATCAAATTGGTATCAGAGCTTAGCTCAAGGTGTTTTCTTAAACATCTACGGTCTTAGCTTTACATTTAATATATAAAAAAATTAATTAATTAATTAAACTTAATTACTTAATTAAAAAATAAAAAATATTATTTTTTAGTTATTATTGTCATCATAGCCTCTAGCAAGTCGAGTTGTTTTCTTAAATACCCACGGCCTTAGGTTGCATCATATTTATAAAAAAAAAAATTTAAAAATATATATTACATTTAAAAAAAAAAAATCAATTTTGTCATTATGGCAATCAGAATCTAGGACACAACATTTAGAATCCTCTAAGAGTTATGTCAGGAGAACCAACCCCACCTTGGGCTATTCAACTCCTTGCCCAAGTAGCCGAAATCCGTAAATGTGTGGCCGACTTAAAGACTGGTGTGGCCGATTTGAAAACAAAGTTTGGAGTACCTTCATCTACACACCACACTCAGAATTTACATGCTGAAATTAAGTATGAAATCAATATAAGCAATGAAGAATATGAGTTTGTTATAGATAATCATTGTAAATCCAAGGAATCTGATGTGGATGATGATGTGGAGGACCTTACACCTTGTCCAGGTCCAACACCTTCACTTCTAGATCCCGCCTCACATCAACATGACCTTATCCCACATATGTCCTTCCTGACCAGCCTATTGACCTTCCGGACCCACCAGTAGATACACCACCATTGGTCCCATCCTCACTTTATCGCCTTGAGCCTTCTATTAATATACCTGATCCACTACTTGACCCATGCTATGCACAAGTCCAACCCACTCAGCCTATACCTTCCTTACCTTACTTGCCACCCAAGAGAGAAAAGATAGAATTTATATTGGTCGAGGAAGTTGTTTCCACACCTCCAAAAGGATGTCAGCTATATCCTATGACGTGGAACCAAAGGCCCCAGACATATCATTTGATTGCCTGAGTGTGAGCTACAGTAACTTGCTTTGGATTTACTGGAAAGATTCAGGAGTTGTGTCTCCTCGGATGAGCATTTTACACACATCTTGCTACTGCCACCATCCAGAGTTGATCCTGACATTAGAGTTGGATTCAGAGTATGCATCGATGGCAGAGGAGAGCTGATCCAATATCCTCATTGTGCCTCGATTGATGCCCTGCTTGGTTGACACCTGAAGACCTCACGTGCGCATGTTTGCGCTTTGAAGACCCCCACACTGGGAAGACGCATGCGTGGGTAGATTTTGTTTTTTATCTGTTTGAACTCGAGGTCGAGTTCTTTTTCAGATGGGGAAATTGATGCGGAGCACTACACGAGTTTCCATATTTAGCAAGTTTTTATATTTAGATTTAGGATTTCTACCTTTCCATGATTGTATTTTTTCTTTTATTTAATTGTTTAGTCCAATAGTTGATTTTGTTTAGGGAAATTTAGTGATTTTACATATAATTAGGGCTTTCTAATCATTGGGGGTAGTTTGGCATTTGTTTATTTGAAGGTATTTTGGTTTTCTTCATGTTTTTAAGTCATTATATATGTGATATAACTCCTTCATATGGGATTTGACACTTAATGATAAATGAAATTGAAGTTTTCTTCCGCTGCTTGTGCGACGAAAATTATTTGGGAATGATTCCTTTGGCGTGAGGCCCTTTTGGCTACCATCTTTACGTCTTCGAGTATTTTTTTTCTACTTATATCTCTTTATCATTCTTCTTCTCTTTTCATTTTCTTCTTTTTGAATTGCTGTCCCAAAAACAGCTCCAAAACCTGTCTTAAATCTGTCCCAGAAACCATTGTCACAAATACCGTTCTCGGGATATTAACGACGATTGGTAATATCGGGATATTTTCAAATTCTCAAAATTTTACCGAGAATTTAACGGAAAAATCTCACGGAAATTATAATATTTAAAAATAATAAAAATAGAATAAATAAAAATGGTGATAAGGAATTTACCGGGAATTTATCGACAATTTACCGGGATATAATTGCGATATTACCATTTATCACATTTTTAACGCGATTTTATCGAGAATTTATCGTTGTACTGATAAAAACGCGTTTTTAACGAGGTAATGGTATTTTGCCAATAAAAAAGTGGTACATTTGAAAATACTGCCGATATTTGTGACAATGCCAGAAACAACCCCAAAACCTATCCCAAAATTTGTCCCAGTTCAGTCCCAGATCTGTCCCAAAACAGCCCCAAGATCCATCCCAGTTATGTCTACGATCTGTGCTAGAACTATCAGATCTGTTACTACATTTAGATCTGTATCTTAGACCTGTACAACCCTCTTCTTAACCCTTTTACTGTTGTTCTACACATTTTCTTGTTACCGTTATTAATTGATTGATTAATTTTAGCCATATTAGATTTTAAGATGCATTATTTTTATTTAAATTTATGCATTTAGGGTCACCCTATCCCTTGTCTTGCAGCATGTAACCTACATCGGTTTTAACTTTGTAGATAATGCGTCGCAGATCTTTGAGCTCTGAGATGATATAATCCAGTTGTTTGTGGATCTTCGTAGTAAAGCCGTGACCTTCAACTGGTGTTTTGGAGGATGAAGGAGGAAAATGTGCAAGAGGGCCAGTGGCAAGATCCGATCTTCACAAAAAAAGTGAGAGGGTGATCGAGAGGTCCATGCTCCCTTGTTGGGATGGAACTCGAAAATTGCTAATGAGGCTTCAGAATAAAATTCTGTATGAGCACAGGTCATGTGATGTTGATTTGTAAGACATACCCTGGAGTTTTTAACGATATGGTGAAGAGAATGCTGTAAAACATGCGAGTCATCCCAAATCTCTCATAATGGTGCAAAATTTATCTTCCTAAAGCAGTTCCGTAAATATGTCTGCTAATTGATGCTCAGTGTTTACCAATTGTAATTCCACATCCCCTTTTTAAACATGATCTCTGATAAAATGATGTCTAATTTCAGTGTGCTTTGTTCGAGAGTGTTGGATAGGATATTTTGAAATAGTTATAGCACTTGTATTATCACATCTAATGGGTATGTGATCATAGGTTAGGCCAAAGTCTCTTAATTGTTGTTTCATGTAGAGCATTTCAACACAACTCTTGGCGGCAATATATTCAACTTCAGTAATGGATAGGACGACAAAGGTTTGCTTTTTGCTAAACCATGAAGCCAATGCATACCCTAGAAATGGCAAGTGCCACTAGTATTTTTCCTATCGATTTTGCATCCTGCAAAGTCAATATATAAATGACTAAGTCAAATGAGATGTGTTTGGGGTACCAGAACCCTAACTCTAGAGTCCTATTTAGATATCTAAAGATACGCTTTACTGCCATTGCACATGTATACACTAAACATAGCATTTGGTCTGCTAGCAGTCAAGTACAATAAACTACCAATCATGCCTCGATATAGTTTTTGATCAATAAGTTTACCACTTTCATCCATGTCAAACTTTGTAGATGGATTCATGGGAGTTCCAATTGTTTTACACATTCATTCATCCCATATTTCTTGAGAAGGTCTTTAATATATTTAGATTAATTCAAGAATATTCCTTAATTTTTAATCCAAAGAAGAAGGTGAGTTCACCCACCATAATCATTTCAAATTCATTTTGCATTAGAGAGACAAAGTCACCACAAAGCATTTCATTTGTGGCACCAAATATGATATTAACCACATAAATTTGCACAATAAGCATATCATCATTCTGGGTTTTAGTAAATAAGGTTGTACCAATTTTACCTCTTGTAAAACACTTTTCAATGAGAAAGCTGCTTAATCTTTCGTACCATGCACCTGGAGCTTGTTTCAAACAGTACAAAGATTTTGTCAATTTGAAAACGTGGTTTGGAAACTTTTGTTTCAAATTACAAGCAAGATCACTACAATACAGGATTTATAGTGGTTTGGTCCCTGTGACCTACATCCATTTGCAGACTTTTCCAACCTTGGGATATCCGACGAACTACACTCATCAATCAAAATGACTCACCTGGGTCTACAAACTTGACTCACTCCAAGTCCTCACCAAATGCTCATAGCCCCCAAACAACTCACGTGAGTTGTTATCACAAGACTACCCAAGTCACCACACCTTGACTATACCCGAGTCACCACACCTTGACTATACCCGAGTCACCACAAAGACTCACTTGAGTCTCACCATAACACCACAAAGTACTCATTGACTTTGATGAAGTAGATTCGCCAATCAAAGTCCGTATCAGTAGTACAACCAACGCTTCCTCCACAACCACACATCCCTGTTGTAGATGATATACCGATCAAAAGCTCTCAACTAAGGATCGAGGAAAGTTTCTCTAGATCTAGCACTCTCTAGTGTCCCTAAATCTCTCTCACTTATATCCAATCACTTAAACAATCAGAGCCTCACACACTCTTTGAGATCTTGAAGATCGAAGTGATGGATCACACTCAAGACTATCAAATGATGCTACAATCAATCATGGTGCATATAGTCTCTCACAATCTCAGAAGTGTTCTCAGAATACAAACGACAAAATTGGGTTTTTATAGTTTTTCAAACCCGTCAGTTCGGACCTTTAAACTTCCTAGTTCAATCCTCTGAACTAGCGGCCACAACTCAGAGTCAACTATCTAGCAGCTAGATAAATTTATTTCAAATTCTCATCAAATATTTCCAGTTTGTCACGTAGCTAGCACACGATCCAATGACTAGTATTCAAACCTCTGAATGCCCAATGGCTAGCTTCCACGAGCTTTCAGAAGTCTGAATCATCAAATTTGGAGTTTTGAATCCACGAGAGACCAAGTTCGTAGGTTTGTCCACAATCACGTTATGTTAAATGTTCAGATCAAGCCATTCGGAAGACTGAATCTTAGAACATCTCCAAACAGCACCCTCAGAATTCAAATCACATTTTCACTAACGAAATCTATGGACTTTCTCGCTTAGAATTCTCATATCTATCCACCTAAATGAGTCTACATTGTAAGTCCAAACCTATCATGGAATCAGTCCAGGGTCACCCTAAGTCTATTAGGTTCTTTTACCAGCCTTGGTTGGCCTTCCAGCTAATGCAACCTCTCACATTGTTGCTCTACCATCGGTATTCTCACCTTCTGGTCTTCACACTTCCATAGGCACACAGAACACACAATATAGACTTTTGGATACCGAAACTGAAATCGAGAACACAAGTTTAATGGCTCTAACACTTTACCATCTCTGTCACCATTGCTCTCATTTCATTGTCTATACGCACACTTAAGTGCGTTGTCACTAGTCTCTATTCGCGACACATATCGTGTTGCTCGCCACTACTCTCATTTATGACTCGCGCACGCACACTCTTACCACATCGGCACTACTCTTGACAACTCATCTCGTGGTGTTTGCCACTACTCTCTTTCGTGACTCACGCACACATGCTCTTGCCACATTGTCGTGACTCTCATTTACGACTCATCTCGTGGTGCTTGTCACTACTCTCTTTCGTGACTCACGCACACATGCTCTAGCCACATCGTCGCTACTCATTCACGACTCATCTAGTGGTGTTTGCCACTAATATCTTTCGTGACTCACTCACACACGCTTTTGCCACATAATTGCTACTCTCATTCACGATTCATCTCGTGGTGCTTGCCACTACTCTCTTTAGTGACTCACGCACACACTCTTATCGCACCATCACTAATCTCATTTGCGACACATTCTATCTCTTTGTCTTTCACCACCACTCTCAATTCGCGGTGCTCTATCTCTATTCCTCAATTCTCAGGCACATCCTCACTCTCCGGTATGCCTAAGATACACTCGCACCTCCTACCCACCACACGTGGGGCATGCCTACTCAACATCCTAGACATGACCAACAGACCCACCTATCCTACTCTCAACTCAACACATGGCATAGTAGACATGGACACACGGCATGTGCATCCAACTATATATCACAAAACTCATGTGTCATGCATCATACTCATACTCATATCTCGTCATGGCATAATGAATATACATGCATAGTATTCTCCTCCATTTTATTAACTAGGATACTCAAGAATATATTTAGAATGATACACACATCTCATTACTTAACATGTTGGACATGTACTCATTGCATTCTCAACCATAGGTTACCATACATTGCAATAATACTCACGAAATCTAACACATTTCAATTCAAGTGACATGAATGCTAGATGGGGGCCTCAATAAGGTTGATGGTCTAGCCTATTCTCCTGCGTCTTCTCAACCACTTACTTTCTCATTCATTCACATTTGCCCTTTACCAGGTAAGTGATACCCAACATCGACATAGGTTCGTAGCCGTGTCTCTAACTCATCTCATAATTTCAAACCCCACATTGCATTCCTTGTATTCATATCTCAATAGTTATCAGAAAGTTAATGCGATGCATGCTTCATAACAAAATAACAAGTGTACGTAAGTTCCCCTCACCTAGATAGACTAAAGTACGGTGTTCCGGAGGTCTTAAGCATCCACAAGGATTTCAACTAACCGAGATAATTGTATCAAATAAAATAAACACTGTAAAATCCATCGGAAGGAGCATATTGATCCAAAGGTTTAGATCAGATCATCCGATCATCGGTCGATCCGAAGGGTCTGATCGGATCGTTCGATCGCACGTAGAAAACTACAGGCGACGGAAATCCAAGAGAAAATTTGGGGAAAACGAAGGAAAACCATTTCCAAGAAATCTGGGTGCTTTGTAGGCCTCAAGCTAGATTTTGAAAACAAAACGTATGCTAAAACCCTGAAATCTTGCTTTTCTAGAAAAAAAAATCCAATCTTAGCAAAAGAAGAAAGGAAAGTAGTAGAAGAAAGAAAGGAATACCCAGAAATGGAGGGTTCGGCCGGAAAAGAATGGTCTCCGGCGAGCTTGGAGGTTGGAGAAGGATTTTCAAGGGTTCCTCAAGTGAATACTCGGAGAAGAAAGCAAAAAGAAGGAAGATGGACCGGAAAATGAGGTTTCTCCTGGTCGTCGACGACAAGGAGGAAGAGGAGAGGATGGGGTTTCTGCCCTTCACCGAAAGCAGCTAAAGATTTAGGGTCTTTTAGCAAGTCCCGAGGAAAAGCGCTTCTTTTTCTAGCAAACTGGGTAAACGGATTGGATTCTCAAATGGTATAAACCGGATCTTTTCAAAAACGAGTAAATAAAACACACTAAAAAGGGTCTATGATATTTTTCATAATTATTCAATAAAAATAATCCATAAACAGATTTTCATTGAAAACTAGCATCGGGAAATAATTTTCAAACCCAAATAAATCCCAACAATATCAAAAATAAATTTGCCTGATCTCCAAAGTAGACTTGAGCGTATTTCTATTTTTCTCATCTGTAGCTAACTGTGGAGAATGTGTGTGCCAAAATTGGGTATCTAAGGATTTAGATCTAATGTTATGTAGATTTTCAAAGATTTTACATACAAATTGCAATAATATAGAGACAAATTCAGAATATTCAAATTGTCATCAAATCTTCCGATAACTTACATTGGATTGTCCGATCGACTTGGTCCATCTGAGAGGAGCCTTAGACATTATATCAGAAAGCACAACTATCTAACAGTATTCCAGGCTCTCATTTTTGTCCGAAGTGCGATCGAATCGTTTAATGGTTCCAAGCAAACATCGGATCATCTGATCCCCCCCATCAGATCGTCTGACAGAACAAATCTTCTCACTCTAACTCTAAACTGCCACAACTCAAGTTCCTGAAGTCGTATTTAGGCAAACTCAGGCTCACTAGAGAGACCCTTATCTAAACTTCACTACGAAACTCTCTCCACTTGAGTAAGAGATCCATAGATCTTTTGGAACATTGAAATAAAGGGTCAGGTCATTGTAAGAAACTTGATAATTTTATTTTAACATGGAATTACTTCAATTACAATTGTCTTCACCCAAACTCATGTGACCCTAAGGCAACACCTTAGGTCTATTTATTGTAGAAAAGTTGAAAAAAGATAGACCAAAGAAAAGAAAAACAACCACGATGGCGAGGGAATGTCAGTCCTAACCCTGGTTACATTTCCGTCATCTCCACCAATCAAAATATAGGAAAAAACTTACAACTAATAAAAAAAGACACTAGGATCTATGACATGTTTCAACCAATCAAAACACCTCTCTACCTTGCGCCAACACTCCAATTGGATGAGTTGTAATGGGTTTTGGAGTTTCCGTTGTAGATGAGTTCCACACGCCATTGAGGAAATGTGCCATCCAATGATATGTTGCCACATTAGAGTGATGATGTGGTTCAACTAATCACCATACTCCACATCTGTATGCCACGGAGAAGTCCAAGATGGATTGAGAGCCCTGCAACAAGTGGGGTTGATCCCTTGCAAGTCCACACGTCAAAGGAGAAAAGGTCTAGAGTTGTACACTCCAATGGAGAGAAGTTTTAGCCATTTGTAGAAAAGTGTGGATTTTTGCACCTCTGTGCATAAGAATTTCGTTTACGTTGTTTGGTGTTAGGGTTTTGACCTACCAACCCTCATCGGGGTCTATAATGCTCTCATGAGAGCTCCGGGCCCAAAAGGTGGAGTCCACATGCACTAAGGATATCAATTTGGAGCTAAATTGGCTAGTTTAGGCCCATAATTGGCAGAACCAAAATACTCATAGAAATCCAAGGCAATGGATAAGATTTCATCTTTATTCTCCTCATTTGTGATGTCCCCACCATGCACTCAAAATCTTGAAGTTGTAATCATGTGCACCCATCAACTACATTAGAGATTTATCTTCCGAAGAGGTGCCTAAGTTATCAAATTTTGCATTTTCTCGTTACTTTGTTTTTATATAGATTGTTACGCTTTTCCTCGTATCTTAACTAACACACATTTTTAATTAATCTATTTTCTTTTCTACATCATTCATCCATTTTACTATTACGTTACTTACAGTATTTTTTTTGTTTTTTCTTTTTTGCCCATCAAACAATTAGCTCCATGTACCATGCAAGTCTATTTGTTGCCTTATTGAAATGTTCTTTTAATCAATTTGCCACTTCACAACAATATAACACACCAGATGAAAATTTAGCAAATGAAGATGATGACGACAACTAATATATAACATTCCACGACATTGTCTGAACTTGTTAGACCCTACACCCTGTTGAGGAAATTAGTAATTTGCATGTTTGGGTTGTCCTAGTTTTTAGGATTGTTAGTGAGTTTATTTATGTTTACCTAGTCAATAGGGGTTTGTTTATGTTTACCTAGTCAATAGGAGTTTGTTTCTGAACATTGGGTAGTGCCTATTTTCATATTATTTCAGTTATGTATTAGCCTTTATATAGGTTGTTTGTTGATCAATAAATTAATGCAAAATGAGTACATCCTCTACTTTCCCTTCTGTTATTGTGAAAAAGCTTCCATCTTTAGTTTCTAACAGTGGCATCACAGCTGGGTTCAATTGAATCAATTGATGGCTTCCGACAGTTTTGTACAGCCAGCCATTCCACACTTTGATGATCACTATGACCATTGGAGCATGCTCATGGAGAACTTCTTGAGGTCCAAAGAATGTTGGACGGTTGTTGTTTCTGGAGTAGCAGAACCAGCAGAAGGTTCTGTGCAGACAGAGGCGCAAAAGACAGAGCTTGAAGGGCTGAAGTTGAAGGATCTTAAAGCAAAGAATTATCTCTTCCAAGCTGTTGATCGCTCAATCTTGGAAACCATTCTTTGCAAGGAGACCGCCAAGCATACTTGGGATTCCATGAAGAAGAAGTACCAAGGTACAACAAGGGCTAGGAGGCAACAGCTTCAAGCACTTCGTTCGGAGTTCGAAATGCTTCAAATGAAATTAGGAGAGTCAGTTACAGACTATTTGTCAAGAACGATGACAATTGTTAACAAGATGTGAATCCATGGCGACAAGGCAGAGGATGTGACCATTGTTGAGAAGATTTTTCGATCCTTGACACCAAAATTTAATTTTGTTGTCTGTTCTATTGAAGAAGCTAATGATGTTAGTGAACTTTCAATTGGTGAATTACAAAGTTCTTTGTTGGTTCATGAGCAAAAAATTAACCAGCAAGAGACAGAAGAACAAGCATTGAAGGCCTTCTCAGAAAATAACTCTACACCCAAAGGAGCTTATAGAGGGCAAGGTAGAGGCAGAGGTCGAGGTAGAGGAGGCAGATACAACAATGATTGTGGGAACCAACAACAACATCATCAGCATCATGAGAGTCAATTTCAAGGAAGAGGCAGAGGACGTGGAGGCCACCACTCAACAACTTATAAACCAAAGTCAGCAGATAAGTCCAATGTTGAATGTTACAAATATTATAGGTATGGCCATTATAAGTCAGAATGTCAAACTAATTTGAATAGACAAAGTGGAGAAAACACTAACTTTGTAGAAAAAGAAGAAGAGGTGTCTCTTTTGATGGTGAGTCACGTGAAGGAAGAAGCTCAACAAAACATGTCGTATTTAGACACTGGCCGCAGCAACCACATGTGTGGAGATAAGGAGGCATTCTCTGACTTGGATGAATCTTTTCGCAGCTCTGTTAAGTTTGGTGACAACTCCATGGTTTTTGTTATGCGAAAAGGAACGGTAACAGTCCAAACCAAAGGAAATTACACCCACATTATCGCTAATGTTCTTTTTGTTCCAGAATTAAAGACCAACTTGCTTAGTGTGGGTCAGTTACAAGAAAAGGGATACGAGATTTCTATTAAAGATGGAGTATGTCAGATTCAAGATGCAAAGTTGGGCTTAATTGCTCAAGTTAACATGATGGCAAATCGTATGTTCCCACTTTACCTCCACAACACCACACGTTCATGCCTTTCAGCGCAATTGAAGGATGGGGCATGGCTATGGCACTTCCGCTATCGGCATCTGAATTTTGGTGGATTAAAAACACTACAACAGAAGAACATGGTGATAGGTCTTCCTCAAATTACAGCTCCTTCTCAAATCTGTGAAGAATGTGCTGTTAGCAAACAACACTGCAATCAATTCCCACAAGGAAAATCTTGGAGAGCGAAGAAGGCATTGGAGCTTGTTCATTCCGACATTTGCGGGCCAATAACACCACATTTTAATGGAGGTAAAAGTTGTATAATTACCTTCATTGATGATTATAGTCGTAAAGTATGGGTTTATTTTTTGCGAGAAAAATCTGAAGCCTTTGTAGCTTTTAAATGCTATAAAGCGCTTGTTGAGAAAGAGGTTGGCAACCCAATAAAAGTTCTTCGCATGGATCGTGGTGGAGAATATAGCTCACATGAATTTGTAAATTTTTGTGAGAACCATGGAATCAAGAGACAACTTAAAACAGCTTATACACCCCAACAGAATGGTGTATGCAAGAGGAAGAATCGCACTATTTTGAATATTGTGCGAAGCCTTTTTACAATGAGTGGCATTCAAAAAAGTTTCTGGCTTGAAGCAGTTGATTGGAGCATTCATATATTGAACAGAAGTCCCACACATGCTATTAAAAATATAACACCGGAGGAAGCATGGAGTGGAAGGAAACCTGTTGTAGATCATTTCCGGATTTTTGGGTGTATTGCCTATGCCCATATACCAGATAAGAAGAGAAGGAAGCTAGATAAGAAGGGAGAAAAATGCATTTTTCTTGGTGTTAGTGATAAGTCAAAAGCTTATAAGTTATACAATCTTAGCACCATGAAAATAGTTATCAGCAGTGATGTGGTTTTTGATGAAGAAGGCACCTGGTCATGGAATGAAAATGGTGTTAAATAAAATATTCCAACAGATTTTGATGATAATGAGAAAGAGCAGCAGCCTATGGAGAATGAGCAAGAGCAGGAAGCCACTCAAAATGTTCCAGTAGCTGATTAAAGCCCACTTGCAGGTGAATCACAAAGGCTTCAACGTATTCGAACAAGACCAGCATGGATGACTGATTATGAGGTAACTGGAGTTGACCAAGGTGATGACCCACTTACACATTTTGCTCTGTTTTCAGATTGTGATCCTACCACTTTCGAAGTGGCTGTAAAAGAATCAAAATGGAGAAAGGCTATGGATGCTGAAATTACAGCCATCGAAAGAAATAATACTTGGGAGCTATATGATCTTCCAAAAGGGCATAAAACAATTGGTGTAAAGTGGGTTTACAAGACAAAGCTGAAGGAGAATGGTGAAGTTGACAAGCACAAGGCACGCTTGGTGGCTAAAGGCTACAAGCATGAGTTTGATGTTGATTATAAAGAAGTCTTTGCTCCGGTTGCAAGGCATGACACAATCAGATTGGTAATTGCATTGGCAGCTCAAAACTCATGGCCTATCTTCCAGCTGGACGAAAAATCAACATTCCTCCATGGAGATTTGAAAGAAAAGGTATTTATTGATCAACCTCCTGGTTATGTGAAACTTGGCAATGAGCATAAAGTGTATAAGTTAAAGAAGGCTCTATATGGATTAAAACAAGCTCCACGGGCTTGGTATAGTCGTATAGAAACTTATTTTCTGAAGGAAGGATTTCAAAAATGTCCTTATGAACATACATTTTTTATTAAGATTGAAGATGGAGGGAAAATGCTTATTGGTAGCTTATATGTAGATGATTTAATCTACACTGGAAATAATACAGCCATGTTTGAAAGTTTTAAGAAATCCATGATGGTTGAATTTGAGATGTCTGATCTTGGTATGATGTATTATTTTCTTGGCATTGAAGTGGTACAGTCCTCTGGTGGAATTTTTATTTCTCAAAAGAAGTATGTGCGAGAAATCTTGGATAGGTTTCAGATGAAGAATTGTAATCCTATAAATACACCATCTGAGTTTGGTTTGAAGCTAAACAAAGATAATGGAGGAAAGAAGGTGGACAACACTCTTTACAAACAGATAGTGGGGAGTTTAATGTATTTGACGGCAACAAGACCTGATATAATGCATGTTATTGTAAGTGTGATTAGTAGGTATATGGAATGTCCTACAAAGATTCATCTCTTGGCCGCAAAAAGAATTTTCCGGTACTTGCAACGTACTAAGGAGTTTGGGCTGTTCTACAAGAAGGGAGAAAAGTCAGATCTGTTTGGCTTTACGGATAGTGATTATGCAGGAGATTCAGATGATCGAAAAAGCACATCTGGGTATGTTTTCATAATGGGGACAAGGGCTGTTTCATGGTCATCAAAGAAGTAACCTATTGTCACATTATCAACCACTGAAGCTGAATTTGTTGCTGCAACAGCTTATGCTTGTCAAGCTATTTGGCAAAAGAAAATTCTTAAAGAGCTGCATTTCAAGGAGGATGGGCCTACTCAGATTTATTGTGACAACAGTTCAGCAATAAAGCTTTCAAAAAATCCAGTTCTACATGGTCGAAGCAAACATATAGATGTGAAGTATCATTTCTTGAGGGATCTCACGAATAGTGGAGTTATTAATCTTATTTACTGCAGAAGTGAAGACCAGATTGCTGACATTCTAACCAAGCCTCTCAAATTTTCTGCATTTCAGAAGCTCAGGAAGCTACTTGGTGTTTGCACTTCAAATGATTAAATTTGAGGGATGGTGCTTCAAAGTTTGACTCTTATTAAACTGAATGTTATGTCTGAAACATCAGTTTAAGGGAGGGATTGTTGAGGAAATTAGTAATTTGCATGTTTGGGTTGTCCTAGCTTTTAGGATTGTTAGTGAGTTTGTTTATGTTTACCTAGTCAACAGGAGTTTGTTTATGTTTACCTAGTCAATAGGAGTTTGTTTCTGAACATTGGATAGTGCCTATTTTCATGTTATTTCAGTTATATATTAGCCTTTATATAAGTTGTTTGTTGATCAATAAATTAATGCAGAACCAGTACATCCTCTGCTTTCCCTTCTGTTATTGTGAAAAAGCTTCCATCTTTAGTTTCTAACACACCCATGATGTAGATTGTATCTAAATCTAACCATTTTCTTTGTTCTGTAGTTTTACTTGAATTTTGAAATTTCGTACCTTGGGCACTAATTTATTTTCAAATTCATCCGTATTACAGTCATCCTCCAAACTCGAACGTAACATATTCCATCATCTTTGTTCTATAAAATTTTGAGTAGATTGCTTTTATAGCTTTCTTCATATTTTCAACTTCAGTTACCTTTAGTTTCACTAATTAGTACTATATTATTTATTAATATTATAAATTAAAAAAAATTCATAAATTTTTATCTAAAACAAATGGATAAGTACCACTCGAACTGAAAATTCTATTATTATGCAGATTAACACTTATAAGCATTGGTCTGTTACAGGATTAACCCTTTTTTTAATTTGTGCTTCATTGCAGGAACCAAGCATGTTTTATTAGGTAAGAATTTGGTGACCGAGACTCATCATGTGTCGTGTGATTAGGAAGCAAGTCGAATCCATGAAATGTGGTAAAAATGTGCAATTGTTAGGAGGATCAACTTTGAGCATGCACTTGTGAGGTTATTATCCACTATTAGTAATATTGGAATATTTAATTTAGGGTTTTATCATAATATTTGGAAAAGTTTCGTAAAATATAATATTTATAAAATAAAAATGAATAATAATAAACATATATAAATGAAATAAAATTTCAAATCAATATAAACATTAATAAATTTATGATTAAAGTATAATTATATTGTAAAAAATAAATTACTTTGTTGATTATCTAATAAAACAAAATGAAATTCATCATTGAATATTTATTAAATCATAAAATGCCATCCAATGGAACATGTTATTGATACATTAATTATAAAATGAGTTTCATTTAAAAAATTTTTAACTACCTCATTTAAAAAAATAAAATCAATAATTGGTAGGTCAACTATCTATTGTACTTAGATTAAAAGTGGTGGTTACAAATGTCAAATGAAACTAATTCTTTTAATCTGATTTAAACAAATAAAATCAATAATTGATAGATCAACTATATATTGTACTTATTTTAAATCTGGTAATTGCACATGTTAAATGAAACTAATTTCTTCCATCAATAGCCTTTTTTGAATTTTGTAAGCTTACTAAACTTCACCTCATGATTCAGTAGTGTTGTCATTATAGTAATACATCATGGAACATATGAGAATTTATATATATAGTTAGTTATTTATTAGCATGAAATAAGTTTAAAGCCATTGATTTCCTCGTCTCATCAACTCCAAAACTTTTAGTTTATTTGTTAGCCTCTTAACAACCTTAAAGTGGTCAATGAACGAAGTTATTGTATGACAAAAGCATTTATTGTGGATGTCACAGAATTTGACAAGTGAGAGATAAATATTGATCCACAAGTACAACTCACCTCCGGTAAAGATATCGGCCCTAGCAGTCATACGCCAGACCTAAGTGGCATGAGCCACTTAAAGAGTGAAAAAACATACAAATATAAAAACACCATATGTAAACAGTCCTCATTGTTTGGCGAAGGCTACTCACATATGCCCTAATGGACGGCTTGGATCATTTATATAAACATGCATTTATCATGACCAAATTGGCTAATGTAAGGCTCCAAGCACTCACATGTTCCTTTTTTGTTTTTGGGTAAATTGAAAATGTTAATGCAGCATGTCCAGGACTGAGAAGTGTTTACATTGCTAAAGAGCAACACACAAGAGCACTACAACTTGCCGACCGCTTGATATTGCAAGAGGCTAATTGGAATGATGAACATGATGGAAGGAGGGGTGGCCATATTACAGAGAAACCTCTCATTCTTGCAATAAAATCTAGTATTTTAGAGCTGGTGGAGAGGATAATTGAAGCCTTCCCGGAGTCCATAGAGTCGGTTGCCAAAGACGGGAAGACGTTATTGCAATTAGCGGTAGAACATCGGCATGACTGTATACTGGAGCTACTTAAGAAAATGAAGATGGCGATAACTAAGATGGTTGTGGGAGTCGATGTTAATGGTAACACAGTACTGCATCTTGCAGCCATTTTGGGAAAAGACAGACCACTACATGGCCTTGGGCCAGTCTTTCATATGCAATGGGAGATCATATGGTTCCAGGTATTTTTCATTTATTAGGTCTTCAACCCTAGCACATGTTAGAAAGAATGGGAATAGATAGGAACACTAATATTTTCTATAACAAGAGACATTAACTTGTCTTTTTATCCATTTTTCATCAACAAAGTGGTTAAAAATTATACCGGTTTCTCTTATTATAAAAAACACCGATGCCCTTTCAATTACCATAAACAAAATACATGGCAAACAATGATGATTTAATTGGGTCGGGTTAGAATGAGACCCGGATGAGATTGACATAAATTTTGTGTCTCAACTCTTTTTATGTCTAGACCCAATCTGGTTAGGTTATAACTGAGGACCAAGGTCAATTAGATCCAAAATGTTCAAGTTGGTTTGATTCAAACCATCTGAGTTTTCAGATGGAAAACATGATGTCAACCATTTGGGAATTGGGATTATAGTAAAGAAAATATTCTCCATTTTCTCCCTGGGGAATTCAGGAAACTGATGAAGGTTGTGGACATGACTACTGCCCTCATCGGAAATAAAAATAAAAACCAAGTCAGGTTTCCCCTCATTCGAATTTCATGTCAGAGTGGGTTGTCTACATGGAATAACAAATTTCCCTAGTTCAAGCTGAATCTTTTGATGTTCTACCTAATTCAACTTGATTTGGATCTTATTCAAGGCAAGTAAAAACTTATATAAAATAAAAAAGATTGAAATGAATAAAAAGTAACAAAATGAAAAATAAGCATTTCCTTTCATTTGGGGGCACTGGGTTAGAAACAAAGGCCTAGCATCTTTGAATTTGAGGGTTTGTTACATGGGCTAAAACAATTTAGCTGAGGAAATGTAAGATTTATATATCTATTTTTATTTAGAGATATAATGGGACATCCAGTCAGAAGTCGATAGTATTGTGACAAAAATGATTGAGGACATTGCCCTAGCTTTCATAAAACATTTTGCTAGAGGCAATGCACATTGGAAATCGGCCAGTTAGAGCTCTCCAATGATTGGTTTGATGCATGTGGATTGTACCAATGGACCCCAAACCCAATTTTGACCCACCATGGACTCCACATGATGCCCCATGTGTTCAAAACCTAAGAAACCCTAATCCATCACTTCCACACTCACAAACTCCTACATTATCTCCCAAAGCTGTCACCAACCCTCGAAATCCTCTCATGGCCAAATCCGAAAAACAAAAGGACTCTCCATTTTGAATTTTAAAATTCAAATTTCATAATTTGAATTTTGAATCCCATTCAAACCCAATCCAAACTCTCCATGGTCATCCAAGCCAATCTCAATGTGAATTTTGAATTCAAATTCGAATTTAGAACTCCATGCAGATTGAAGTCCAAGTGCATGGGCGAATAGGAGAGTGAGAGTCCAAGTTATGTTTTGTTCTTTTTCAATGGTTGTATTTAGCTTAGTTTTTTTTTTTTTTTTTCATTTGTCAAATTTCTTGGTCCACATGCCTAAGCCTGGGTTGGCTAGACCAAACCATGGTTTGGGCCTAGGTTAGGTTGGAATTTTCATGTATAAATAGAGGTACTTGGTGATCAAATCTTGGCACCACCAAGGGTCAAAGTTGAGTTTTGTACACAATAATAAAGGGAGGAAAAGTCCTAAAGTTTGGAATAAAATTCCAAATTTTCAAGTAAATTATTCTATGCTTTCATATATGTGTTTGAATTAAGTCTTAATTGCATTTTCCAATTTCATCTCCTGCCTTAGAATTCTATTTCCCAGTTAGGAATTGCATTTTCTACTTTTAATTCAACCATAAGAACAAAGACCTCTTTGGGAGACTTACTCACCATATACGGTTACTAACAAGATCTTTGGCAGAAACCAATATAGATACGTAATTAGTTTAGGCGTTCCTTAACTGTAAGATTATTAGAACCGAATTCCTACACGAATCGAGGAAGGTTTTTCACATCACCCGGTTTGTACAAGGTCAGGATGAATTGGATTAGGGACATCTCTACCAAACCCAGTTTGGACTATTTCGGTTCAAATCTGGTAAATTTAAATTTTTTTAGTACAGATAAGATAAAGTTTCATGACAATCAATTCAATTTTATCATGCAGCGTGTAAAGAAGTTATGCCCGAAACATATACATTCTGTCCCAGACAAAAATAAGAAGACGGCCGGCCAAGTTTTTACAGAAAGCCACGGTGATCTGATGAAAGAAGGAGAGAAGTGGGCCAAGGATCTGTGCAATGTAGCCATACTCATGTGTTCTATTGCAGCCACTGTCATCTTCTCTACAATCTTCAGCGTACCTGGTGGCGACGACAGTGATACGGGCCTCCCAGTCCTCTTGCACAGGGAGGGCTTCATCCCTTTCATTCAATATGTTGGAATATCATTGTTTTGGGCGTTGATGTCACTTGGTGGTATGTTCCTATTAATCTATTCATGTCGCTTCAATGAAAATGATTTCTACACGAAATTGCCTTTGATGCTTATTGTTGGCGCCACAATGCTATACAACTCAGTGGTGTACACTATCTTAGCATTTGGCCAAGGCTTTATTATAGTGACAGACTGGAACTTTCCAACATTCATTGCTACCTTTGACATGGTCCTTGCCGGCGTAGGACTTTCTTTCTGTGGTTATGTCTACATGAATTTCGTCTTTTGTCCCCTGAGCTATTTGTTTGATATTCTATTTATGTGAATTCCATATGCAGGACAAAAAACAGTAAAAATGAGATTTTTAAATTTTCTATGGTGATTGTAAAATAAGGAAAATATTTATGTGGTCTTGTCTACGTCAATTTCATCTTGTGTCCCATGAGCTATTTGTTTGAATTCCATATGAGGAAAAAAAAAAATGTTGCCACCTTATATATAGGAAATAAATGTTGTAAGATTTCTATATTTATGAAAGCTTCCATGTTTGCTCTCACTTATGGTAAAAAAACGAATTGTGTCCCATTAGATTATGCTAGTCAGGAGAGCAGAAAATTGAATGTAGAGAACCATGTCTACGGAGACAGATCATAGATGGGCAGTAAAATTATCAATTTACAATAGATGACACTAATTAATCGAGTTTTCATTCTAAGCCATGAAAATGATGCAGATAGCCTAGTTTGACTGTGAACTTGAATTGCAATTTGAGATGCAAGACGGGACCTAGTTAAAATCTAAAATCCACTGATGTGTTTATAAAAAAAATGTATATGTAAAATTAAATGGCATAACAATAATATATATGATATTTAATCATGAGTAACATATACGGAATTTAAAAGTAAATGATATATTTTTATTAAAGACTGATGTGCTAAACCCAATTCAAATTTAATTCAAGTTCTATATTTTGGGAGACGTAGAGTTAAACGGTTAAAATTTGGGAGCTCCAGGAAAAGAAGTTACCACTGAAAATTTGGAAGGAAGAAAAACATTTAGGATGATTGATAGTATAGTCTATGATAGGATCGAATGGATGAGAAGAATTTATGAAATTGACTCCAAATATATAGAATTTTGCCTTATGATGATGGTGATGATTTTGTACTTGACCCTGTTTCTTCAAATTTTAAAGTGCTTCTAGGATCAGTTCCACCTAAATTGAAGCAAGGATGAACCTATTTTCTCCTTAGTTAGACAATTTGATGTAAGGGTCCTATCTTACAAAGCTGTTTTCTTTGTCAAATTTAGAACTCTATCAAACTCATTTTGTCACGCCTCGAACCCAAATGTGGGACTGGAACGCGATTAATTTTTTTTTTCAATAATACTCCATTAACCCGTAAGAGAGGTCACACATACACACATGAATCACCCACGTGTCTAGATAATCCAAACACAACTTATAAAATTAAAATTACCTAAATTGTTCTTACTTCAGTCAACACATCGGCCATATCAATATATCGTTCGGGATCCTAATCGACCTATCAACAGAGGCGATACATCGATCAGAAAACTGTTTTATTATTACAGTCTGATCTTACATACTATTATCACTTACAACCCGTGATTGTCGAGCCATCAACAGCCACGATATGTCGTGGAAACCTAATTGATCATTTCTATGTATCGAGAATGTCAATGCATCGTTTGGATGTACCGACTGTCAGAAAGTCTATAAATTTCTGGAACTCTGAGACATATATTATCATATCGGTCGACACATCGACACCATCTTGGTCGACCCATCGGTGACCACGCACCGGTCAATTTTGTCGACCTATCGATAGAATCAACACATCGAGAGTCCAGGATATTGTAATTTCCCAACATCCTCAAGCAAATACACTCGTAAATCACAATGTGTCGGTACTGCTCAACACATCGACAGTACCCTCGTTGACATGTCAAAAAACACAACAAGTTGTCGAGTACCTCTAGTGATCTATCGGCCTGACAACAGAGAGTGTTATCAGGTTAGTTATCCGCACCTTAATTTTTTCTTGATTTCAACACTCAAACACGTGTTCAACATAATAAACATACCAATATACCAATATACCATATAAGATCGTAATGACCTACAATCATACATTCTTTCACCGCAGGAGATATATTTATCCAAAACATATGAAAACACTCAAACATCCAATTGGTTTTCACGTGTGGGAAACAATAGAAACTTTTAAGTTTCGACTATCAAAGAGGCACCACTAGTTCCTCCAACCCTTCCTCTGGCTCATATCCTACAATGTAAGGGACGTGAGAAACAAACCAATGGGGAGAGCTCATCACAAAATCCAATATACATAAGGCATAAAACAAATACTCAATGCATGTTTCATGAATGAGACACAATTAATCTACTTAACTCATTTTCACCCCAGGATCACTTTTTAAAGTGTTTTAACCAATTTTAGATGTGTTACAACGCTGGGATTAGCCCCCATACTACATCAACAACATCTTTAGCAACTTGCAAGTGCATAAGATCTCCACGACCCGGCTTTCTAGCACGTCCAACCCAGTGGTTCCTGACGGCTATCGGCCTGATATCAAATGGTCTCCACGACCTGGCTTGTAACACCCCGAAAATTTTAATATTAATTGACGGGATTAGAAAGGGTGATTAATGATTAACTAAGATTAAGGGTGCCATAAGATGGGTTTAGGTGGGATTTAATTAAGATATTAAAATTTTAATTTAATATTATTTAATATGATGGATTGTTAATTAATGCAAATTTATTGATGATGTGGCATTGTGCCACATAAGCGATGACATGGCATGCCACTTGGAAATGTGTGACCCAACACCACACTCAACCCCACCCCCTCTAACTTAGGGCAACCAAGGGAGGAAAGAGCCTCTACCATTCTCTTTCTCTCCCTCTCACATGGCATTCTCTCTTTTCCTCTCCCTCTCACATGGCACCCCCTTTTTCTCTCTCTCCCACACGGCAACCATCCATTCTCCATTCCTCACCATTGTGCACCTCCTTTCTTCCACTCTTCACACGATTTTCCTCTTCCTTTCTTCTCTTCCATTAGTGAAACTCAAGTAAGGAAGAAAGCAAGAGAAGAAGGGAAGAAAAGAAGAAAAAAGAAGGAAGAGAGATCTTGGAAAGCTTCACAAGAGTTAGTTTTTCTCCCTAGACTTAGTATTAAGACCTAAAATGAGGATTAAGATGGTTAAGAATCAACCCTAGACAAAATTTGGGTTAAGGAAATGGAAATTGGAAAAATTGGGGATTTTTTAATTTTCCCACAACTCATGAAATTTGATTAAGATCCATTTGTTCATTGATCAAATAATGAGTATCAACCTTCTAAAATGTGACAAATCACACGTGGAATCAATTCAAGAGGTTAGGTTTAGAAATAAAAACCAATGACCCACTCTTTAGTGATTTTCGAGTTTAAGGAACTCGGCCCGCACTGCATTTTCTGCAGCTTTCTGCAAGTATCTGTTTGAAGAAGACAGGTCTCGGAACCTATCTCGGACGTACCAAGACAAGTTCCGAAGGCTCGAACAGTCCGAGGGAACGGATGACATTCCGAAGACTATAGAAAGGTATGTTTCGAGACAAGTTTCGAAGGGTCGGACAGTCCGAGGGAACGGATGATGTTCCGAAGACTATAAGAAGGTATGAGGTCTCGGAACCTGGCTCGAACGTTCTGAGGCTAAGTTTCGAGAAGACCAATGTTAAGTCCAAAAGAGGACCCGAGGTCTCGGAACCTAGCTCCGAAGTATTGACACTAAGTTCCAAGTACTCTAGTGTAAATTGAAAATCTACATGTTTCGGAAGTGTCGAGAGAAAGCCTAGAAGTTTCGAAGTCTCAGAACTTGATTCAGAGGTTCCGATATCAGTTCCGAGCAAACTAACAGGACTTTATACTTCGGACTATCCAAAGGATAACCCGGAAGTTCCGAAGCTTCGGAAGTTCCAAACAGAGTGACCCAAGTTCCGAAATGGAAGTGACCAGACTGTTTAGTTCTTAACCCCCACATCCAACCCCCAATTCTTGTTTTGATCATTAATGTGGGATTAATAAGACACCAGTAACATTCTCCAAATCTGACCCCCCTCAATGGTAATTAATAAAAGTACTAAGTATTAGATTTGGAAACCAAGGACATTAACTAACGATGTGATTGTTGTGTCTTAATCCATGGAAATAATAGAAGGACCCAAATGTGACTTAAAGGTGTACAAGCCGTTTCGTGATTTGTCCTCCCTATCGATTTATTTCCAATCAAGTAGGTTTTCCTACCTGTTTGAAGTACCAAAGTGATACTATGAATGTATATTTTTTATTGAAAGTTCTATAAATTGATTCTAATGTATATTTTGATGATGATTTGATAAAGTGTAGTTTCAAGTATGGAAAATATGAATTATTTTGTATATTGTCAAATGGATTTGATGTCATTGCATGAACATGAACTTCATGCATTTGCATGGGATGGGAAAGCATGAGACCGAGATAAAGGGACGACGTACTTTACTCAGAAACATTTATATATGTATGGAATGAATAACCATTGTATATGGTCGCGTCCATGAGTTACATAAAATATGACATTCTAATTGGGCAGAAAGCTCCAGGGTCAGAAGAAGTCTCGAAACTTGCGCAAGAGTATGGGTGAGTAGCGCTCCCCCGGTAGTCCCAATTAAATTGCTAGTATTGGGTAGTAGCTCCCAGGCGGTGCCCCGGGAACGCTACGGATATAAATGACCAATGTTATAACCATTGAATGAGAAAGAAAGATTGACCAATGCATGGGGCATGAAAGGGCTTGCATAGATTCATGGCACCCATGGCATCACACTTCATGTTGATTTCTAGATGAGTTGAAAGTGCTATGATTATTATTATTATTAAATGAGCATGTTTTGAATTTGAATGTATTTTTTCCATTATGAGATATAATTGGATTTTGAACAAGTGATTTCATATCTGATTTTCAATGAGGTTTGAATGAGTTATGAAATATTGATAGTATGTTTTTCATCACATGTTGGTACCTACTTTGATGAGAATTCCTACTGGGTGTATGACTAAGCCCACAAGTCTTCCCCCTTTTTAAAAACTGATGCAGGAAATAAGAAAGGCGATAAGGCCGGACCGAGCAATAGCCAAACATGATTGGAAAAGAAGCAAACAAAAGAGCTTTGAGAGATTTACTCATTTTTGATATTTTGGAAGAAGACTAAATTCATTTTGTTATTTTGTTTATCTTTTGAGAGAATGCATTTTACAAGAGTTATGAGAATGAAAATACAATTATTGATATATAAGCTCCTAGATACTTGTGTTAGACTTGATATTTGTAATTTAACTTATGTGGGATCCTTACACTATACTTTTGGAATGTGAATGGTTATCACTCAGATGCATCAAATATTTCTATATGTCCCTGTAGGTTCATAAAGTGTGTTGCAAATGTTCAAATGGACTTTTGTCTGTGTGCACACACTAGATGGGCCAGTCGAGGGTCGGGTCGTCAGACTCAGATTCGGCTCGTATCGTGGCGCTCACCTCCATCTCCACTAAATATCCATATAATTCCACTTTGATGTCGGTGGTTAGAGGGAAGGGCGTTACACTGCTTACTATCACCTCCAACCCGATGGTTCAAGATGACACTCGGCCAATATCATATGGTCTCCACGACCCGGTCTACTAGTACATCCTGTGATGCCCCACCCTTTCCATTGCTTAAATCAGAGTAATTTTTTTTTTTTTAATAGAAATAGAAAGAAAAGGACGGAGTGCCACGATGCAAGCTGAGTCCAAGTCTGAAGACCAGACCTTCAACTGACCCAATCAAACACATGCATGGTACAAGCCCACGAGGACATTTTACACGTGCTACCACAACCTGTGGAATATTAAAACCTTTAAACATTGCATGAATAACAAACCACATCCCAAAGCAAAAGTAAGGAAATTCCCGATAATGACATGAATCAAATACAAAACTAAAAGTACTAAGAGTCAAATATAATATTACATTCCCCAAGAATAAATATTCTTACAACTACATTGTTCCCAAATTCCGAAACATCAAGATGAGTTAGGCTATCCAAGCTCCTTTCTCACATTCATCAAGTTCACATTCGGCCATCACTTGGTTCAATCTCATCTACATTCTTTGGATCTGCACATACATCTAAAGGGGGGAAAATATGGGCATAGTCAATATGCCCAGTAGGAATTCCAATCAAGATAAGTGCAATAAAGTATGTGATATATATATATATGTATATATATACATATACATGATTAAAAATGTTACATATTATCAATGTAATACCCTGACCCAGATTAGGCGTAGTTTAGCTTAATAATTCTGCTTATACCGGTCAATCTTGAAGATTACAGTTAGGGCTTTGAGAAAAGCCCAGGTGTGGCCCAATTCGAGCTCGAATGCTCAGTGATTCAGCTCGTCCAGCTGGAGGGGTAAAACGGTAATTTACCGCTTATTGTTATTATTTTATAAATTGTGTTATTATGTGATTATTATTGGATGATATTATTCTCCTTAATCAAGGATTCTTATTTCTGATTTTAAAATAATTTTATTTTCAAAAAATAGTATTTAAACCGCCCGTCAAAACCTCGAAAGGGAGAAATAAATATTTTTAATTGGTTTTAGAACCGTTCGTTTTTGTAAAGTACCGTGTGTGGTACTTGGTTTGTTTAAATGTGATGTATTAAGACTACCATGTATCCGTAGTTACTCTGATGATGTTTAAATAATAATTCTATGTTTGGAATTATGTGTGTTGATTTTTGTATCCGTTAGGGTAGACTTATGGTATATATTTGAATCCACATGTTGGGATCATGTGTGACCTTTGGGCCTAACTGTTGATCTGGCCCAGTTAGACTTCTTGAGTGTCGTCTCAGTGTTTTAAAAAAAAAAAAACCAATTGCGTTCCGGGCCCACCCTTCAGGTCAGGGCGTGACAGCTTGGTATCAGAGCTTCGGCTCAAACTCTAGGACTGTGATAGGTTACAACCTAGTTGGACTTGCTTTCGTTTAGAACTACGGTTGTTTTTGACGTTTTCTTGTTTTTGTAATACAGACATGTCAAGGAGTGTAGAGTACACTGAGTTGTGGGACAGAGGGACCCCTAGCTGTCCTATAGACCTGGTTTCTTCAGACGATTCCAGTGTTCCAAACTTCATCAATGAAGTTGCACCTAATGAGGAAATGGAAGTGGCATCACCCGAATACCATGTTGGGGCTGTTCCAGAAGAGGATGTGGGAGATGTCCCAAACCTAGAAGAGTCTGTAGGGGAGCTAGGCTCGCCTGAGTATACTTCGGCTACTCCTACTTGGGATGAGTGGCCAGACTATATGTGCGAATGTGCAATCAGGAGGGGCACAACTATACTTATTGCCCCTACCCTATCGATGTCATCTGCCTTGTTTGCGGACTTCGTGGGCATGGGAGCGTAAGGACTAATTGTCCCTATGTTGGGGGACCAGGGATCATACCCTGTTTGACCTGTGGAGTGTTCGGGCATAAGTCGGCGACTTGTTCTAACAACTTCTATTATTTTGGTGATGATGTAGGATCTTCTTCGGAAGATTAGATTAGAGTGTGTTGGGGAATCAGAGAGATTATTTTTGTAAGGGTTGAGTTTTGTTTTGTTGTTTTGAAGGGTTTTCGAACCCTACTAACCCTTGTATTTGTAATGCAATTTGAATAATTTCTAATGAAACTTTGCAACTTGTGTGATTTGCCTTAATAAGTTTCTTAAAATGGTTAATTGATATTTACAAGTGTAAATAACAGATGTCAGGACCCAACGCTAACGGAAACAACTGCCGTGGGAGGAAGACTGGTCTTTCATCCCGTGATTTACCCAATGAGGCCATTTACGCAGCGATGGAAGCATTTCAGCAAATAGCTGAAAATATGCGACGCCCTCCAATCCGAACGCCAGATGAGAGAGCCACCTCGGCTTTAAAAGAGTTAAAGCGACTGAACCCGACAAGTTTTTCAGGGATTGAGGACCCTAGTGCAGTGAGGAATTGGCTAACTCAGATTAGCCGGATCCTTAATACCCTAGCCATTGCCGACGACCTAAGAGTGACTTTGGCGGCGTACCAGTTGAAAGGAAACTCTTACACAAATAACTTGGTTCGTAACCACGAGCCAATGACGTGGGAAGAGTTTTCTGCAGCCTTTCTGGTCCGTTACTTTCCGAAGACCGTCCAAGAAGTGAGGAAGAGAGAGTTCCTCAATATCCAACAGGGTTCCGATTCAGTGGCACAGTATGCCATGCATTTCATCGACCTGATGCAGTTCGTGCCTTGGATTGTGGCGAACGAAGAGGAGAAGATCCAGCATTTTGAGAATGGACTCCGACCGTTTCTGCAGTGGCAAGTGGCCGGTCTAATCATCGACACCTTGGAGGAGATTATTGATCGAGCTTCGAAGGTGGAAGCGGTGGATACCATCAACCGAAGCGCCAGCATCTTTCAGAAACCTTCTTCCAACAAGAAGCCCAAGCTCAACCAGAAGAGGTCGTTCTTCAAGAAGAGCCAACCTAGCACAGGACAGTCGAGTCAATTTGACTCCCGAAAATTCTTGTACTATACCTGCAACCAACCTGGACATACTTCCAAGTTCTGCCCAGCAGGAGGAGAGAAGGCGTGCTACCATTGCAAATAGACCGGGTACCTGTTTAAGGACTGCCCCTATCTCGGTACAGCTGCACCTTCGCAAGGCGCAGGAGCTTCTTTTTTTGTGGCGCAACCATCTGTTGGTCCAGGTTCTCAGCAAACCTCTAGAGGGTCGGTGGCACCAAGGAATGGACCACCTCAGAACAGTTAGGGGAGGGGACAAGGACGTCCTCAGACCACTCAGGGGAGAGTCTACACGATTGGGACTCAGAAGGAAGAGCCAATGGAGAATACGGTGATGGAAGGTACCCTTAATCTTTTCAGTCTTTTGGCTCGAGTGCTTTTTGATGCCAGTGCTTCGCATTCCTTTATTTCTAGAGCTTGTTGTGATAGATTGGGTTTGAAACTGCTAGAAGTAGCTAACCCGCTAATGGTAGTATCACCCTTGGGTACAAAGGCTTTGGTAAACAAAATGTGTAGATCTTGTGTTTTGAAGATTAGCGGTGTAGAGTTGTCCTATGATTTTCTTATGTTGGAAATGACAGACTTTGACATCATCCTTGGCATGGATTGGTTGTCAGTTTTTGAGGTTCTGATCAACTGTTCTCAGAGGAGAATTTGTGGGATCTCCTCAACCAATGAGAGGTTTACGGAGACGTTGGTACCCTATGAGAAGATGAGAGTCACTTTCTCTGGCCTTAGGGTGTATCCTGGTAGTGTGGTGGTGAGCATGGGTTGGGAAGATGTACGTGGTGTACGGTCTGTTGCTCCTCGGGTGGTGTGTGAGTTTATGGATGCGTTTCCTGATCAGCTGGCTGGGTTACCTCCACTCCGAGAGATAGAGTTTGTTATAGACCTACAGCCAAGAACATCTCCAATTTCCATGGCACTTTATCGGATGGCGTCGGCTGAACAGAGAGAGCTACCTACGCAAGCAGATGAGCTTTTTAGTCTTGGTTTTATCCGTTAGAGCAATTCGCCGTGGGGCGCACCTGCTCTCTTTATGAAAAAGAAGGATGGATCGATGAGAATGCGTATAGATTACTAGCGGCTTAACCAGGTAACTATTAAGAATAAGTATCCGTTGCCTAGATAGACGACCTCTTTGATCTTTTGAGGGGATCGAGATGTTTTTCAAAAATCGATCTGAGGTCGGGTTACCATCAGTTGCGGATTCGTGAGGAAGACATTCCTAAGACTGCCTTCTGGACGCAGTATGGTCTGTATGAGTTTGTGGTGATGCCTTTTGGCCTAACCAATGCGCCAGCCATGTTTCTGGATTTGATGAATCGTATTTTCCGACCGTACCTGCGAGAGTTTGTGATAGTCTTCATAGACGATATCTTGATCTTTTCGTCGTCAGAGGAGGAGCATGAGCGGCATCTACGCATTGTTCTTCAGACTCTTCGAGATCATCAGCTATTTGCTAAGTTGAGCAAGTACGAGTTTTGGTTAACTCAAGTGCAATTCCTTGGACATGTGGTGTCTCCAGGAGGGATCTCGGTAGATCCAGCGAAGGTAGAAACAGTGAAGACTTGGTAACTCCCAAGAACGTGTTCGAGATCAGGAGCTTTCTGGGATTAGCAGGATATTACCGAACGTTTATCCAACACTTCTCCCAGGTTGCGGTGCCGATGACTCGGCTGACGAGGAAGAACTTCAAGTTCGAGTGGAGCGAAACTTGTGAGAGAGCATTCTAAGAGCTGAAGGAGAAGTTGACTACGTCTCCAGTTTTGGTAATACCCAAGCAAGGACGAGGTTACGATGTTGATTGTGACGCGTCCAAGTTTTATTTGGGTTGTGTGCTGATGCAAGAGGGGAAGGTAGTAGCTTATGGTTCCAGCAATTGAAGGGAAATGAACAGAACTACCCGACTCATGATTTGGAGTTGGCAGCCATTGTATTCTCGTTAAAGTTGTGGAGACATTACTTGTATGGTGAGAAGTTCAATGTGTTTTCTTATCACCGTAATCTCAAGTATATCTTCACTTAGAAAGACCTGAATATGAGGCAGCAAAGATGGATGGAATACCTGGGAGATTACGACTTCAGTCTCTCTTATCACCCAGGAAAAACCAACGTATTGGCCGATGCCTTGAGCAGGAAGTCTCACAACAACGTGGCGAGGATGGCACATTGCAGTGGAAGATGTTGAAAGTTCTGTCCGAGTATGATCTAGAGCTGATCGAAGGAGGTGGGTTAGAGAGAATCCATAGTTTGGTTCTGCAACCCGAGGTAATTAGATTGGTGATGGAAGGACAATAGAACGATCCATAAGCAAAAGAGTTGGCGACCCAGCTTTCAAGAGGAGCGACTCTGGAAGATTGGAAGATCAAGACGGACGAAGGTCTTACTTTCAAATATAGACTTGTTGTACCAAAGTCGGACGAATGCAGGAGAAAGGTGCTTGATCACTTTCATCGTTCTCACTTTGCAGTGCATCCTGGTGGTATAAAGATGTATCATGACTTGCGGCGACTGTTCTGGTGGAAAGGTATGAAGCGAGAGGTAGCATATTTTGTATCTAAGTGCCTAACTTGTCAACAGGTGAAAGCAGAACATCAACGACTTGGTGGAAAGATGCAACCTTTAGAAGTGGCTGAATGGAAATGGGAGCACATCATGATGGATTTTGTAACCGGATTCTCGAAGTCTCCTAAGAAGAACGGCGCTATTTGGGTAATAGTCGATCGATTGACGAAATCAACTCACTTTCTGTGGATCAAGAAGACGGATTCTTTGGTTACTCTAAGTAGATTGTATTTAAAGGAGGTAGTCAGATTGCATGGAGTACCTGTATCCATTGTATCTGATAGAGATCCTAGGTTTGTATCAAGATTTTGGCAAGGATTGCAAGAGGTGTTAGGGACTAAGCTGTATTTCAACACTGCTTTTCACCCTCAGACTGATGGTCAGTCAGAGAGAACCATTCAAACCTTAGAGGATATGCTAAGAGCTTGTGTGATGGATATGCAGGGAAGTTGGGAAGATCACTTGGCTTTGATCGAGTTTGTCTACAACAACAGTTATCACTCCAGTGTGCAGATGGCACCCTACGAGGCTCTGTATGGCAGACCTTGCAGATCACCTCTTTGTTAAATAGAGGTAGGAGACAATGCACTGCTAGGACCTAATCTAGTACGTGAGACGTCAGAACAAGTTGAAGTAATCAGACAACGTCTCAAGACAGCCCAGAGCAGACAGAAGAGTTATGCTGACAAAAGGCGACGACTTTTGGAGTTTGTAGTTGGCGACCGAGTTTTCTTACGTGTGGCACCACGTCATGGAGTGCAAAGATTCGGGCACAAGGGAAAACTATCACCTCGATATGTTGGACCCTTTGAGATCTTGAAGAGGATAGGGGAAGTGGCCTATCAGTTAGATCTTCCTCAAGCTTTGGAGAGAGTGCATAGTACATTCCATGTGTCTATATTAAGGAAGTACGAGTCTGATCCGTCGCATGTGATAAGTGTTGAAGATATTGAAGTCTCAGAAGACCTAACTTTTGAAGAAGTACCAGTAAAGATTCAAGGACACCGAACTCAAGAGCTCAAGAGGAAGTCTATTCCTCTAGTGCGAATGCTGTGGCAACATCGCGATGTGAAATGCGAGAAGTGGGAACCTGAATCGACAATGTGGAAGCGGTACCCTGGCCTGTTCACTGGCCAAAAAAGGTATAAGTTTGTTTTAAATTTCGGGATGAAATTTTTTTAGGGGGATAGGATGCAATACCCTGACCCAAATTAGGTATAGTTTAACTTAATAATTCTGCTTAGACTGGTTAATCTCAAAGATTACAGTTAGGGCTTTGAGAAAAGCCCAGGTGTGGCCCAATCCGAGCTCGAATGCTCAGTGATCCAGCTCGTCCAGCTGGAGGGGTAAAACGGTAATTTACTGCTTATTGTTATCATTTTATAAATTGTGTTATTATGTGATTATTATTGGATGATATTATTCTCCTTAATCAAGGATTTTTATTTCTAATTTTAAAATAATTTTATTTTCAGAAAATAGTATTTAAAACCGCCCGTCAAAACCCCGAAAGGGAGAAATAAATATTTTTAAATGGTTTTGGAGATGAGATAAATTTTGAAACAAGTATAGTATGATAGACCATTTTTGTATAGTCTAGTTTATTCTTTCAAACCCCAAAAATGAGGATTTCAAATTGTTTTATTTAAAACAAGTTAAATTGAGTAAATAGTGTTAAATTATGATTTTTATTTAAATAAATGGTTTTGTTTGAGTTTTAAATCTCCAAATTTTTATGGTGATTACAGTTTTTAAAACCCAACTTATCTATCAAGTTAGATTAAATGCTTGATTTTTTAAAATCATGCTTTTAGTTAAAAATCAGGTTTTTATTAAAAGAGGGGCCTTTTTGCAAAATCGGAAATTCAGAGGACTTATCTGCAACCGAGAATACCGAACAGTGGTTACACTGTTCAGGACGTCGGCAGCAGCTGCATGCAGTGGCCACCCTCTGATCAGATTATCTATAAATCCAGCCCTCAACTCAGCTGATTTCCTCCCTCCAAACTTCATCTTCTCTCTTAGTCTCTGCTCTCTGGTTTCCCACCTGATCACTCTCTCTGTTTCCCAGTTTTTATCAACCGTAAGTTTTAAAGGAAGAGTTTTTCAAAAGTCGGATTTTCAAACCTGGAACTCAAGTGAAGGTAATCACTGTGTTCCTCTTTCAATTCCAGTCGGTTTAGAATCAAGAAAAACCAAATTTGACCAAGTTTTTATGTGTAAAACCAGTTTGAAGTTTAAGAAAAATCATGGGTTTTCTTATACCAGAGTGGTTTTAGTGTTAAAATCGGTTGGCCTAATCAGTGTTAAAGTTTCAAATCACTCCCTATGGAAAGAGGACTCACTGAGGAGTCCATCTGACCGGTTGGATGTGAAAATCGAATCCAGGAAACCCACTGTTTCCGAATTCGTATTTCATACAGTGTCTACCCGTCACTGTCTGCTGTTGTAGATAGTGGAGGAAGATGACTCTCGGACGGTCCGAGAGTTGAGCTTCAGACGGTCCGAGGGTCACACCCTTCGGACGGTCCGAGCTTCACCCGAAGTCCCGAAACGTCCGAGGCTGACCAAACTCAGTCGGATGTTTCGAGCCGAGTTCAGAAGGACCGAACCCCGCTTGGACGATCCGAGCCTCACTTGGCATGTTCCGAGACACACGGACCCACCGAGACTTGTTTTTCAGATTTTTTCGGTTCGGAAAGGGCTTCGGATGATCCGAGACCTGATCTTCGGATGATCCGAAGTCAAACCCAAGGTCCGAAGTCAGTGACTAGTTTAGGTAGTGGTTCGGATGATTCGAAGTCACAGTACCTGGTTCTGAGGGACCCAGTTTTTAAGTGTAAAATATTGTTTGTTTATTGATGCATGTGATGTTTATACCCCCTTATAAATTAAAAAATGCGTACTAACCCTTTTTTCTTGTTACTATAGTTTATCTACTATTGTATTTACTTCCAGGCCGACTCTATTGGTCGGGCACTGAGTGATTTCACTGTTAGGCCGATGCTATATTTGTTGGGTACTGAGTGACCTCGAAGCCTTACTCGACATGTCAGATCTGGTCCTATCCAGAAGACAACCGAGAAGCGACCTGAGCATCTAGACCTGTAACGCCCCACCCTTTTCCAACCTTCCAAAAATCAGAGTCTATTTTTTTTTATATAAATAAACAAGTGGAAGAGAGCGGGGAGACGTCACGACGCGAGCTAAGTCCAGACTACTCAAGTCCGGCCCTTAATTGGCCACTCATGTGTGCATGGACTAAGACCATGAATATCGGGCCACACATGGAACTAAATAAAACTTGCGGAATATACAAACTGATTGCGGAAATATAATCAATCCTAAGATTACTCCAATCGTAGATAGCAAGTACAAGTCCTAATTACTTTAACTTAACATTCATTCAAACTTATATCAAACCATAGCAGTTATCTACATTATTACATGTCCATAATAATGTATTCAAAATGTCAATAAATAAACTCCATTCCAACACCCAAGCATCTATGCTTAGCTTTCCTTGTGATTCTCAGCCTTTGCCTTTCCCTTTCATGCGTCATCCACTAAGGATAGAAATAGGACGTTAGATCAACGCGCTCAGTAGGTCTTCCGATTAGGGTTACCACAAGGTTAGTATAAAAACATGCATATATCATAATATATGATCATCAAAACTCATAAAAACAATGCTATGTATGTATGCAAATGTAATGAGTTCCACCCATCACAAGTATACATAGCCATCACTTGACGGGACTCTCATCGTCAAGGTATTCCACAATGTTCTTTCGTTTACTCTTGATGGGACTCTCATCATCAAAGTATTCCTCCTGGTGGGACACTCATCACCTAAGGAGGCCCTATAGTTGCATCACGGACATTCCGACGGAGTGTGGGCTCCAATTTCCATAACCATCACCCCATGCCATGCATGAGATGTCAATGAGTACATACCATTTGTAAATAAATCTTAACATTCAAATCCCATTTGAAACATAATTCTTTCACATAAATAACTCATCAAA
Organism: Chimonanthus salicifolius; assembly: GCA_013350335.1. Lineage (NCBI taxonomy): Eukaryota > Viridiplantae > Streptophyta > Magnoliopsida > Laurales > Calycanthaceae > Chimonanthus > Chimonanthus salicifolius. Next base: position 52,099,101 of record CM023540.1, on the reverse strand, counting down.
ATCAAGATAAAACCAAATATAATAAGTGGTCACAAAGAGGTAGGAAACCTACTGAAAGTTCACTTAAGTGTCTGTTCTTCTTAACCGTCACCCATTCACGACTCGTGCACCGTTCAAGAAGTCCCGATACCTTGTTTATACAGCAAATCAAAATACTAATCATTTAACTTCCATTTAAAGCTAAGTCCCAAAAACCACCTTGTGGGGTTCGGCCATACCCCAAGGCCGGACCTCACCCACTTTGAATTCGTCCTTTCTTTTTATTTAATCATATTAAACCACCTCACACTTCAAATACACTTTGGTAGGGTTCGGCCATACAACATGGCCGAACCTTACCACTTTGGTTTTGGAGCCCTCTTTTCAAGTCCTTTAGTCTTTCCTTCCATTTTTACATTATGGCTTGTATTGACAGTTTTGCCACTAGACCCAACAATGCTTAATCTTTGCTTAATAATCAAAGTCCATATAACCAATCCACCTTAGTGGGGTTCGGCCATACAACATGGCTGAACCTCACTATCTCAAACTTGGTCTATTTCAATCCTTCATTCATAAGATTACTTGCCCATCAATCCATGTAATTAACTATCCCTTAATCTTTCATCATCTTCATGGTTCCACAAATGCTTAAGTCCATCAAAATCACTCCATGTATGGCCGAACCCTATGGTTCTTTATTTCCATCTATTTACATACTAAAATTCATTTATAACTTCCAAATTTGTTATTAACTCTAAACACCCCTAAAATGACCCATGGGGTTCGGCCATACACATGGCCGAACCCTATGGTTCTCTTGATGCAAATCTCTCAATACTTATACATAGTTCATTCATTGTAACTTAGCTATAAAAACAATAGGGTTCAGCCATCCCATAGCAGACCCAAGACATACACCTTATCTCCATATTTAACACCTTAACACTTCAATACCTTGTATGGTTTTTATCTCTCAAAACCATCAAAATAGCCATTTACTTATCAAATCCTTTCATGGGGTTCGGCCATCCCACGATTTGAACCCTTTAACATACATCTTATGTCTAATTACAACATCTAAAAATGTCCATCATATTGCATGGTTTTTAACTTTCAAAAACCATTAACATAACCAAATTATTTCATGGGGTTCGGCCATCCAAAGTGGCTGAACCCTATGATCCATTTCCAACCCTTTTACACACCATCTTCCATGGTCTAACCCTTTGATAAATTCAGCCATATCATGACCAAATCATGACATTCAAATCCATGATTTAAAACCCTTTACAATGTCGGAAAAAACCCTTCATGGTTATTTACTTTTCTTCATACAATTAGATTAGCATGATCACCTTCTTTGATGGGGTTCGGCCGTACCCATGGCCGAACCTCATCCACCATTTTTATCTTTGAAGGTTCTTACACTTATAACTTAGGGTTTGGCCAAAGACCAAACCATGATCCTTGATCATGATAATTAACAAAACCTAATGAAGTACTTACCAATCCACACTCTTCCAATTTTCCTTGGCTCCTTCTTGCTTTTGATCTTTGCTTGCTTCCTTCTTGCTCCCTTAGTCCTTAGCTGATTGTGTGCTTTGATCAATGGTGAAAACACCAAAGGACTGGTTCGACCAAGGAGGTAGATTTTGAGAGAGAAAATGAGAGAGAAACTTAGCCTTGGGTGAAAGTGATAAACCTAGAGATGCAACTCCTTTTCTCCATGTCCTTTTGTCTTGATGGAGGGATCGGCCAAGGAAAGGAGAGGGAGAGAGTGATGTAAAACTCTTTAACTCCTTGGTTAATGAGAGTTACCCAAAGGTGGTGTCCTTTGGTGACACCCCTTGGTAACCCCCATGTCTTTTCATCTCCTCCATTATGGTTTACTTGGGGGTTTCATCTTTGTGATGAAACACCCAAGCCTCTTCACCTCCCTTGTCCAATCTGCTGCACCCTTTGGTGGTGTCTCTTGTGACCGTCGATCTCCCCTTGATTCCCATTAACACCCCATGTCGGGGTTTCATGCATGAAACAATACTCCCAAGCCACCAACATGTGGGACTTGTCTTTGTGGTGTTTGAGATCAAGGCAACTCCTCACCTCCTACTTGACTCACTTGAATTAATGGTCTCTTTGGTTTCCAATTTAATTCACCCAACTCATAGGTCAACTCACCCCATTTAATACCACTCATTTAATGCACTTGAGTCAACTCCATTGTTTGATTCAAATCCAACTCATTTCAACCCCAACTCAACATGATTTGACTCACCCATTGAACTCACTTGAGGGTCCACACGGTCAACCATGGTCAACATGGTCAGCTCGGCCCATTGGGTCCCAATTTAGCTCATTGATGTAATTTGGCGCCATGACCCATTTATGGGTGGTTTACCCATTTGAATGTGGTTTACACACTTGCATCAAGCCTACCCATTTATCCTTCATTTAATTCCCAATCAATTCAACCTAACCCAATTAAAATTGAGCTCACCCAATGGTCAAATAAATCTACCTTAACCCATTGGGTCCCAATTGGATCCTTTGACCCAAATAACCATCTAATTTACCATTCCAATGGCATTTTTGTAAATATTTATATCTTTGAAAAATCGGGGTGTTACAAGACGTAACTCAATAAGTCAATCTGGTCATGCCCAGAAGACAATATGAGTTTTGGACTGAGTACCTTACTATTACTCTATTGTAGATTATTGTAATTTAAAAAGGTTAAAACCAAGTAGGAGACTCAATTCCGTTTACCTTGGATATTTTTTTGGGAAAACAAGTATGATTTTGAAATACTACTTGTGTGTATACATTTGATGCTATGTATGTTGACCTGTTAATTATTGTGCACTTGTTTGCTTGTTTGAACAGAGTCCGCGATACCACACATTTACGGTGAGGGAACTTAACTTTGCAGTAGGTGTAAACAAGTTTTTATTATGAGATGAGTCTTGAGAAATGAGTGGTTTCAGATTTGACGAACCCACCCATGTGCCTATGCATGATGCACTGTTGTAAGAAGTGCTCATGAGGCTTATAAATGTTTATGATGTTGATCATATGAAGTGTGTAATACTGCTTCCACGTGCCCTTGATTATTGAACCAATATCGGTCATGTGTGTGAGATGGCTTACGTTTACTGGACCATGTGTGTCGACAGTTGCTGACTTGAGGACTGTTAGTATCGGCTATGTGAGAGCCGGAGATGTACTTGCAAGGATGTATTTTGACCGTGTCGGGACTTAATACAATGGTCTCAGCGTAGTATGTATGGCGTTATGTTGGATGACAGCAGTAATGGAAAAGATGATGAATTACGGGAATGATGATGATATTTTACTTGATGTTGAGAATTTGTTATCAAGCATGAGATATTATATTTCAACTGTTGATTATTTACTAACCTGATGTTTACTTAAACTGCACTCTTATATTTCCTTCACTGGGCTAGTTAGCTCACCCCACTCACCTTTCAGGAGATGAACCTGAGGAGGAGAACCCTCTATTTGAAGCTTAGGGTGGATAAGCTGCGACGTTGCTTTCTGATTCCCACTGAGGGAAATACCCTTGTCTTTGCTTTTTGGTTCTTGGAACCGTTCGTTTTTGTAAAGTACCGTGTGTGGTACTTGGTTTGTTTAAATGTGATGTATTAAGACTACCATGTATCCGTAGTTACTCTGATGACGTTTAAATAATAATTCGATGTTTGGAATTATGAGTGTTGATATTTGTATATGTTGGGGTAGACTTATGGTATATGTTTGAGTCCACATGTTGGGATCATGTGTGACCTTTGGGCCTAACTGTTGATCCGGCCCAGTTAGACTTCTTGAGTGTCGTCTAAGTCTTCAAACAAAAAATCAGTCGCGTTCTAGGCTCACCCTTCGGGTCGGGACGTGACATTCAACATAATATGTTTCTCAAATCTCATTTATATCAAAATATCGAATTTCATATTCAAACCATAGTTCTTTTCATGAGAGAAATCTCATATTCAAAATCATGTTTAGTACATTTCTCAAAGGACCTTAGTTTAGAAAATCTTATGATTTCTTAAATAATCATCATATTGGAAAGCCTCATATTCAATTCATGTCAATGTTTATCATGATGCAATATGTCATGGGTACCATGAAGTATGTATGCCCTTTCATGGCCCATAATATACAACCAACAATTTAACCAGAATCACTAGTGGAGTGTTGCCTCCATATTACTACTATTCACACTACCAAAGTCTGTTCGGATGATTAAGACTCTTGGTCATAACATCAAAGGCTGTCTGGATAATTCAGCGCTTTGGTTCATAAAACAAATACTACGACACCAATGTCTGTCCGGACTACTCAGACACTTGGTTCGTCAAATACAATTACCATACCAATCACTTCGATACTCATGTCTGTCTGGACAATTTAGACACTGGGTTCATCAAATACCATTACCACATCACTTACTGCGACACCAATGTCTGTCCGAACCATTCAGACACTTGGTTCGCTAAATACCAATCCCATCCCACGCCATGTGCATGAGGTACATGAATGCAAATGAATGTTAAAGTCTGTGGGATCATACATTTTCAATCATCTCATATAGTTCATAAATCTCAAATCTTTTCAAAATATAGACAAGATATCATATAGTACTAGCATCATTTTCATAATTGAAATCTCATGATTTTTATAAGAAATCAAATCATATTAATAATCAAGGTATTTAATTCACAACTATAGTGCTTCAACAATGTAGGAAAACCTACCTGATCTAAGATAATCAACGGAGGGAAATGATCCACGAACTACCTCAATCGATAAAAGGTGTACTCTCGACCCTTCGTTCGTTACCCATGCACGACAAAACAACAATAACCATATCTCTAATTAAGTCAATGTCTCTAGATTCTAATCTTTTCATGGTGACTTATATACTTAGAGCCTTAATCGAGACTTAGGAATAAAAAAGGTGAACATTAATGGAGTCTAAGTGATGCAAGTCACTAACTTCCCATACATGAATTAGACCTTGGAAAACTTTCCAAGGCTCAAATCGATGTGTCGACTTGGACATTGTAGACACGTCGTCTACATCGACGGGTTGACCTGGATTCTGTCTGCACAGATCTGTACTTTATTCATTGGTCTCAGATCGATAGTGTCGACATGATCAACATATCGAAAGTGTTCAAAGTCGACAAGTCGGTACCACCGACATGTCGACCTGGTTTCGGTCTGATAACACTTTATTTTTCTTATCCTCTCAGATCGACACACTCGGGAGTGTCGATAGTTCGTGGTTCATGCATCGACCCCGTCGATGCACTTCATTTGTCTATCGGGGTGCTCCTCAACATGTCGGTATACTTGACATGTCGAGTATGTTCAGATCATTAAGATTCCAGAACATTGGATTCCTTGGTCCGTTGTGTGTGTAAGTCATCAACACGTCGGTAGTTCTGATGTGTCGACCTAGGAATTCTGAAAACCATCGATTCCCAAGTGCATGTTCTCTATCCTTTCATTTTCTACTCCAAATATGTATTTATAAATCCTAGAGTGCTTTTTCTGTACTCCAAATCAACATAAATATAACATAACTCTATAGATCTCGGGTCTCGTCGGTGAGAGGTTGATGGGTTTCGATTCGGGTTCCTTTCTTCCTCTCCTTAGCTTTGAGCTTCCTCTTTCTTTGGGTTTTCTCCTTTTCCTTGAGGTGGATGAAGATGATGAAAAGGGGAGAAGGTAATGCCTCCGAAAATGGAAGATAGGAGAGTGGGTGAGAAGGGAGAAATCATTTTCTATCTTTTGATTCCTTTCTTTACTCTCTTCTCTTTCTTTCTTTCCCCTTTTCTTTTTCTTTCTTTCTTCTCCTTCTCTCGGTTTCCCTAATTTCGGATGAAAATGGCTTATTTATAGGGGGTAGGTGGACATTTTTGCCCTAAGATGCTGGACACACTCGACCAGTCGACGCTGTGAACATGTCGAGTTATGAATCTGTCGATCCATCGGTGAACCGACACGTCGAGTACGAATGGCCTTGTGAAAGACTGTATTTTTCGACTGTTCTCGGATCGACACTGTCGATTCCCTTGACAGGCTGAGGGTGGTCTGTCGATACATCGACCGTTGACGGGTCGACTTGGGAAATTCTGTTTTTCCTTATTTCATCCATTAAATTCCATATCTTATTCCGAGTTACTCAGGGATAATTTTACTGAGTTATTGAGTCAAAATTTCCTGTCCTTACACGTCCAACCCAATGGTTCAGGACGATGCTCGACCACAGCCTACTAGCACGTCCAACCTAGTAGTTCAAGATGACGCTCAAGTAACATCAGCAATTACGCCCCAGTGGCCAATATCAATTTACAAGGTTATTATCTTTAGTAGAATTAACCCATAACCTTAATTATCTCATGCAAATGCATGAGAATGCATGACCATGCATGACTCTCAGTGCCCTTCTTACATAGGGACTTACCCTGAGAGAACCTAACAAATTCCAGTCTTAGCATATGGAATATTCACATTTCCATGCATTCAGAAATAATCATGCACAAACACATGCAATGATAACCAATATTCATGCAATCAACTAACTGGATTACTAACACGGATGCCTTCATTCAGTCTTCATCTAACAGTTTCCAGACATTCCATGGGTCCATACTACATTAGAGACTACAAGTCATCGGCTCCCCATCATCCTTTTCATGCCTGCGTTCTAATAATTAGAACATATTTTCCATCCCTTACAAGTAGGCAGTGTCATGTCTAGCTTTGTAGGCCTATATAGCATTTTCCATCTTAAATGTCTATGGGTCCCATTTCAGTATGGTATTAGTAGGTATAAATACCATACAATACAATAAAAAATCGGTTTGAGTCTCCTCACCTTTTCAGCAGTGATTATCACAAGAATATGTGAAATAAAATAATAATATAAATTTATATTTTTACGGAGCATTCATAAACTATTTCCCATCCCCGTGCATTTTCCAAGAAAAAAAAAAAGGTGATGAATGGAAGTGAGTCTCTTAACTCTTTCTACTCCTTTAGATTAAGTCAGCAGTTAGTTGTCAGCCATCCAAAATATCACAATAACATAAAAATATAAAGTAGTCAGTGCCCAGCCTCTTATTTCTCCGGCGCTTGGAGAGTATTGCGACTGAGGTCATAGGGTACAGTGCATAAAATTAAATAAAAGTACTTAGTGCTCAACCCCTTTTACCATCGAGCGAAATTTTCTCTGAGCTATTGATGGTCACCAAGCGGCGTTTTCGCTCCACTACTGATGGGGGATTTCGGCCCAGAGGGTACAAAGACAATATGTAAATGTAGTATTCATTGCCCCACTTCAAGACCACCAAGTGACTAAGCGCGACCTCAGATGATATCACCAAGCGACTAAACGCCACTATTGATGATCCACCGGGTGACTAAGCGCCACCTCAGATGGTACACCGAGCGACTAAGCGTCGCTACTGATGATAGTTTGGTTCAGAGGTACAGTACTGAAATTTAAACACACAAAGGCAGAAAAGTAAACACACAATAGTCAGCTACGGTTAATATTTTCCCCAATTTTTCTTAGGGTCGAAAAACTGAATTTTTATTGTAAAATAAAAATGATTTTAAGGGTGTAACTTGAAATTTAAGAGGAAAGCCTATCTTTCCCTCTATTTTGAAAAAATCATTTTAGACCCCAAAACTAACCCTTATCTACTAGTCATGGTTCAAAATTCTACAAACAATTATAAAGAAAATAAACTTAACCAAGTAGTTAAACAGGTGTACTTGAATTACTTTCAAGTTCATAAAATAATCAAGAATTAACATAACTTTTCAAAATATGTCTTTATTTGGAGTTTTAATTAAATAATTCTAGTTAGTAACTTAACATTACCTTAATAAAATTTCCCCCTTGATTTTATTAAATTTCAAAATAGTACTTTATTAGATATTCCTAAGAACATTAAAAATTTCAAGATAAAGTTTAACATGAACTATTTAACCCACAACAAGGTCAAGAAGATATTTTATATTACAAACTAACTTAAATGTATAAGTAAACTATTAATTCAAACTCCTAGGTTTAATTAAAACCCATATTTGCATAATCTAATAATTTCATAGTAAGTAATATTTAAAAAAAACAACCCAAGTGACAAAATGTTTTTTAATGCATACAGTAATGGAAAACCTAAAGTATTAAATGGAAATATGTTTGTGCCCCGGCTTGCCGAGTCACTTGTCTATCAAGTTCATGACTTAGGAGAAGGCTTGCCCTGAAGAGAGAAGCTCAAGACTCGAAACTCAAGTGTTGGTTGAAGTATGAAGACTCAACGGATCAACACATGTATGGCAATCAGGGATAGTATTTGATCATAGATGACCTTAGGCAGAACCCAAACCTTAGGACACAGCCACCCCTCAAATTCAACATAACCCTGGGGTCCGATTCAAGCATATGAAAACTTCCTCTCTACAAAACAAATCTTCCAAACTAACCCCTAGAAGGACAAGTGGAGTGACCATTAGGGAGCCTACCTGTCCAGTTAGAGCCCGTGTAAAAGAAGTGAGTGGTAAAGGGAAAAGGAAGTCGAAGAGAAGAAGAAGACGTACATGTGGAAGAAGGAGGTCACGCTAAGGAACATATTGGGGATGAAACTGTCAGCATGGGTGACCAAGATGAGAAATTTGATGACAGTGAAGAAAAAGAAGATATAAATCCAAGGGATCAAAGTGTTAGGTCTGAATATGAAGATGTGAGTAATAACAGGAAGACGAAAGTGATTATGATGCCCCCCCTCTTATTGTCACTCACGCCTTATTTCTCATTCAGGGAACTAACATGGAAAGGACAGCTGATGCAGAGCTGTTTGACAAACTTGGTGTTCTCAAACACTTCAAAAAGGTTGGATGGGAAAACCTTATGAAGTGGGGTGAAAAATTGTATCGTAGGATGGCCAAGAGGATGTACTGCTCAATAAAAGCTCATAAAGAGAAAGTACATTGGTTTTGGCTCTACTTACAAAATAAGGAGCCAGTAGAATTCGGTTCCCCATTGGTAGCTCAATTGATTGGGATACCCATGGCTAAGAATCCCTTCATACCAATCATCCATAGCAAGTTTGAGACAAGGATGAGAGACAAGTAGAACTATGTAAACAAGTTCTTCGAAAAAGGAAAGACAGTTATCTGGAGGAAAATGATTTGGCTCATGTAAGCGGATATGCTTCCAGTATATAGGTTGTTGCACTATTTTTTTGTTCCAATCTCTATCCCAGGCATGGAAACATGGATGATTTGAATCAATTCGTACTGGCTCACTTGCTCGCAGTTGTGACTGGGAAGAAACTATGTCTACCCACTATCATGTGCCAGACCATGCTAAAGTACATCACTTTTTCTATGGCCAATCATCCTCCTATTTTCTACCTCATGTATAGGATAGCACTGCACTTTGGAGTAATGCCCTCCAGGGAGGATAAGCCCCTGTCCACTCGATCTCTAGATGCCACTGCAATCAGTAAGTGTTGAATCTAAAAATCTTACATTTTTACCCTTTAATTATGATTAAGTTAGCCTTGATTTTGTATATAAAAGATACGTTTAATGATTTTTTCTAGTTTTGTAGATAAAAAGATGGAAAGATAAGATTCATGCATAAAACAATGGATAATTGCTGGAAGAGAGCTTAAAATAGAAATTTTAGAATTTTATAATTTAATCATGCCACTTTAGGGTTTTTAATGTAAATTAGATAATCTGGATCCATTTATGAGAGTCTAGATTTATTCAATATTTAGAATTATAGTGGTATTGATTAATTATTTAATTTTAAAATCAAAGTTTGCAATCGAAGAGGCCAAGAGTTGAAATCAAGATCCATGGCCAGAGATCCACTGCAATTGGGCCAAGCTTTGCCCCAAACGCCATACACTGGGCCAGGCCAAGCACTTCAGGCGCATTTCCCAGGTGTGGCCGGGCCAAAGTGAATTCAAGCCCCGAAAGCTTAAGTCCAAGTCCAATTTAAAGATCCAAAGCTCCAGGTTCAAATCCAAGTTTACCAATCCTAAGGCCATATCTATTTTAGGTCCAAACCCAAAAGCCCATATCCATGACCAATCTCACCCATCCAATCTTAACCATCCAATTTCCAATCTCCCATCCACACCATCCATTAATCCAATCAACTAATCCAAACCATTCATTTCATGCATCTCATTTATCCCATGCATTTCATATCATCAAACCTTAGATCCAATTAGTCAATCGAACCCGTTCATGCATCATGATTTGATTTAGGGCATCCAAAAAATTCATCATATAGATTAACCTTAGGATTAGGATCATCCATGCACCATCTGTCCATCCATCCACTTAGATCATCCATCATTCATCATAGCCATTAGATCTTAGGACATTTCATCACAACCATCCACATCATTAGGAAATCCTAAAGCCTCTCCATTCATCCATCACATACATAATTTGCACTAGATCTAGGCCATTCATCATATTATTTATTCATCTCCACCTTTGAATTCAAACCCTCCATTATTTTATCCAATTAACCATGGAACCAAACCAATATTAGCCATCCATTTACCAAACCCTAAGTTAGAACAACTTGAAGCTGAAGCTAGCCTCCATGCGCCCATGCCTTGTCACCACTCTATCCATCCAACACACAGTCCACACGATTTTAGCACCTAAATCTTCTCCACTCACTTAGACCAAAATCCATCCAAATACACTCCTAAGATCCCTACACACCTCATCACCCCAATCCACCATGTCATACACGATTGTTGCATATCTCCTTCCTATCCCATTCGAATTTCATAGTCAAACATCCACCTCATCATCTCATTATCTCATCCATTCATTTGTGCATCCATTTAGTCTTAAGCCGTTCATATCATTGCAGCACCCAAAACCCTAGAACACAGCCAAATTCGAAAATCATAAGGCCAAACCCTAATCCCATTTTTCTCTCATTGCTTTCTTGCATTACACTCTAAGCCAAGCAATGCACACCAAATTCGTGTACACCATAGAGAATACTTAAGTTAGATCTAATCCCAACCTTTCATCCACAAACTTAAACCTAGATTTGATCTTAGCCATCCATTCAATCCCAAGTCCAATAAATAGCCCAGTAACCCACACACCAAACTTGAATTTGACCTAGAACTTGAGAGGACGAAGGTTGGAGCAAAAGATAAAAAAGCAGGAGCACCATTTGAATTTACAAGTGAGAGTTGTAAATTTTTTTTTTACGTTGTCTTTCTTGTATTTAATTTATAAGTGCCTGTACTTTAATTCTTCCATTTAATAAAGTAAAACATTAATTTAGAATCCTAGAACATTCAATTTCTAAAATTTTGTTATGTTTATTTTACTTTTAATTTCAAGATTACAACCATTGTTTATTTAATTGAATATGAGCGCATGCAATAGTTAGGACCTTGATTGTAAGACTTGAATCATGATTACTAAGGTTTGATCAATTAAATTAAAAAGTTGTGAATCTTGTTTTATTAGTAGATATGAATTGCATTTTAGATCTTTACGTGAATTTTAGATCTAGGCTTTTACTTTGTTTACACATCTTGGGTGATGAGCAGTCTATTCCAAACAACCAACTTTTATGTTACTGCATTTTTATTTTCAGTCATTTATTTTCTTTTAATTTAATTTTCTGTCTTTTAATCATGTTAGATTCTATGTTTGTTGTATACTTTCTTTTTCTAACCTAAATCTTGTATGTTTTATTCTTTTTAAATTCTTTAATTCTTGTTATTCTTTTATTCTTTCAATTCTTTGTATTTACACTCTTTCTTAAAATTCATTCAATTAAAGATTGGAGATGTGGTATTTTAATCTTATAACTTGAAATTTTGACTATGATTAAGATTATCATTTAATTCACCATTTTAATTCAAGGACAATTAATTCACATATCTTATTTGCTGATTTTCCAACTAAAGGTTCTACTTATTGAAAATAATTCTTTTTAAAGGAGCACAAATTTAATTTTAATTCATATATTTTGAGATTTTCCTTTGGGTTCGACCTCGCACTCAATCACTATACTATATATGGTTCGTGCTCTTGTGAGATTTACAAATTTAAAATTTGTACAACAGTAAGTCTCTGGGAAAGACTTTATATGAACAACTTCTAGGGGTTGCCTTTATACCTTCTCCCATTCCTGGCCCATACTCCTCCACAGCCCATGTAGGAGAAACTAAAGCAACAGAGGACATAGATAAAGAATTAAGGGTTGACACTGTTAGTTGAAGGTTCCTTGAAGATCGCCTCTAAGTTCTAGAAGATAGACAATCTACAAGGCACAATGCTGTGGAAGACAGATTGGAAACCAAGTTTGATGCCTTGTCAACCTATGTAAAGGAATCCATCCAGAGCTTCATCTCTGCCATGTCGTGCAGCAAAGATGACACTGCTCCTCGTCGCTCCTCCTCCCCACCATCTGGCCTTGCTTAGGATAGTTTTTCTTATGTGATTTTGAAAAACTAAGTTGAAAGTTCCCATTTTCAATGTGCTAAAACATCATGATTGATCCTAGAGGGAAGGTGAATATGTCAATCCCATTTTTAATGGTGCTTACAAATTTCTTGATTATTTAAGGTGCAGCGGAATGTTTATCAATAGATTTGTTTAGTGTGATAATTTCTTTAAGCGATCACACTAAGATTATGTCCCTTTACATAAACTTTGATTATCGATGCTTGTGCTCAATGCATATAATGAGATAATCAATATGCAAATTTGATGTGTTAAGAAGAGTACTTAAATACTAAATACAAATACACACGAATCAAACACCACAAGACCATTTTAAAGTGGTTCGATGAGCCAACCCACATCCACTGTTATGGCTCATTCAACCTTGAGCTATCTGCAAAATTCACTAAGTGGGGACTTACACCTTCACAATTAGAGTAAGAATTCCGCCTCACTCAATCGACTGGGAATTTCACCCACCACTGTCGAATAGGAATTCCACCTATCCATTTGGCCGGGACTTCCACCCACCTCTGTGCCAGAGACAACGCTCCAGAATTTTTTATAGTGGTTACGGGGTACCTCCCCTTAAATCCATTTTCAGAACAAAGGTTTTAAAGAAAATTAAAACCAAGAAGCATTTGCCTTTGAAGATCTTCCATCTGATGTGTGCTTCTTCGAGATCCCACCCATGTATGCCGCTCCGCCTTGTATCCGTCATTTAGCAATCACAGTCCAGGGTGTCAAGGAAACGGGTTTTACCAAAGGTTTCCTAGTTTATGGTTCTCTCCTTCTCACTTTCAACTCTCTCACAACTCAATCCATTTGATTGGTTGTACTTGATTCCCCTAGTGTAAGCACAAGAGAGAGAGTGATCCTTCTGTTGGCCCTTGTTTAAGTTCACTAGTGAATATGAGGGTCCAACTGATTTGTCCGGGATACCAACTAGTTGCATAATGACTGGCTTTTATAGCGAAGGTAACCAGTTGAAGTAACGGTAATGAACTGATAAGTCGGTCATACCGAAGGGTTGGTGACTAGAAATGTTACCGTTATAATTCTGACCGTTATGCATTAAGTGCACGCCCCAACAGTAATATTCTTTCACAGTCGACATGTCGTTGTTGCCGATGGGTCAACACTTATGGTACCGAGAGGTCAGTGCATACGAGAGGCTCGTTATGGTGCAAAACATGCCTGACAGTAGTTTCCACTTTGGAAACCTGTTTCCTAGAACGACCTATCACCCACTACCGAGGGGTCGGTCTAGGTACTCTTGATTGGTCTTTGATTGCCGATATGTCTGTTTCTTCGAGAGTCCAAATAAGTTCAAAGTATCAGAACGCAAGATCTTGATCGAGGAGTCATTGACCACGAGGGGTCGTTTCAGCGTTTCATCGAGGGGTTGGTGGATACAAGACTCTCGATCAGGGGCAAACTCAGAATGACAGTTTAATGCTCCAGAACCTAATGTCATTCGGGTCAATCAGTCTTTGACCACGATGGATCGATCCTGGCTGCACCGAGGGGTCGGTGAGATAAGACTGGTCGAGCGGACAGTGAAATCAAATACCAAGTTGGGTTCCAATTCACTGTCAACCTTCTTCACTAGGTTTCATATGTTTTAACCATTTATTTTTATAAGCCTAGGGATAGTTCTCTCTAAGGTGTGGGTACCACCTAAAGTCATCTATGGCCATTTTACATGTTTTGTGATTTCCATAACGATGAGCTTCAATCCGGTGGAGCATGATCTTTACTCTTGATCATCTTGGGTCTTCAAGCTTCCAGCAAGTGCTTATTTCCGAGTCATGGAATTGACAAACATAGGGGCCTGGCCAATCCGAGGCATAGCAATCTCCCCCTTTGTCAATTTCATGACAAAAACAAGAAGCTAACCATTTACAAAGCCACCCTTATTACAACACATTTGAATACAAAAATATTACATTGATTACATGTACATATTCAAATGAAAAACAAGACTATGGTCTTCACATTTTCTTGTTCAAGTACATAAGCAAGTAACACTAGAAAATCATTAGATGGGTTAGTCCCAAAATATAAATATTCATTTATGGACTAAATAAAATTTGTACTCAAGCTCCCCCATACTCCTTGATTTCCCAGTGACTAACACTACCCATAGCTTATCCAAGCTATCAGTGTTGAGAAGATTTCTCCCCGAATCTTCTTTAAGTTTGATCTCCCAAACTCCAAGCATAAACATTCTCCCTATGTCCATTGGCTTTGATGTCTTCTAGCTTCTACTAATTTCTTTCCCATTTTGACATTTAATTGACAAAGATTAGTAGCTAGACATTGAGATTTAAGCACTCCCCCATGCTTCTTCGCATTTAGTGCTTGACTAGGTTTTGTTCTAACTCATGGTTTTCCCATATGGTTCAATGTACACTTCTCGTGTATCAAGATTAATTTGTCCCAGTACAAACTAAAACTTAGCTTTGCTGATTTCTTCCATGAGGGGAGCAATTTTTCCTATCATTCCTAGAGTCTTTCTCCCCATTCTTCAAGCTGTCTCTCTCATCTTTCTCGACCTAGTTCCCATAAACTTAGTTGCCTCCAAGTTTATTTCTCTCCAAGCTTTCTAGAAAACTTGCATAATCTTTCTTCTTAAGTTGTCATGACCAGTGATAGGAGCTAATCAACAGATATTTTGTGCTCCCCCATTCTCCAAGGTGTGTGCAATTTCACAGCCCGATCCTAAGCTCCTTAACAACCTGTATGCTAGTCTATTTTACAAAATCTATGTGATCAAATAGACATGAGATAGAGCATATTTCATCAAGATTACACGTACAATAAACTGAACCATATCATGTCATTGATGAACCAGTCAGTACATATGGTTAGGAAAAGAAAGGAGAGAGAGAGGGGGGGGGGGGGGGGGGGGGGGGGGGGGCGCTATCCTAAGCAGATTCATCTGAGGAAGATGTTCAATAAAATTTACGAACAATCTCCTTTCCGTGGAGTTTCTCGACAACCACCTTGATCTCGTGTATCCATTCTTCAAGATCATCCATCTTTCTTTCAAGATAGTGGACTCTTTCATAAGAGTGATATTCCTTTGTCGAGGAGATTAAAACTCTCTCAAATATATCTCAGACATACGTTCTGCTTCTTCTTCGGGATCCTCAATTATTATCACTTCTTCTTCAGCTCTATCGTTTGGCGCAGTTTTTGAGGCGGGGGTCTTTCTACGAGGGGTACTCTTCTAAGCAAAGCTGACAGTGCTAGATTCTGGAACATCCCGTGCGAACCTAAGTGATCTCGTGAGGAAATGGGTCTAGACTCAGGGATTTTTCCAGTGGTTGAAGATCGAGATTTAGTTGTCTCCTTTTTCGGCATGGTTGTTGGGGAAGAGCTGACCAAGGATTTTTTTTATCACTAAATCTCACAAACACCGTGACACCCTTACTGATGGAAGTGAAGGAACCAAAAACCCTAAGGTTTTTCGGCAAGATTTTGATCCGGAAGGTCCTAATAGCTGGTCTAGGGCACGGGAGGGGAAAGGAAAATCGCTAGAGCTCAGCAGGAGAAGGAACGATGATTTGAACTGATCTATCATTTTCGCAGAAAGAGACATTTTTAACTGACTCTTTCTAATATACCAACCGGTCGTGACTAATGACCTGTCTCCCTTTGCGATTTTTCCCCTTTCAGACAGTGTTCAGAATTCCAACAATATCGACCTGTCTGTTCCTTCGACTAGTCTATCCTTTGACCTGGGTTGCGAAGGAAGATTGGGTATGTGTGTGTGTGTGTGTTCTTGTGATGTTCATAGTTCTTCAATCTTTACTTATACACCTTTTAATGCCAGTGATGATACATACATTCACACCGTATCTGTGCCATTTGAAGATTTGATTCACCTTTCTAAAAATAGGCACAAACCATGGATTACAGATCTCTTTTCTGGATCCAAATAAGTCCAAGATTCTTTGACACGTTTAATTCACCAGGTTAAGTATATTGTCCAAGTGTGTGGTGTCATAAGATGCGGCATTTCCAGGCTTTAGCAAGGCAAGACATATGAACATAATTCATTCCACATAATTTACAGATTGATGTACATTGGAATGAAACTTAGAGCAAATTAGTCATACATTCATTTCCTGGTCATACAAAAGTGAGGTAAGACCCTTCACACACCGCTGTTGTGCCTATTATTATGTTATTACCCAGAACATGATAAACAACTCTACCACTCTATCAAGACAGTTCTAATTTCTTGAAAGGAATAGGTACTTAAATGGATTATTCGATCATTACTTTTGGTAGGTCACACCAAAACAAAATATCTATTTAATCGACATAGAACATGTTTCAATCCACATAGGATTCGGAAGTTTTAGAATTTTGGAATGAAACGACATTGTGTATGTGTATTAAACCAGTTTTAACCACATACATACCCTATACATGAGGTAATGCGCACATTATATTTATTTCCTAAAGATGCACAAATCACATGGCATATGAAATGAAATAAGATATGTATATTCCACTACAAGAGTGCATACCAACATGTATAACACATATCTTACAGTAGATCAATCTAACAATCAAATAAGAACATGGATCGAATGTAAGATACACAATGATTCCAAAACATGTTTCAAATGTGACACCTATAGTGATATCATTTCTCACATTTGAACCTAACTTTGTGAGACTTGGAATCTGAGTCCACAATTCAGTGATGGCCTTCTGTTAAATCTCGTCTTAGCCATGGGTGCCTTCCCATTTGATCCTATGGTTCCACATTCCAGATTTTCACCATGATGTTTGTCTCTAAACATCTCAGTACATGGTCTTGGAGGATACTACCTTCATCAAGTTCCTTTATTCCATTCTTTTCTTCTCTTAGAGGATATATCTTGGACTTATTCAATGGATGAATTTAATCAATCACCTAATTTAATCAATCACCTGTTTTTTTCAGTACACAAATTTATTGATAGGTGATGTTAACCATTGGGCTAAAAGAGGTGATTTTTCAGTGGATTCTTTCAGCCTCTTTTGTTGTTTCATGTCTTTTAAATATTTTGACGGCATATCATGAAACAACACTGATGAATGTTATATATGTTTGGTTTAAGTGCATAGCTAATTCATCACAAGTCCAAGCAGTTTTGGTCTTTGGGCTGAGTGGTCACGGAAGTTGAAGGTTTATCCAATACCTCTTCCATAGGCATAGACCACTTTCTATTCACCTATTTTCAATTATATTTTTATGATGAAAACATTTTATAGTTCGTCATTCCATTTTTCATCAAAAACAGAGTCTTGGAAATATCATGGTTTTCTCTTATAGCCATTGTTCAAGCACGAATCAGCTCGGATGGTTAGATCCTTTCTCAACAGTACCTTGCTTTGATACCAATTGAAAGTTCTCATTTTCAATGTAACGCCCCGCCCTTTTTTACTCATGCTTTCCGAAAATCAGAGTCTATATATATTTTTTTTTAAAAGTGATAGAGAGCGGGACGTCATGACGCGAGCTAAGTCCAAACTTCTAAAGTCCGACCCTTAACACGCCAACCCTATGTGTGCATGGACTAAGTCCATGAAAACGGTTCACACATAGCAATATAAACTTTGCAGATTAAAATCATAACTGCGGAATTATAATAGAACCTAAATCTATTCCATTTTAGATAGCAAAGTACGTCAAGTCTTTAATCATAATTTAAAGCTAACTTAAAATATCCAACAAACCATTCAGACCATAGCAAAGTGATCTAAGTTATTACATGCCGAATCCTAGCTACTCAAATTACAAGTCCATGAGTATCTTAAGCAAAATAAAAACTAAAAGCATCCAAGCTCCTATGCTTAGCCTTTTTGCGTTCATCGTTCCCCTCGTTTCCTATATCATCCACTAGGGTAGAAGTAGGGCGTTAGAACAACGCGCCCAGTAGGTATTCCATTTAGGGCTAACACATGGTTAGTACAAAACATGCATAATAACATAAAGTCAAAACCATATAAAACAATGCCATGTCATGGTGTCAAATGCAATGAGTCCCACCCATCACAAGTACAAATAAACTCTTGATGGAATTCTCATCATCAAGGTACCCCCACATAGGTCTTTCGGACGCCCCGACGGAGTGTGGCCCCTCCAGTATCTTCTTGATGGGAAATGCACATCAAGGTATCCCCACATTGGTCTTTCGGACGCCCCGATGGAGTGTGGCCCCTCCGGTTGCATATCCTTCACCCCATGCCATGCATGAGATGCTGATGAAACACATGCTATTTTATATTGTAAACATAGCATTAAAACTCACATTTGAAACATATCATTTACAACGTAAATTTATCAAAATAAGATAAAAACATTGTACATAAACCCATGGTTTCAAAGAGGTGGAACCCTACCAAAGACCACTAACGTGTCCTCACGCTTTCGTCCGGAAATTGTTCACAATCGTACACTGCTTGTGAGGTCTATTACCTTATAATATATCAATCAATTAAAACCATGTCCCCCTTTATTTACAATATTTAAGTCCATAAATATGCCTTGGTGGGGTTCAGCCATACAACATGGCCGAACCTCACCCACTTGGTTTTTAGTCCCTCTTTGAGTCCTCTGATCTCTTGACTTAAGTCCAAGATCATACCCCTTTTATTTATTAATCTAATCATAAACAAATTAATCATCTAACATACATAAAACCTTAAGTTCACCAAATCATTCCTCATGGGGTTCGGCCATACACCATGGCCGAACCCATGATCTTTCATTTTTACCCATATTTACATTCTATGCCATTGTTTCCATCACCTTATGTTTTAGGTCCAAAAACATAGGTCCACAAAATATTCCTCATGGGGTTCGGCCATACAACATGGCCGAACCCATGGTCCATTATTTTCACTTAATAACATTCTTGCCATTATTCTATCCATGGCTATTTACCTTGCTTATTTTCATAAGGCTTATGTTCCAAAAATGATCCATACATGTTTCTTTAATCTAAACACATGATCCATGGGGTTCGGCTATACACCATGGCCGAACCCTATGGTCCTTTAATTTCCCTTTTTGGCCATTCTTTCTTTACATGATAATCACATATTTAAGTTACCCATACTTGGGTCCATATCTGATCCATACATCCAATCAAGACATAATACCAAATGACCCATTTACAATCCTTAATTCCTTTACATGGGGTTCGGCCATACACCATTGCCGAACCCTATGTTTCCTTATTTTCCTTAAAAATATATCAAACCTATATGGTTTGATCCTTTGATGGTTCTCATACATACATCCATAATTTTCATGCTTTGAAACCCAATAAAATTATTAACCAACTTCCATGGTTTTCATGATCTAATTGCATCTAAAACCATTAACCATACATCCATTTAAAATAAATCATAAATAACATTTCCCATGGGGTTCGGCCATACAACATGGCTGAACCCTATGATTCATCTTTTCCTCCCATAAATCAAATAACCAATGTCCTTCCATGGGGTTCGGCCATATGGTTCATCCTTTCATTAAATTACCATAATCATTCCCTCAATTTTCTTCCATGGGGTTCGGCCATACACCATGGCCAAACCCTATGGTTCCTTTTTTAAACAAAATTATCAAAATACTTACCGGTTCCGCGACTCCTCCGATTTTCCTTTGCTCCGACTTGTTCTTCAGATCTTTTTCTTCCTTAGCCTCTTTCTACTTGATCTTTCACATAGCTGGCTGTCCTCTCCTTCTCTGCACACTGCCGAGAACACCCTATTGCCAGAGCACCAGCGTCAAGCCTTCCCTTGATTGTGCATGTCTTGCGCCCCTCTTGTCTTATGCTACCTCTGTAACGTCCCGCCCTCTCCGAGAAATCAGAGTCTAACTTTTTTTTTTTTTTTTAAATAACAATAGAATGACATCGGAAGAGAGCGGGCGGCGTCACGACGCGAGCTAAGTCCGGACTACCTAAGTCCGACCCTTAACTGCCCACCCATGTGTGCATGGACTAAACCCTCGATAACAAACCACACATGGAACTAAACAATGTCATGCGGAATAAACTAGACTAACTGCGGAAATAGACTGAATAGATAGCAAGGCACAAGTCATTCTTTTCAGATTACTCAAACAAAGTTAAGATTCATCAAGGCATACTCAAACCATAGCAAATAACTACATTATTACAAGTCCATAAGAATGTATTCAAATAACAGCAATTATAAACCCAATCCAGCACTCAAGCATTTACGCTTGGCTCCCCTCCTGGTCATCAATCTTCTCTTTCCCCTTCCTTGTTCCTGCATTCTCCGCTGAGGATAGAATTAGGGCGTTAGATCAACGCGCCCAGTAGGATTTTCGATTAGGGCTACAACATGGTTAGTATCTAAAAACATGCATATATCATAATATATATGGTCATCAAAATAGGTAAATCAATGCTATGAAAATATGCACATGTAATGAGTCCCTCCCATCATGCATATTCATAGCCATCACTTGATGAGACTCTCACCGTCAAGGTAAATCACAATAACATTTCTCCTGGCGGGACCTGCATCGCCTAAGGAGACCAATGTATTTCTCATCATTATACATTTCTTTTGGCGGGACCTGCTTCGCCTAAGGAGACCAATGTATTATCATCATCATGGTACTACTCCTGGCGGGACCTGCATTACCTAAGGAGGTTTCACAATTGCATCACAGCATATCACCGGAGTGTGGGCTCTGGGTTCCACAATCATCATCCCATGCCATGCATGAGATGTCAATGCATTGTATGTCATTTGTAAATACATATTTCATCATTCAAAACCACATTTGAAACATAAATCAAATACAACATTTCTCATAAAAACTTAATAAAACCAAATCATAATTGTGGTTACAAGTAGGTAGGAAACCTACTGAAGATTCACTTCAGTGTTCGATCTTTCTTTATCGTCTCCCATTCACGACTCGTACGCCGTTCACGTTCCGTTACCGTGTGATGTAACAACAAGTCAATCATACTATCAATTAAATGTCCATTCACATCTAAGACCCAAAAACATCTTGTGGGTTCAGCCATACCCATGGCCGAACCTCACCCACTTTAATTTGATCTCTTTTAATTTGGATTAACACCATCCAATTAATTTATTGACAACCTCAATCCAAAAAATATCACTTGGTGGGGTTCGGCCATATATATTGGTTTGAGCCCCTTTTTTTTCCAAGTCCTTTGCTCTTTTTCTTCATATTTACAATTATGCCACTAGGCTAAGTCTTGTTAAAACCAATATTTATAACCAAACCACCTTAGTGCGGTTCGGCCATACAACTTTGCCGAACCCTACCAATCCAATTTGGATCTCTTAATCCATTCATAATTGTATCAGGCTTAAACTTTAGAACCACTAATCATTTCTATGCAATAGATTCACAACACCATAACCATGGTCCATGGGGTTCGGCCATACATATGGCCGAACCCTATGTCTTGTCCAAATGTTCACTTAGAACCCTTTTAATTACCTCATATTGTTCCATAATCTTCAAATTTGAAACCTTTTGATTCAACCAAAACAGTCCATATAAAATGATCCATGGGGTTCGCCATACACATGGCCGAACCCAATGGTTCTCTTGATTCAATTAGTCCATCATCTATCCATGATTTAAATCAGCGAATTAACCATAACATTAACATGGTTCAGCCATATATTGGCCGACCAAAAACAATAAATTCATCTTCATTTAAATCACATAAGAATCACATGGTAATGTATGGTTTTTATCTCTCAAAACCATCATCATTCATCAAATTCTTTCATGGGGTTCGGCCATCCATGGTGGCTGAACCCAATGCTCTAAATTTCCATCCTTTTCAACCTCATCATCATATTTCAAACCATTGATAAATTCAGCATAACATGACCTAATTAAAACATGTAAATACTTCACCACCGGTATGGTTTTGTGGACTTCACAACCATAGCCCAACCAAATGAATTTCATGGGGTTCGGCCAATCATGGTGGCCGAACCCAATGGTATATTTTTTAACCATTACACAACCTTTATCCAAGATTAAATTCCTTGATACAATCGGCCATACCATGGCCCAAAACATGGCACTGAATTCTATTATTTAAACCTTTTTCAAACATGCAACTTAGGTCTAAATTAACATCTTAAACAGTCCATGGTTTTATCTTACAAAAACCATCCAAATAACCCATTCTTTTCATGGGGTTCGGCCATCCAAATTGGCCGAACCCAATGATACATTTTTTCATCACTTTTTATGAAAGACCAACCAAGGTCTAACGCTTGATAGGTTCGGTCAACCCATGGCCCAATCATGTTTCATTTACCCCATTTTATTAAACAAAACCCATGGAAATACTTACAAAATTTTCCAAGCTTTTCCTCTTGCCTTTCTCTTTACTTCCTGTCTTTCTTAGTGTCCCTTCCTTTGCTGGTTTATGCATAATCAATTGGTGAAGACACCACTGCTGGTTCAGCCAAGAGAAAGGGTTTGGAGAGAGGGAGAGAGAGAGAGGATTCTTAGGATTTTCTTGTGTGAAAATCGGCCAAATGGGGTGGTCATCCTCTTTTGTAAATCAGCCACTTAACCTCTCAATTTCCCTCATAAATTCTTGATCAAACAAAAGGGTCACTTGGCACAACCAAGATACCCATTAGCACCAGCCAATGCAACCTTTGGCAACCCCATGTAATCTCATCTCATTTACATCAATTCCATTTAAGATTTTGCATGGAAACTACCATAACAAGTCCCCAACGTGTGGGACTTGTTTTGGTTTGTTTGAGACCAAAACACCTCCTCATATTCCCTTCAACTCTCTGATTTTATAGTCCCTTTGATTTCCACTTTGACTCAACTAACTCAATGGCCTAACTCACCACATTAAATATCATACATTAATTACACTTGAGTCAACCCAACCATTTAATTTAAATGCAACTCATTCCAATCCAACTCAACCTGATTTGACTCACCATTGAGCTCATTTGAGGGCCCACACGGTCAGCCGTGGTCAATCTTGGTCAACCCAACCCATTGGGTCCCCATTTAGCTCCTTGACCCATTTTGACAACATGACCCATTTATGGGCTGTTTTAGCCATTTGCATTTGGTTTTCACATGTGCATCAAGCCTACCCATTTTTGCTCCACTTGATTTCCAATCAATTCAGCTGAACCCCATTAAATTTGGGCTCACCCAATGGTCTAATAAGTCCATTATGAACCATTGGGTCCAATTGGGTCCTTTGACCCAATTACCCATATTGACCCAAATTGATGTACATTACCCATCCCATGAAATTTGACATTTAAAATGTTCTCATAGGGTCTTAATTTGAGCAATGGGCCCCACTATTTTCTCATTTAACATCATAATTAATAAATTTACCAATCCAAGGGCATTTTTGTAATTATCCATCTTATTGAGAAATTTGGGTGTTACATTATAACCCTCTTTTTAAAATTTTTGTCCCGAAAATCGAACGAAGTCGGGTTGTAAAATAAATTACATAAATAATTCGGGGTGAGCTGTTGTCATCTCTGATTCAAGTTCTCATGTGGTCTCTTCAACACCATGTCGGTCCCATACCACTTTTACGAACTAAATCGCTCTATTTCGCAAGACCCTTTGCTTAGTATCCAGTATCCTAACTGGTTTCTCGACGTATGTCACGTCCCTTTGTACTTCTATGTCTTGCACATTCAATACATGGGACGGATTGGGATTATACTTTCTCAGCGTCGACACGTGAAACACATCATGTAGAGATGCCAATTGTGCAGGAAGTGCTATCTGATAAGCCACATCCCCCACTCATTTTATGATGGGAAACGGTCCCACAAATCTTGGTGACAGTTTCCCCTTTTTCCCAAACCTCATATGTCCTTTCCTTGGCGAGACCTTTAAGAATACCATGTCTCCCACTTCAAATTCCAGAAATCGTCTTCTTTTATCAGCATAACTCTTTTGCCGACTCTGTGCAGTCAATAAGTGCTGACGTATCAACTGAATTTGTGCCGTAGTCTCCGCGACTAATTCAGGTCCAATCAGTGCAGGCTCACCAGCCTCTGTCCAGCACACTGGTGATCTACAAGGCCTACCATATAAAGCCTCGAATGGAGCCATCTGAAGGCTTGCTTGATAACTATTGTTGTATGAGAACTCCACCAGTGGCAAGTGGTCCTCCCATCCACCCTTGAAATCTAACATACATGCTCTCAGCATGTCTTCCAAGGATTGTATCGTCCTTTCTGACTGTCCATCAATCTGTGGATGGAAAACGGTGCTAGTCAGTAGATCTGTCCCCATAGCTGACTGCATGCTTTGCCACACTCTGCCGGTAAACTGGCCATCTCTGTCAGATACTATAGTTCGGGGAATGCCATGTAGCCGAATAATTTCCTTGATGTACCGCCGACCCAACGTCTCAGATGAATCCGTCATCTTAATAGGAATGAAGTGCGCAGACTTGGTCAATCGGTCTACCACGACCCATATGGCATCATTGCCCTTTGAAGATCTCGGCAACCCCATTACAAAATCCATGGAAATGTGCTCCCATTTCCATTCTGGCACTGATAAGGGTTTGAGTAACCCTGGTGGCTTTTGATGTTCAGTCTTAACTTGCTGACAAGTTAGACAATGTGCCACGAATTCCGCCACATCCCTTTTTAATCCGTGCCACTAATAATGCCTCTTTAGATCATGATACATTTTAGTGTTGCCCGGATGATTGAAGACTTTGGATTGATGTGCCTCAATCAATAGCTCTTTCCTACAACTCTTTGGCACATATACTCTTCCCTGGAATAAAAGACCCTGTCTTGATCGTAATTCCCATTCCGGTAGAACTACGCCAGTGGACATCTTGGCCCATATCTCTTCCATTTCCGGATCTGTTTTTTGTTCTTGTTCAATCTTGGTGACTATATTGGACTGTATGATTAAATTATACATACTCCCACGGTTGTTGATATAAAGATTGAACTCTCGAATGGTGTGCAGCATCTCCCATTCTGTTCTGATCAAGCATGCTACCGATGCATGTGATAGGCGGCTGAGGGCATCCGCCACCTTGTTTGCCTTGCCTGGATGGTATCGAAGCGCAAACTCATAATCCGCCAGATACTCCATCCATCTACGCTGCCTCAGGTTGAGCTCCTTCTGATCAAATAAATATTTTAAACTCTTATGATTAGAAAATACCTCAAATTTCTCGCCGTAGAGGTAGTGTCTCCAACTTTTGAGGGCAAAGGCCACTGTAGCTAACTCCAGATCATGTGTGGGATAAAGACGTTCGTGTATTTTTAACTGTCTTGACCCATATGCCACCACACGTTGACCTTGCATGAGTGAACACCCTAGTCCCTCTCCTGAAGGATCGCATTGTACTTCATATCCTTTGCCCCTTTCCGGCAAAATTAAAATAAGAGCTCTTGTAAGTCTCTCTTTCAGTGGTTTCAAATCTCCGGTTGCACTGATCTGTCCACTCATACTTGACTCCTTTCTGAGTGAGTCGAGTCAATCGAGCCACTATTTTGGAAAATTCCATGATAAATTTCCGATAATAACCCTCCAATCCTAAGAAACTGCAGATTTCGGTTACATTCTTTGGCGCTTTCCAGTCTTTCACTGCCGCCACCTTAGCCGGATCCACGGCTGTTCCTTCCTCGGATATAACATGTCCCAAGAAATTTACTTGAGATAGCCAGAACTCACACTTACTGGCCTTGACATACTGTTTATTCTGCCTCAAAGTATTCAAAACTACCCGTAGGTGCTCTGCATATTCTTCCTGACTCTTGGAATAGATCAGAATATCGTCAATGAACACGATTACAAACTGATCCAAATATGGATGGAAGATCCTGTTTATTAAGTCCATGAACATAGCCGGCGCATTTGTAAGTCCAAATGGTATGACTACAAACTCGAATAGTCCATATCGCGTCCGGAAGGTTGTCTTCTCTATATCTTCCTCCCTAACCCATGTTTGATGATAACTAGACATTAAATGAATCTTTGAAAAATGGCTGGAACCCCTCAATTGATCGAACAAATCATCGATCCTGGATAGAGGGTACTTGTTCCGGACTGTTAGCTGATTCAGCTTCCGATAATCAACACACATCCGTAGTGAACCGTCTTTCTTCTTTACGAACAATACTGGAGCTCCCCATGACGATGTGCTGTGTCGGATGCATCCCAGCCTAAGTAGTTCATCGATCTGCTTCTTTAGCTCCGACATCTCTGCTGGTGCCATCCGATAATGTGGTAGAGATACTGGTGAAGTACAAGGGTACAACTTGATTTCGAAGTGGATCTCCCTCATAGGCGGTAAACAAGGGAGTTCCTTGGGAAACACATCCCCAAATTCTTTTACAATTGCCTGAAGTTCAGTAATTGGTGCTTTATTTATAATGATATTATTCAATACCACGTGGTTCAACCCTTCCTGTAATCCACTCTGTTTGTCTGCACGAACCACGTATTGCTTTCCTTCGGGTGACCAAAATGTCATTCTTCGGCGATAGCAGTCAATGTTGGCCTGGAACTTAGCCAACCAATCCATGCCGAATATTATGTCACACTCAGACATGGTAAGCACCAGATAATTGAACTCAAATCTGAGTCCAGCTAGATCAATGTTAACTACCGTGCATATAAGTCCTAATGCCGAGTCTCCGACAGGGGACACAATTGTAAGTGTTGTGGCTAATCTTTGTACTAGAGTATCGGTAGCAGTTATAAATGATGCAGCTATGAAGAAGTGTGAAGCTCCAGAATCAAATAGTGCATATGCATAAGAACTACTCACTACCGCCATACCTTGTATCACCGCATGATCCTCATCTTCTGGAGAAGTTAAAGTAAATAATCGTCCAGCTCCAGTAGGGTTGGACGCCCGTCTCGCCCGATTATATGTCCTGCCTCCTCTTGAGTTAACCGGTTTGACTAGTGGACGAGACGATCCTCTGGAGTGTGAAAGCCTGTTGAGTTTGGGACAATCCCTCTGGAGATGACCCGGTTGATCACAGTGATAGCAGGTGCTCACTCCTCTAGAAGCCTGAGTGACTGCTACAGATTGGGAGGGCTGATTGGGACGAAAGCCCCCAGTAGATCCAACAGATGGCAAGGGTCTATTGAAGTTCGGTCAGAACTTCTTATTGGGTTGATAAGTACCCCTCCCACTCGGCGCTCGACGCTTGTCCACTTGTGCAAACTCTGCCAGTTCCTGCTCCACAATGGTAGCTTTGCTGACCACTTCCGCCAGCGTAGCTGCTTTGAACATGGTCACTCTGGCCCTAATGCTTGGCTGTAACCCACGCTCGAACTTGCGAGCCTTCCGATACTCTGTGTCCACAACGTAGAACGCATAACATGATAAGCTCAAGAACTCCCGATGATACTCAGCTACTGTCATGGAGCCCTGCACCAATGACAAAAATGCTTAAGTCTGTCATTCCCTCTCCTCCTCCAGGAAATAGTTTTCTAAGAACGTCGCTGAGAATTGCTCCCAGGTCATTTCAGTTCTCTCCCTTTCTTGCACAAGCGCTTGTTGTTTCTCCACTACTTCCCATCACTTACCAGCGTCATCTATCAGTGTGACGTGGCCAATAGAATCTTGTGGGCATGACTCTTGATGCTAAGCAGAGTCAATATCTAGGAGATTTTCTTCAACCAGTTCTCCGCTCCAATAGGCCCCTCTCTCCCCTTGAAATAAGGTGGCCGCTGTTGTTGGAAGTCTCTGACCATATTCCGGTCACTGGCCTCACTGGTGCTTCGACCTCCGTTCAGATGTTGTTGGAGGACGGAAGTAACTACAGCTTGTACCAAGCTTTGTAGTTCAGGCGGCACATATGGTATTGGTGTTTGTACGCCGCTGTTGTTGTTCTCCTCTTCCTCCTTATCATCGAGTGATTTCTCAGACCCATGCTGAGGTTCTTCCTCACCTTTGTCGTGTACAAGTTTCTCCTTTATAATTTGAGATAATTCCTCTTCATGTGGAATGAAGGATATCTTTTTTTCCTTCCTTTGATCGTCTTGTCGGGTCTTCCTTTTTGAAGCCCCTTCGCCTAATCCAATTTGCAGTAATTTCTCCTTTCCCTTCTGATTCTTTGGGATCCTTTTCTGTGGTGCCATCTTTCCCTAATTCATGAAAACATTATTGGCTTAGTTTTCTTCACAACACACATTTAATACTAGCAATCCTCATAGAATCATAAAATGGCAAACTTTTATATATATTCATAATTCATCTTTGATCAAGGGTTAATAGGGTAAAACAGACCCTATAAATAACAAAATGCACCCTTACAAAATATTTCCATTTCCCTAACCTTTCTTTCTACCCTTAACCTAATCTTCCGTTGAAGATTCTGCATCATCGGCGAACCTGAAGCGATTATCAGGACATGTCATTGCCACGTGTCCCAATACTCCACATGTCACGCAGGGTATTACCCCTGGTCCTCCAATATAAGGACAATTAGTCCTTGCCTCTCCATTCCCATGTAATCCACAAGCCGGGCAGACAATGCCTAGAGGGTGAGGACAATACCTACAGTTGTGCCCTTCTTGGTTGCACAACTCACACGTATCGTAGGGATCTATCTCCCCAAGCGATTCCATTATTATAGGAACATCTTCCATGGGATCCTCCAGTAAAGGTGCTAGATCCTCTTCATCTTCCTCGGGAGGTTCCATTATCCAAGGAATGTTTTCCATAAGATCTTCCGGAACAAGTGCTAGGTCCACATCATCTTCCTCGCGGGGTCCCTCCTGAAGGTCCATGTTGACTTCCATGCTGGTATTGTTGGAAGCCGACACCAAATCTATTGGACAACTAGGTGTCCATTTATCCCATAACTCTGTATATTCCACGTTGCTTGACATATCTGTGCCACAACATATAGAACATATAAATCAACAACAATCGTTCCAATAAAGAACCAGTCTTGGTTTTGGGGGATTTTTCATGTATAATCTCATGTGCTTTGTTTGGGGAGATTGCCAAATCTTCACACTTTGTTTTCTTTTGTTCTTGGGGAAATCTCTAAATTCCTATTGTTTGTTTCTCAATGTGGGGATATCAGGGGAGTGCATCTTACTTTGCTATGTTTGATATGTCTGTACTTTACTTGCTATCTTTCATTGTCGTTCTCAGATAGATTGTTTAGTCTGAGTTACTCGAAGTAAATTAATCCGGCCCCCAGTCAGCGGACTCCGAAGAGTCGGTCAGTTGGGATTCTTATCTGTCGTGAGACATGAAACCGTCTTAATCTTACTTCGATGATTCAACTTCTCGTTTCGCTCTGTTACCAAATGTAACGCCCCGCCCTTTCTGAGAAATCAGAGTCTAACTTTTTTTTTAAAAATAACAATAGAATGACATCGGAAGAGAGCGGGCGGCGTCACGACGCGAGCTAAGTCCGGACTACCTAAGTCCGACCCTTAACTGCCCACCCATCTGTGCATGGACTAAACCATCGATAACAAACCACACATGGAACTAAACAATGTCATGCGGAATAAACTAGACTAACTGCGGAAATAGACTGAATAGATAGCAAGGCACAAGTCCTTCTTTTCAGATTACTCAAACCAAATTAAGATTCATCAAGGCATACTCAAACCATAGCAAATAACTACATTATTACAAGTCCATAAGAATGTATTCAAATAACAGCAATTATAAACCCAATCCAGCACTCAAGCATTTACGCTTGGCTCCCCTCCTGGTCATCCATCTTCTCTTTCCCCTTCCTTGTTCCTGCATTCTCCTTTGAGGATAGAATTAGGGTGTTAGATCAACGCACCCAGTAGGATTTCCGATTGGGGCTACCACATGGTTAGTATCTAAAAACATGCATATATCATAATATATATGGTCATCAAAACAGGGTAAATCAATGTTATGAAAATATGCACATGTAATGAGTCCCTCCTATCATGCATATTCATAGCCATCACTTGACGAGACTCTCACCGTCAAGGTAAATCACAATAACATTTCTCCTGGCAGGACCTGCATCGCCTAAGGAGACCAATGTATTTCTCATCATTATACATTTCTCCTGGCGGGACCTGCTTTTCCTAAGGAGACCAATGTATTATCATTATCATGGTACTACTCCTGGCGGGACCTGCATCGCCTAAGGAGGTTTCACAATTGCATCACAGCATATCACCGGAGTGTGGGCTCCGGGTTCCACAATCATCATCCCATGCCATGCATGAGATGTCAATGCATTGTATGTCATTTGTAAATACATATTTCATCATTCAAAACCACATTTGAAACATAAATCAAATACAACATTTCTCATAAAAACTTAATAAAACCAAATCATAATTGTGGTTACAAGTAGGTAGGAAACCTACTGAAGATTCACTTCAGTGTTCGATCTTTCTTTAGCGTCTTCCATTCACGACTCGTATGCCGTTCACGTTCCGTTACCTTGTGATGTAACAGCAAGTCAATCATACTACAATTAAATGTCCATTCACATCTAAGACCCAAAAACATCTTGTGGGATTCGGCCATACCCATGGCCGAACCTCACCTACTTTAATTTGATCTCTTTTAATTTGGATTAACACCATCCAATTAATTTATTGACAACCTCAATCCACAAAATATCACTTGGTGGGGTTCGGCCATACTACATGGCCGAATCACACCATATTGGTTTGAGCCCCTTTTTTTTCAAGTCCTTTGCTCTTTTCCTTCATATTTACAATTATGCCACTAGGCTAAGTCTTGTTAAAACCAATATTTATAACCAAACCACCTTAGTGGGGTTCGGCCATACAACTTGGCCGAACCCTACCAATCCAATTTGGATCTCTTAATCCATTCATAATTGTATCATGCTTAAACTTTAGAACCACTAATCATTTCTATGCAATAGATTCACAACACCATAGCCATGGTCCATGGGGTTCGGCCATACATATGGCCGAACCCTATGTCTTGTCCAAATGTTCACTTAGAACCCTTTTAATTACCTCATATTGTTCCATAATCTTCAAACTTGAAACCTTTTGATTCAACCAAAACAGTCCATATAAAATGATCCATGGGGTTCGCCATACACATGGCCGAACCCAATGGTTCTCTTGATTCAATTAGTCCATCATCTATCCATGATTTAAATCAGCGAATTAACCATAACATTAACATGGTTCAGCCATATATTGGCCGACCAAAAACAATAAATTTATCTTCATTTAAATCACATAAGAATCCCATGGTAATGTATGGTTTTTATCTCTCAAAACCATCATCATTCATCAAATTCTTTCATGGGGTTCGGCCATCCATGGTGGCTGAACCCAATGCTCTAAATTTCCATCCTTTTCAACCTCATTATCATATTTCAAACCATTGATAAATTCAGCATAACATGACCTAATTAAAACATGTAAATACTTCCACCACCGGTATGGTTTTGTGGACTTCACAACCATAGCCCAACCAAATGAATTTCCTGGGGTTCGGCCAATCATGGTGGCCGAACCCAATGGTATATTTTTTAACCATTACACAACCTTTATCCAAGATTAAATTCCTTGATACAATCGGCCATACCATGGCCCAAAACATGGCACTGAATTCTATTGTTTAAACCTTTTTCAAACATGCAACTTAGGTCTAAATTAACATCTTAAACAGTCCATGGTTTTATCTTACAAAAACCATCCAAATAACCCATTCTTTTCATGGGGTTCGGCCATCCTAATTGGCCGAACCCAATGATACATTTTTTCATCACTTTTTATGAAATACCAACCAAGGTCTAACCCTTGATAGGTTCGGTCAACCCATGGCCCAATCATGTTTCATTTACCCCATTTTATTAAACAAAACCCATGGAAATACTTACCAAATTTTCCAAGCTTTTCCTCTTGCCTTTGCTCTTTACTTCTTATCTTTCTTAGTCTCCCTTCCTTTGCTGGTTTATGCTTGATCAATTGGTGAAGACACCACTACCGGTTCAGCCAAGAGAAAGGGTTTGGAGAGAGGGAGAGAGAGAGGATTCTTAGGATTTTCTTGTGTGAAAATCGGCCAAATGGGGTGGTCATCCTCTTTTGTAAATCAGCCACTTAACCTCTCGATTTCCCTCATAAATTCTTGATTAAACCAAAGGGTCACTTGGCACAACCAAGACACCCATTGGCACCAGCCAATGCAACCTTTGGCAACCCCATGTAATCTCATCTCATTTACATCAATTCCATTTAAGATTTTGCATGGAAACTACCATAACAAGTCCCCAACGTGTGGGACTTGTTTTGGTTTGTTTGAGACCAAAACACCTCCTCATATTCCCCTTCAACTCTTTGCTTTTACAGCCCCTTTGATTTCCACTTTGACTCACCTAACTCGATGGCCTAACTCACCACATTAAATATCATACATTAATTACACTCGAGTCAACCCAACCATTTAATTTAAATGCAACTCATTCCAATCCAACTCAACCTGATTTGACTCACCATTGAGCTCATTTGAGGGCCCACACGGTCAGCCGTGGTCAATCTTGGTCAACCTGACCCATTGGGTCCCCATTTAGCTCCTTGACCCGTTTTGACAACATGACCCATTTATGGGTTGTTTTAGCCATTTGCATTTGGTTTTCACATGTGCATCAAGCCTACCCATTTTTACTCCACTTGATTTCCAATCAATTCAGCTTAACCCCATTAAATTTGGGCTCACCCAATGGTCTAATAAGTCCATTATGAACCATTGGGTCCAATTGGGTCCTTTGACCCAATTACCCATATTGACCCAAATTGATGTACATTACCCATCCCATGAAATTTGACATTTATAATGTGCTCATAGGGTCTTAATTTGAGCAATGGGCCCCACTATTTTCTCATTTAACACATAATTAATAAATTTACCAATCCAGGGGCATTTTCGTAATTATCCATCTTATTGAGAAATTGGGGTGTTACAACCTCTCTTCCAATCGGTCCTGTATTTAGAAGATGCCGTGACCTTCAATTTAGTAATTCCTTAGTACCGCT
Organism: Chimonanthus salicifolius; assembly: GCA_013350335.1. NCBI lineage: Eukaryota > Viridiplantae > Streptophyta > Magnoliopsida > Laurales > Calycanthaceae > Chimonanthus > Chimonanthus salicifolius. Next base: position 52,065,482 of record CM023540.1, on the reverse strand, counting down.
CTTAATCAAGGGAAAGGACCCCTTTTAGAGATACTTTAGCGCATCAATGTGGATATGCATATCTCACATACACGGCCAAGGCAATCTATATTTAACTTTAGACATCTTCTTTATTTGGATTAGGCAATCGAATGTCATTGCCTAATCCCAACTCATCTATGCGTGTTGCCCATTTAGGACAAACCTTGTGCGACCATAACTCCTTGATTTTCTGAGAGAAAATCTAGCCTTTGTGGTGTACACGTGTGTGTGTCATCCTCATCCAGACAATCCCTTATTTATAGACATATTGCATTACCATTTTAATTCAGCCCCATTTAAATTAAATTGGACCTTATACCATAACCGTTGGGTCCTAACTGGGCCATTGACCGAACGCCTTACCCATCTAAGGTTCATATCCGTTAATTCACAATTAAAATGGCAAATTCCGTAAATATTGATAACATGGAAGTCCGAAGTGTTACAATACAACCCTCTTTTTAAAATTTTCGTCCCGAAAATCGAATGAAGTAGGGTTTCAAACATTTACATAAATAGCTCAAGATGAGCATTTCTCATTTCCGACTCGATTTCCCAAGTGGTTTCCTCAATGCCATGTCGATCCCATACCACCTTGACAAACTTGATCGTTCGATTCCGTAATACCTTTTGTTCTGTGTCCACCACTCAGACAGGCTTTTCGACGTATGTCATGTCGCTTTGGACCTCTATGTCTTGTATGTTCAGTACATGAGAGGGATCAATATTGTACTTCCTCAACATCGATATATGGAACACATCGTGCAAAGATGCCAACTGTGAAGGAAGTGCCAATTGATAAGCCATGTCATCCATCCTTCTTATGATTGAAAATGGTCCCACATATCTTGGTGACAGTTTCCCCTTCTTTCCAAATGTCATGTGTCCCTTTCGTGGCAAGACTTTCAAGGACACCATGTCCCCCACTTCAAATTTAAGGAACCTCCTCCTCTTGTCAGGATAGCTCTTCTGACGACTTTACGCAGTTAATAGATGCTGCTGTATCAACTGTATCTGTGCTGTAGTCTCTGCAACCAACTCAGGTCCAATCAGTGCAGGCTGACTGGCCTCTATCCAGCACACAGGTGATCTACATGGTTTACCATATAATGCCTCAAATGGAGCCATCTGGAGGCTTGCCTCGTAACTGTTGTTGTATGAGAATTCTACCAACGGCAAGTGATCCTCCCATCCACCCTTGAAATCTAGCATGTATGCTTTCAGCATATCCTCCAATGTTTGTATTGTCCTCTCAGACTGCCCATCAGTCTATGGATGAAATGTTGTGCTAGTCAATAGGGTTGTTCCCATGGTCGACTGCATGCTCTGCCACACTCTGCCGGTGAATCGACCATCTCTGTCGGACACAATAGACCGAGGAATACCATGCAATCTAATGGTATCCTTGATATACCGCTGACCCAAAGTCTCAGATGAGTCTGTCATCTTAATGGGAAGAAAATGTACAGACTTGGTCAGTCAGTCTACCACGACCCATATCGCATCGTGCCCTTTGAAGACCTTGGCAACCCTGTCACAATATCCATGGAGATGTACTCCCATTTCCATTCCAACACTGGTAAGGGTTTGAGTAACCCTGGTGGCTTCTGATATTCCGTCTTAACCTGCTGACACGTTAAGTAATGAGCCACAAATTTTGCCACATCTCTTTTGAGTCAGTACCACCAGTAATGTCTCTTCAGGTCGTGATACATCTTGGTGCTGCCCGGATGAATAGAGAGTTTGGTCTGATGTGCCTCAATCAGTAACTCTTTTCTACAGCTCTTGTAACACCCTAGAATTTCAAAATATCAATTTACATGAATTTATTCATATTTATGGAATTGCCATTGTGATTTATTTGATATAAATTTAAATGGGTCAATGGTTCAATCAAGACCCAAAGGATGGTAGATTTGTTTACAAGACAAATAAATGGTTGAGATGTACTCAAACGGGTCAAGATTTGTATTTGGGTCAAATTTTGTTAAATGGGACAAAATGGCCAAATGGGACCCAATGGGTCGTGTATGTTAAGATTAATCATTGAGGGAGCTCAAAATTTAATTGGCTTAAGTTTCATTAAATAATTGAGTTGGAATAAATTGTGGAGGTTAGTGGAGTTGAATTTATGAGTTGAGTTACATTAAATGAATGAGTTGAGATTGGGTGAGTTAAATAAATGAATTAGATGGAATAGTTATTTTAATGAGTGAGGTGAGTGTAAGATGGAGGTATGAACTGGTTGCAAGATTTAACACAATGAAAACGTGGGCTGCAAGGTGATTCCAAGTATGTAACTTCTAAGATAGAGATCAATGGGAGTGGCGTTACATGGGAGTTACAAAGGTGAGGGTGCATTTCAAATTCAAGTTATGATGCACGTTGGAGTAGCATGGATTGATAGTTCATGCATGTAACTCCAAGGATGGAGAATGAATAGAGTTGATGTTTGGTGGAGTTACACAAAGAGATTATGGCATTTCAAATTCAACCCCTAGTCTACACGTTAAAGGAAGGGCAAGAGTTTCATGTCAAAAATGAAACCCCCACTTGGGGCGTTGATGAGCATCAAAAGGATGGGAGTTACACAAGGGCTGAATAAAAAAAAAAACAACTATTACCTTGGCTGAACCGTTGAAGTCTTGGGAGTTTCATCCCAATGATGAAACCCCCAAGTGAGCATAAAGGATTATGTTGAATGCAAATGGGAGTTACAAATGTTGTCACTTAGAGACACCACCCCTTGGGCTGGTTTTGATTAAACAAAAGAGTGCTCATTTTACTCTCTATCTCTACCTCTCCCTTTGCCGTCTTTTTCATTCTCACAACCAAGGACAGCAGCTGATTGATTATCTTCAATCAGTCCTAGGCTGATCTCTTTCATCAAGACAAAAAAATCAACAAAAGGGTTTTGGCAACAAGGTTATCAATTTCAAAACCAAAGTTCATTTTCTTTCTTTCTCCCTCAAATCCATATCATCTGGCTGAAGTATTCCAAGGAGGTTGCAGCAAGGGTGATCTCAGTTAGGAGAACAAGAAGGTAGAGGGAAGGCTAAGGAAGGAGTCAAAGAACCGAAGGAGACGCGGTAGTGGTAAGTGCACTACGAACCTTGACAAATAAGTTGGTTAAGGGATGTGATCCAGCCATTTTGTGTGGCCAGATCCGTCAATGGTTTAGATTAGATATTATGCTGGTTCTAAATAACAAAATATGGACTATAGGGTTCAGCCCTTTGGATGGCCGAACCCCATGAGAAAATTTGGTGAATTCTATGGTGTTTGAAAGGGAAAAATCCATATTATGAAGTGCGGGTTTTAAAGGATTTTTATATGGAATTAAGGTTACTGTTTTGGATCAATTATGAGATGGCCGAATCAGGTAGTTTCCATGGTTAAGATGTGGAGCCTAATATGTACATAATTGATGGAAACATTGTGTTAAGAGAACCATAGGGTTCGGCCATATGTATGGCCGAACCCCATGGACTGTTTTGTTCAATAATTGGGTTAAGTTTATGATGGACATTAGGTAATATTTATATGCTTTGATTTAAGAATAATATATGTTTGTTTATGGAATTAGTATGGATATAATCAGCCATCAAAGATGATGGAAAGATGAACAAACAGAACCAGTTTGGTGAGGTTCAGCCATGTGTATGGCCGAACCCCACTAATGGTAATTGTTGGACATAGTGGTTAGTTTATATGGAGATATGAAGGGTTTAAAAAGGATCAAATTAAGTGGTGAGGTTCGGCCGTGTGAATGGCCGAACCCCACTAAGATGGTTTTATGTTAGGCGATGGAAGTTTAGCTAATTTAAAGCAAAGGTTGGTCTCAATGGCATAATCGTAATTATGGCTGAAATGATCAAAAATAAAATGGTCATATGATTGGATAAATGGGCTAAAACCAAAGTGGTAAGGTTCAGCCATAATGTATGGCCGAACCCTACCAAGGTTCATTTGGGAGTTTGGGTTAATTAGATGGTTTTAATTAAATAAAAAAATGACCAAAGTTTTAATGGGTGAGGTTCGGCCATGGCTTTGGCCGAACCCCACTAAGTGGTTCATGGAACATTAGGCTTTGCTGGAAATTAAATAGACAAATGATTAACTTGCTGCTATGTACATAAGGTATTTGGATTTCTAGAACGGTGTACAAGCCGTGATCGGAAGACGGTTCAAAGGAAGGGTCAAACAAAGTAATCTAGTGTAGGTTTCCTACCTTGTTGTAACCACATATTTTATTTGTTGTTTTATGTTTATTTGAGTAAGTTATTTGAATGAAATGTTATATTTACAAATGGCATGTTTGCATAGACATCTCATGCATGGCATGGGATGATGGTGTTGTAATAGGAGGCCACACTCCGTTGGGGCGTCCGAAAGACCACTATGGGGTACCTTGATGATAAGAATCCCATCAAGAGGAATTCGGAGGCTACACTCCGTCGGGGTGTCCGAAAGACCACTGTGGGGTACCTTGACGATGAGAATCCCGTCAAGAGGAGGCTATGCAGAATGGTAATGGGTGGGACTCATTACATGCTCATTTCATACATAGCATGTTTTATGGAATTTTGACACACATATATTAATATATTATTTGCATGTTTTTACACTAACCTTGTGGTAGCCCTATACGGAAACACTATTGGGCGCGTTGATCTAACGCCCTATCTCTACCCTTAGTGGATGAAGCAGGAAAGTCAAACAATGAGGATCGAGAAGGGGACGAAGCAAAGAAGCTTGGGCGGTTTGAATGATTTAAATGGACTTTGAATGGACTATTTATGGACTTGTTATTTGATTTAATTAGACAATGTAATTTGGTAATTAGATGTGTTGGCATGTAATAAGTAGTTAAGTAGATGCTATGGTTTGGTTTATTTTAGATGGTTTGGAATGAATAGTAGACTAAGGTTATCTAGAAATTTTGGAGAGTAAATCTTGTACTTTGCTATCTTAAGTTATAAATTGAGTAGATATAGGTTCTATTATAACCTCAGTTAGATTAAGACTAAGTTAATTCTGCAAGTTGTATTTGTACCATGTGAGGATCAGTTTTATGGACTTCGTTCATACGCACATGGGCTTGGCCAGTTAAGGGTCGGATTTAGAGATCCGAACTTAACTCGCGTCGTGACATCCTGCCCTGATCACTTGGTTGATTATTATATTTAAAAAATAAAAAATAAACTCTGATTATTAGAGTGAAAAGGGCGGGGTGTTACAGTTGGTATTGAAGCGAAACGGGAAGTTGAATCTTCCAAAGTAAGATTAAGACGGTTTCATGTCTTACTGACGGATAAGAATCCCAACTGACCGACTCTTCAGAGTCCGCTGACTGGGAGCTGGATTAATTTACTTCGTAGACTCAGACTGAACAATCAATCTGAGAACAACAATGAAAGATAGTAAAAGTGCAGTCATTATAGTAGATCTATCAAACATAGCAACATAGGATATACTTCCCCCAATTTTTCCCCCAAATTGAGAAAAACAAACAAATAGGGATTTAGAAAGTTCCCCCAAAAACAAAAGAAAAACAAGTTTACTTATTTGGAAATCCTCCCAAAATTGTGAAAATACAAACTGTACGAGGAAACTAAGTCAATAATGTTTTCGTGACTTAGGGAAATGGCTCCAAAGAAAAAGATCTCTTAGAACCAGAAAGGGAAGGGAAAGGTGTTGCAAATCACGCAACATGAGAAAGTGTTATGCAACACAAAAAATCTGTGCATGAAAAGGAGCCGTCTATACATGAGAAGGAGGTAACCCAACCTGATGAGGAGCGATCTGTCCATGAAAAGTCGCACAATGAGGAAGAATCACAGCACTCTTGGAGGGAAGAAAAGGGAGTGAGAATTCATCACGGAAGGAGGGAGAAGGGAACAGTGGTGTACATATACCACATGTGCCGCCTGAACTTCAGGGCTTAGTTCAAGCAGCGGTAACCTCCGTACTCCAGCAACATATGAATGGAAGTGAAAGTTCCAAGTATGCCAGTGACCGGAGTATGGTTCGGGAATTCCAGCAACAGCGTCCTCCCTACTTCAAAGGGAAGGAAGGGGCTGTGGAGCCGAGCACTGGCTGAAGAAGATCACTCAGATCTTAAATTTACTTAAGATCTCGAGTTATGTTGACAGGATTCTACTGGCTACTTCACAACTGATAGAAGATGCCAGTAAATGGTGGGAGGTGGTGGAGAAGCAGAGGGCACTCATACCAGTTAGGGAGAGAACGGCCATGACATGGGATGAGTTTTCAGCAACCTTTCTAGAACACTACTTTCCGGAGGAGGAGAAGGAGCGACAGACGCAAGCCTTTCTGTCCTTGGTATAGGGCTCTATGATGGTGGCAGAGTATCACCAGGAATTTCTCAGTTTATCCATCTATGCATTCTATATGGTGGACACAGATCATCGCAGGGCAAGGAAGTTTGAGAGGGGTCTACGGCCAAACATCAGGGCCAAAGTGACCATATTCAAGTGCACCACATTGGCTGAGGTGGTCAGCAAGGCCACAATAGCAGAACAGGAGTTGAATGCAATGGTGCGGTTTGGCCGAACCCTACCAAGGTTCATTTGGGAGTTTGGGTTTTAATTAAATAAAAGAATGACCAAAGTTTTAATGGGTGAGGTTTGGCCATGGCTTTGGCCGAACCCCACTAAGTGGTTCATGGAACATTAGGCTTTGCTGGAAATTAAGTAGACAAATGATTAACTTGCTGCTATGTACATAAGGTTTTTGGATTTCTAGAATGGTGTACAAGCCGTGATTGGAAGACGGTTCAAAGGAAGGGTCAAACAAAGTAATCTAGTGTAGGTTTCCTACCTTGTTGTAACCACATATCTTATTTGATGTTTTATGTTTATTTGAATAAGTTATTTGAATGAAATGTTATATTTACAAATGGCATGTTTGCATAGACATCTCATGCATGGCATGGGATGATGGTGTTGTAACCGGAGGCCACACTCCTTCGGGGCGTCCGAAAGACCATTGTGGGGTACCTTGATGATGAGAATCCCATCAAGAGGAATCCGGAGGCCACACTCCGTCGGGCAGTCCGAAAGACCACTGTGGGGTACCTTGACGATGAGAATCCCGTCAAGAGGAGGCTATGTAGAATGGTGATGGGTGGGACTCATTACATGTTCATTTCATACATAGCATGTTTTATGGAATTTTGACACACATGTATTATTATATTATTTGTATGTTTTTACACTAACCTTGTGGTAGCCCTATACGGAAACACTACTGGGCGCGTTGATCTAACGCCCTATCTCTACCCTTAGTGGATGATGTAGGAAAGTCAAAGAATGAGGATCGAGAAGGGGACCAAGCAAAGAAGCTTGGGCGGTTTGAATGATTTAAATGGACTTTGATTGGACTATTTATGGACTTGTTATTTGATTTATTTGGACAATATAATTTGGTAATTAGATGTGTTGGCATGTAATAAGTAGTTAAGTAGATGCTATGGTTTGGTTTAGTTTGGATAGTTTGGAATGAATGGTAGACTAAGGTTATTTAGAAATTTTGGAGAGTAAATCTTGTACTTTGCTATCTTAAGTTATAAATTGAGTAGATATAGGTTCTATTATAACCTCAGTTAGATTAAGACTAAGTTAATTTCGCAAGTTGTATTTGTACCATGTGCGGATCAGTTTTATAGACTTAGTTCATACGCACATGGGCTTGGCCAGTTAAGGGTTGGATTTAGAGATCCGAATTTAACTCACGTCATGACATCCCGCCCCGATCACTTGGTTGATTATTATATTTTAAAAAATAAAAATAAACTCTGATTATTAGAGTGAAAAGGGCGGGGTGTTACAGCTCTTAAGCACATATATCCTTCCTCGGAATACAAGACCCTGTCCTGGTCGTAACCCCCATCCTAGTATGACTTCACCAGTAGACATCTTGGCTCATATCTCCTCCACTTCCGGGTCTACCCGTTGTTCCTGTTCAATCTTGGTAACCATGTTGGACCGTATGATCAAATGGTAAATACTCCCATGGCTATTGATATATAAATTGAACTCTCGTATGGTATTCAACATCTCCCATTTTGTCTTAATCAAACATGCCACTGATGCATGTGATATGTAGCTGAGGGCATCTGCCACCTTGTTCACCTTGCCAGGGTGATAACGAAGTGCGAATCATAATCCTGCAGATATTCCATCCATCTGCGCTGCCTCAGGTTGAGCCCTTTCTGATCAAACAAGTACTTCAAGCTCTTATGATCTAAAAACACTTCAAATTTCTCGCCATATAGATAATGTCTCTAGCTTTTGAGAGCAAAAACCACTGTGGCTAGTTTAAGATCATGCGTAGGATAGAGGCGTTCATATATTTTCAATTGTCTTGAACCATAAGCTACCACACGATGAGTTTGACTGAGGACGCACCCAAGTCTCTCTCCTGAAGCGTCGCATTGTACCTCATAACCCTTGCCTCTTTATGGCAAAATCAAAATAGGAGCCGTTATAAGTCTATCTTCCAGGTCCTCAAACCTCTGGTTGCACACATCTGACCACTCAAATTTGACTCCTTTCTGAGTGAGCCGGGTAAGTGGAGATGCTATCTTGGAGAAGTCCATGATAAACTTCCTGTAGTAACCAGCCAATCCCAAGAAGCTACAGATCTCGGTTACATTCTTTGGTGCTTTCCATTCTTTCACTGCCGCCACTTTAGCTGGGTCCACGGCTATACCTTCTATTGATATGACATGTCCTAAGAAGTTAACCTTGGGTAGCCAGAATTCACACTTGCTGGCTTTGGCATATAGCTTGTTCTTCCTTAAAGTGTCCAGAGTTTAAGGTGCTCTTCCTGAGTTTTGGAATAAATCAAAATGTCATCAATAAATACAATGACAAATTGGTCCAAGTAAGGACGGAAAATCCTATTCATTAGATCCATGAACACAGCCGGTGCATTGGTGAGTCCAAACGGCATGACTACAAACTCATATAGTCCATACCGCGTTCTGAAGGCTGTCTTTTCTATGTCCTCCTCCCTAACCCTGATTTGATGGTATCCGAACATCAGGTCAATCTTAGAGAAATGACTGGAACCTCTAAGTTGATCAAATAGATCATAGATCATGGGTATAGGTACTTGTTTCTGACTGTCAGTTGATTCAGTTTTCGGTAATCCACACACATAGGGAGTGAAACATCCTTCTTCTTCACAAATAAAATCGGAGCTCCCCAAGCCGATGTACTGTTTCGGATGCAACCCAGATTGAGCAGTTCATCAATCTGCTTCTTTAGCTCGGACATCTCCGCTGGTGCCATCCGGTAGTGTGGTAATGACACTGGTCCAATGCCAGGGTATAGCTTGATTTCAAAATTGATCTCCCTCATGGGAGGCAAGCTAGGGAGTTCTGTTGGGAATACATCCGCATAGTCCTTTACTATTGCCGGAAGTTCAGCCACTGGTGCCTTGTTGATTCTGATACTGTTCAATACCAGATGACTCAGCCTTTCATGCAGTCTGCTTTGTTTGTCAGTACGTACCACATGTTGTTTTCCCTCGGGTGACCAAAATGTCACCCTGTGGTGATAGCAATCAATGTTGGCCTGAAAGCTAGCCAACCAGTCCATGCCGAAGATAATGTCGTACTCTGTCATATCGAGTACCAAATAGTTGAACTCAAATATGAGTCCAGCGAGTTCAGTATTCACTGTTGTGCATATAAGCCTTAATGATCTGTCTCCGACGGGGGATACAATGGTGAGTGATGTGGACAGTTTTTGTATTAAAGTTCCAGTTGCAGATATGAATGCAGCAGATATGAAAGAGTGGGATGCTCCAGAATCAAATAAAGCAAAGGCGTATGAACTACCGACTACCGCCATACCTTGAATCACAGAGTGATCCTCTACTGCTGGAAGAGCTAAGGTAAACAATCGTCCAGATCCTGTAGGCGCTCGTCCTGCCTGGTTAAATGTCCTGCCTCATCGTGAATTAGCTGGTGTAAGTGGTGGGCGAGATGAACCTCTGGAATAAGAGGGTTTGTTGAGTTGTGGGCATTCCCTCTTAAAATGGCCCGGCTGATCACAATGAAAGCAGTTGTTCACCCCTCTGGGAGCTTGAGTGACTGATGCAGATGGGGAGGGATGATTGGGACGAAAGCCCCCTATTGACCTAGTGGATGGTGAGGGTCTGCTAAAGTTCGGTCGGAACTTCTTGTTGGGCTGAAATGTACCCCTCCCACTCTGAGCTTGGCGGTTGTCAAAACTCACTAACTCAGCCATCTCTTGCTCTGCTATAGTGGCCCTACTAACCACCTCTGCCAATGTAGCTGCCTTGACTATGGTTGCCTTGGCCCAAATGTTGGCCGAAGGCCCCGCTCAAACTTGTGTGCCCTTCAATACTCTGTTTCCACCATATAAAATGCATATCAAGACAAACTGAGAAACTCCTGGTGGTACTCTGCCACCGTCATGGTACCTTGTACCAAAGATGGAAAAGCTTGAGTCTGGCGCTCCTCCTCCTCAGGAAAATAATGGTCTAAGAAGGTAGCTGAGAACTAATCCTAAGTCATTGCAGTCCTCTCTCCTTCTGGAAGAAGTGCTCGCTACTTCTCTACCACCTCCCACCATTTACCGGCATCATCGATCAGTTGTGACGTGGCCAGTAAAATCTTGAGTAGGGTCAGGATCTGAGTGATCTTCTTCAGTCAAGGACTTTATGCATGAACCATGTATGGAATGGTGAATGACCAAGGATCATGGTTTGGCCCTTGCATGGCCAAACCCTAAATTGTATGTGTAAGAACCATCAAGGACAAAAAAGGGATTGATGACGTTCGGCCATGGTGTATGGCCGAACCCTATCAAAGGATTATAATCTTGGATGCATGATTTTAAAATGGAAATGATGAACCATAGGGTTCGGCCATGGTGTATGGCCAAACCCCATGGAAGGTTATTGATGATTTTAAAAGGTTTTACATGGAGGTATATTGTTGATGTTTAAAGGGTTTTAAAATGAGAATGATGGATGGAAGTTGGTAAATGTTAATGGTGGTAAATGGGTCTAAATGATGTAAAAGGGTGGAGAACCATGGACCATGGGTTCGGCCATGTTGTATGGCCGAACCCTATGGGGAAATATTGAATTGGTTACATGTATTTAGATCATGGAAGTAAGGAGGAATGTTATTGATTTTTGAATGGTCTCAAAGGTTATAATGGTGAAGAACCATGGACCATGGGTTCGGCCATGTGTATGGCCGAACCCCATGGAGAGATATTGTTGGACTTACATATATCTAGACCATGAAGGTGATGGAGAAATGTGCTCACCTTAATAAGTTTTTAAATATGGTTAATGATGATCTAAAAGGATGAACCTAAGTGTATGGTTAAATCCCTATGAAGAGACTTGTTTATGAACCTAAGATTGTGAATGATTTAAAAAGGGGAAGATGGAAAAGAAAATGACATCATGGGTTCGGCCATGGTGTATGGTCGAACCCCATGGACCATTTTAATGAGCCATTTAGAGATTTAAGCATGATTAGAAATCATTAATGGTTTTATGTTTATGGATCAGTTATGGCCTAGACATGTTTAAATGAATGAGATGTTTAGTCATGAACCTATGTTTTTGGACCTAAACATAGGTGATGGAAATAATGGTAAAGAAGTAAATATGGGTAAAAATGAACGATCATGGGTTTGGTCATGGTGTATGGCCGAACCCCATGAGGAATGTTTTTGTGGACTTAAGTGGTTATTAATGTTAAATGATTAATCTATAAGTGATTAGATTAATGAAACAAAGATGGCATGATCTTGGATTTAATTTAAAAGATCAAAGGATTGAAAAGAAGGGCACAAAACCAAAGGAGTGAGGTTTGGCCATGTTGTATGGCCGAACCCCACTAAGGAATATTTGTGGACTTAGGGTTTCTTAGATGGTTGAACTTATGTGGATTGGTTAATAAATAAAAGAGGGACCCAAATTCAAGTGGGTGAGGTTCGGCCATGTTGTATGGCCGAACCCCACTAAGGCATGTTTATGGACTTAAACATGGGTGGAAATAAAAACGGATCATTGTTTTAATGTATTGATATGTAATAAGGTAACGGGACCTCACAAGCGGTGTACGATCGGTGATCGGTTTCCGGACAAAAACGCAAGGATGCTTTAGTTGATCATTGGTAGGATTCTACCTCTTTGAAACCATGGTTATGTAATATGGTTTAACTTCTTATTTTGATGGTTTATGTTGTAAAAATGTTATGTTTCAAATATGAGATTTTAAAATGCTATGATTTGTATAATTGCATAGCATGTGGACATTTGCATCTCATGCATGGCATGGGAGGGATGATATGTAAGTGGAGATCCACACTTCGTCGGGGCGTCCGTAATACAATCGTGGGGGATACCTTGATGAGGAGTTTTCCATCAAGAGGTAACCGGAGATCCACACTCCGCCGGGGCATCCGTAATACAATCGTGGGGGATACCTTGATGAGGAGTTTTCCATCAAGAGGTAACCGGAGATCCACACTCCGTCGGGGAGTCCGTAATACAATCGTGGGGGATACCTTGATGAGGAGCTTTCCATCAAGAGGTTACTATGTATTTGTGATGGGTGGGACTCATTGCATATGATAGCATAGCATGGCATTGAATCAGTGTGATTATGATCGTTATTATGATGTAATGTTTCTGGTTTTTATCGGTATAATTGAATCTCTATTATCATACATTGTTTTGGATATGATGCTTTATAAGTATGGTATGATTTATTATATCTGGATTTGATATATATTATATCTGGATTTTTTGTACTAACCCATGTGTTAGCCTTACTTGGAATACCTACTGGGCGCGTTGTCTAACGCCCCTACTTCTACCCTAATTGATGACACAGGGAATGAACGGAACGAGGAACGAGATCAGAGCCAAGCTTAGGAGCTTGGATGATTAAGTTATATTTTGTTTAAGTTATTCATGGACTATGTATTTGAATAGCTAGCATTCGGGATTGTAATAGTTAGTTATATTTGTTATGGTTTGGATGGTTAATATTAGATATTTAATTTAAGGTAATTATTATTAAGTGTTGGACTATTTTGCTATCTAAAAATGGAATAGAATTGTTATTCTATTAGTATTTCGCATGATTTATTCCGCATGTTAACTTGACTACGTGTGAACCGTTTTAGTGGACTTGGTCCATGCACACATATGGTTGGCCAGTTAAAGGTTGGGCTTTGGAAGCTCGGACTTAGCTCGCATTATGACGTCCCGCTCTCTATCACTCTTGTTTATTTAAAAAAAAAATGGACTCTGATTTTCGAAAAACGAGTGAAAAAGGGCGGGGCATTACACAATGTAGCCGCCATTGAAGAATACAAAGATGTGTCTTTAATGAGGGTTGATGATTTGGTAGGATCCCTTCAAACCTATGAGCTTCACTTTGATGATGAAAAACCTTAGAAAAAATCAATTGTTCTAAAATCTTGTCTAAAAACTAAATTTAAGAGGGATGAAGAATATGATGACTCACAAAGTGATACAGCTAAAGAGGTTGCCACTCTTGCTAAAAATTTCTTAAAACATTTTAATATGAGGAAAAAGAGAAGAAGACTTAATAAAAAAGACTATAGATAATTCAATAAAAGTAAAACACATTTTCTAAAAGAAAAGTCAAAAGATAGATTTAAAGAAAAATCCAAGTCCAAAGAAACTCAATGTTTTAGTTATGATGGATATGGGCACTTTGTTAATGAATGTCCTTCTAAGAAGAGATCTTAAAAGAAAGTCATGATCACTATGGTGGAAGAAGACACATCACAATTCGAAAGTGAATCCGATGTGTCAACCCATGAAGATGTTGTCAAGATGAAAGGTTTCATTGCTTCCATTCTTATGATCGTAAAAATGCTCCAAATGTTGAAAGTGATAGTGAAGGATCAGCCTGTGAGGATGATGGCTTACAAGAAGCTTATGATGCTTTGTTATTAGAAAGCAAGATTTAGCTAAAAGACTTATTAAATCTAAAAATGAAAATGTAAAATTGAAAAATCAATTAAAAACTGAAGAAGAAACATTTGAAAAAGATTTAAAAATTGTTCAAGATGAAAATCTAAATCTTCAAGAAAAACTCAAATTTACTCAAGATGAAACTTTAAAACTAAAGAAAGATTAGTAAAAAATTAGAAGTGAAAAACAAAAACTGGAATTTGACTTACATCAGTTAAGGAGTCACAAAATAAAATTTGAAGATAAATTTACTCAAGGGAAAGAAAAACTTGAAAACTCTTAAATATTGGAAAATAATTTGGAGATAAAACTGGTCTAGGTTTCGATAAGAAATCCAATTCCAAAACTGTTTTTGTGAAATGTGAGCATTCCATCTCTAAATCTTCTAGTGTGACTTGCTACTATTGTGAAAAGTTGGGTCACCTAAGGTTTGAATGTCCCCTAAGAAAGAAGCATCATAAAGAGAAGTTCACTTCTGTCCAACCAAAGGTACATCATAGAAGGAACAATGTCACGCAAAATTTTCAAAGAAGAGATCAAAATCAACTCTTAAATAAATAGTAACAGATCTGCTAAAAGAGTTTCTCAAACATAGAACTGGCTCAAAGAATTCCAATTCATCCCTTCGGCCATCTTCATTCAATGCGAAATGGGTTTAGAAGGTAAGAGGGTGTGTTTAGGCCCCTTGATGTTTCCTCCATGTGCCTAATGGGAAAATGTTTTTTTGAGGATCTGACAAATTGGTTGGTGATGGATCTTTCTTAGCTTCAAATATTGGAATAAGTGCTTATTTAAAACTGATGTCTTGTTAAATCTGTTTCTCCATGATATTATTGCGTAGTACCCTTTGTCAATTTATAACAAAAAGGGGGAGAAAATGGTACTAATGTTGAGGGGGAGAAATTTCAAAATCCCACCTAGTTGCCTATGTCTTTTGCAGGAAGTTTTTTACAGGCACCATTTCAAGGGGAGAAAAGAAACAGGGAGAGAGAAGTGTTAGTGCAAGAAATTCAAGTCTTGATATGGTAATTGTTTGAGTTGTACTTTTTTAAGGGCTTGTATTTCATTCTAAAGGGGTTCAATGAGATGCATTTGTTAGAGTCTAGGTTTTGTCACGAAATTGACAAAGGGGGAGATTGTTAGGGCCTTGGTTTGACCGAGTCTATGTATTGTCAATTCCATGACCGAGTGTGACTGTGTGTTGGACCTTGCCTTGGACTATACATAGAAGAGGCTACACCGAACATGTGATTGGCACACAGGTAAGAGGAATATAGTGGACCTTAGGTCAAGCCTAAACATCTTAGAAATCAATGGTTAATAAATTAGAAATCTGAAAAATGTTTAGTCTCAGCCTTAAGGCCTCAAGCATTTTGTCGAGGCCTCAAAGATTGTCCATAACTGAGTGAAAATTATGACAACTGGACTTCAGCGTGTGATCTCAGGGCCATCTGTCCTTTTACCAATTATCTTACAAAATATGGTATGGAAAATCTAAAAAGGGTGGAAAGACTCCTCATGATTTCAAAAATATCTTATGCCTTCATTGTAATTGGCAATCATGGTTATAATTGAAAACCTTGATAAGGCTCCTCAATCTAATAAGGGATAAAAGTTTCTCTGTGATTTGCAATCACATGCAAATCTGGAAATTCCATAAGTCTACTCAAGTGGTTGACAATCTTACAAATCTGGAAAATTTCAAGAGGCTCCTCTTGATTTTTAAAAAAAAAAAATTGTGGAAATCTTTTTGCCATCACATGATTAGTTAATTGAATAATCTGATTGGCAATCATGGACACGTGGTGGATGAGTGAGCTGGTCTTTGCCTAAATATTAGTAAGATTAAAGTTTGAAATTTGAAATTAAAGTGTGTAACTTCACATCCACACCATCCAACTTCCATCTTAGATCTTAATCTTCCATCTCACATACCCAATTAGGACAAACCTTAGATCCACCATCAAATCTAACCCATCCATTCATCTATCATTAGATCTAAGTCATCCATCATCATCATGATCATCTTAACTTTAGATTAGTGTTCATCCATGCATCACCTATTAATCCTTGCATTCATTTCATGCATTGATCATTTTAGCCATTAGATATTAGGTAATCCAATCTCATCCATTCATAACCCTAAGCAATGAACAACTTGTAGTTCAAGCTAGCCTCCATGTGCATTTTACACATCACCATCCCATGATTTTTGCAACCTAAAACCTCTCCATGTATTTAGACCTAAAACCATCAAGATACATTCCTAGGATCTTGACGCACCTCATCTAGACCTAAAACCATCAAGATACATTCCTAGGATCTTAACGCACCTCATCATCCCCATCATCCATGTCATACATGATTTTTGCACAACTCAATCCCTCCATTCGAATTTCACATGAAGTCAACCCTCCATTTCATCTTCCTGTCATCCATCCATTCATTCATCATCTCATTGCACAAACCCTAAAACTACATAGCAAATTCGAATTTTCATTACCATTCCAGATCCTATTTTCTCTCCCAATCTCCTATCTTCCCTCCACCTTGACTTAGCCACCAAGGAATGCCATAACAAATTCTGTGACTCTCCTTGTGCAACCCTAAAATCCAAAATTAAATCTCCATCATCCATTCCCATTTATATCCAATCCAGTCCTTTGATTTCACAACTTAAGCCTTGATTTAATCTAAGCCATCCATCTCCTTTTGAAGTCTATAAATACCTCATTACCCAAGAGATAAAATTCGAATATGACCTGGAGTTCAAGAGGACTAGAGGCTGAAGAAAGACTAGAAGACAGAGCACCACACGATTTTCCAAGTGAGCAATTAATTTTGCCAATTTAATTTTATTTATTCTATGTAATTTCTTCCAAGACTTGTACTTTAATTCTTCCATTTAATAAAGTGAAACATTCATTTAGAATCTTGGAACATCCAATTTTTAAAATTTTGTTATGATTATTTTACTTTTAATTTCAAGATTGCAACTTTTGTTTGTTTGATTGAATATGAGCGTATGCAATAGTTAGGATCTTGATTGTAAATTTTGAATCATGATTACTAAGGTTTGATTAATTAAATTAAAAAGTTGTGAATCTTGTTTTATCAGTAAATATGAATTACATTTTAGATCTTTAAGTGAATTTCAGATCTAGGCCTTTGCTTTGTTTACACATTTTGGATAATGAACGGTCTATTCCAAACAACCAACCTTTACGTTACTGCACTTTTATTTTCAGCAATTTTTTTTCTTGCAATTTAATTTTCTGTCTTTTAATCATGTAGATTCTTTGTTTGTTGTATAATTTTTGTTCTAACCTAAATCTTGTATGTTTTATTCTTTTATTCTTTTAATTCTTTGTATTTACACTATCTCTGAAAATTCATTCAATTAAAGATTTGAGATGTGGTATTTTAATCTTATAAATTTTAATTTTGACTATGATTAAGATTATCATTAAATTCACCATTTTAATTCAAGGACACATCTTATTTGCTGATTTTCCAAGTTGGATACCTGACTCATATAAAGGTTCTACTTCTTGAAAATAATTATTGTTAAAGGAACACAAATTTGATTTTAATTTATATATTTTGAGGTTTTCCTTTGGGTTCGAACTCGCCCTCAATCGCTATGCTATACATGGTTCGTGCGCTTGTGAGATTTACAAATTTAAAACATCAACAATGCAGCATTTCCAGGCTTTTAGCAAAGACAAGGCGTATATGGACATAGTTCATTCCACATAATGTATAAACTAACCAGTATTAGAATGAAACTTTAAAGCACACAAATCATACATTTATTTCCTGATTTGAATACATTGATCGAGCATACAGAAATGAAATATGACACTACACACACAATTCTTATGTATATTATCATGTTATTACCCAAAACATGATAAACATTTTTACCATTCTTTCAAGAATGCTTTAATTTCTTGATAGGAGTTGGTACTTAAATGGATTATTTGATCATTACTTTTGATAGGTCACATAAATCAAAGAAAATCCATTTAAAGATAGAGAGTATGCTTCATTCCACATGGGATTCACAAGTTTATGAACTTGGAATGAAAAGACACTGTGTATATGTACCATATCAGCTGTAATCATATACACATCCTATACATGAGGTAATGCACATACTATTTTCATTTCCTAAAGATGCATAAATCACATGGCATATGAAATAAAATGAGATAAGTATATTCCAATACCATAGTGCATACCTATATGTACAGACAAGTATCTTGACATAAGATCAATCCAACAATAAAAAAAGATCATGGATTGAATGCAGGATACAAAATGATTCCAAAACAAGTTTCAAATGTGACACCAACAATGGTATCCCTTCTTACATTTGAACATAACATTGTGAGACTTGGAATCTAAGTCCACAATCCGATGATGGCCTTTTCTCAAATCTGGTTTTGATCTTGGGTGTTGTAACACCCGGATTTTTCAATGCATAAATATATTGGATTTTGTCTATTTAAATTGATTAATTGGTTGAATTTAAGATTTATGGATGAAATGGACCTCAGATAGGTAAAGGAGTTGGGTCAATAACACAGTTAAGATCCAATGGATCATGGATAGAGTATGATTGAAAATAATGGGGTAAGTGTAATTAAATGAGTCAATGACCCAATTGGGACCCAATGGGTCATAAATGAGCAAATTGTAAGTAAATAGGTGGGTTTAATCTAATTGGGTCAGCTGCTCAAATTAAGGCCCAATGTATAAATCCACCTCTTCAAGTGAGGTGGCATGTATGTGAGGTGGCATTGCCATGTGGTATGCATAGAAGCCAACTAGGGAAGGGACCACATCATCAAGGCCAAGGTGGGACCTAAATACAATAAGGTGCATGGTCGGCTAAGCCATGGTTGACTTGGTCAACCATAGGTGAGCTCAAATGTTTAGTTGAGTTGTTTTGAGTTGAAAGGGTAGTGGAAGAGACTTCCATCTCTAATGAGTTGGATGGGGAGGTGGAGAGTTTCCATCTCAATGGATAGAACTCGATGGGAGCTAGGTGTCTCCTTGGTTAGACCAAGGGACACCTTGAACAAACCAAAAGTAAAGAGGGGAAGAGGAAAAACCTTGGCCTGTTACAAAGGGGTTCAACCAAGGGGCACTTCACACCCCTTGGCCAAATTTCACCTTTTGGAAAAAAGAGAGTTCTCTCCTCTCTTCTCTATCTCTTTTCCATCTACATCATCGACACTTGGAGAAGGTTGCTGAAGAACAAGAAGGGAAGGAGAAGGACTAAGGAGTAAAGACAGAGCAAAAGAAAGGAGGAGACGGGAAAATGTATGTCTTAAGCTTAAGAACAATGGATGATTAAGGCTAAGGGTGAACCATAGACTTGGTCATGGAATGGCCGAATCTATGGGTTCCACAATCCATGGAATGGATGGCTAAACTGTTGTAAGCCATGGAATGGACATGTGTTGGAAAGCAACAACCAAGAAATTAAATTTTTAATTATGTTTAATGGCTTAAGATAGGAATAGATTGTGAAAAGACTCTAGCTTTGGCTTGAGGATAGAGTGAACTCACTGTGAGTGAGATGAATGGTCTTATTTATGCTTAAAAATAATAAGGAAAGGATTCCATGAAGAAGGGTCAAGTCAAATAAACAAACAAAGTAGACTGACAAACAGTTAGTCGACTGAATCAGGGATTCAGTCGACTGAACTGGTCTGGCTGAAGAAAGAAAACCATTTCTGGGAGTTTCAGCTGACTGAATCTTTGGATTTAGTCGACTGAACCATGTCTAGATTAAAATATAAGGGGTACAATGATGTTTTAGCCGACTGAATATGGAATTCAGTCGACTAAAAGAAGACGTATCAAAGAAGTAAAGGGATCTGACGTGTTTCAACCGACTGAAGCGTTATGATTACTTAACAAACACGTAAACTGTTGGCTGATGATTCAGCCGACTGAATCTATACTGGCCGAACACACAGTTAATCTGATCCAAAGTCAGCCGACTGAATTTATGATTCAGTCGACTGAAAGGGGATTGACCGAGAATACAAACAGTTTGACTCAGAGTCAGCCGACTGAATCTGTGATTCTCAGTCTACTGAAATGTTAGTGAGTCAAAGAATAGCAGTACTGAGTTGGAGTTCAGCCGACTAAAAATGTATTTCAGTCAACTGAAAGTCTGCGGTAAGGCAGAACACTGTAGCTGAGTGTGATTTAGTCGACTGAAATGAAAAGTTGATTTTTATTTGATGTTTCCAGAAACCTCAGTTTAACTAGAAGGATGTAACGGATGATTTAAATCAAATGGATAATTAAATTGATTATTGTATATGATTGAATTCGTTAAAGGTAAAGAGATTTCACAAACGGGTGCGTGATTGGTTTTGACATAATCGTTGCACGTCAAATCACAAAACAACAAGGATACTATACTAGGATTTGGTAGGATTCCTACCTTATTGAAATGCATAAGGATCTCTACATGTATATGTTTCTGGTTTTAATTTACAAGCATGATGAGTTATTTTGGTTAAATGAATGGCATATGTTTTATGAACTGTTTTCAATGTTATTATGTATTTTGATACGAAATGACATTTGTGCATCCATAATCTCATGCATGGCATGGAAGGGAATATATGGGGCAGCAAGCCAAGTTATGAGTTGTCCGGACATGACTTGGGGCTTGAAAACTAGCTTGGAAGAAGCTATGTGAACCACTGATATGTTGGCCTTGTCCGAGATTGCTAGATAGGGGTACGGCGTAATATGGACCAAAGAGCTCCAGGGTAACCAATCCAAAAATCCTGTGCAGAGGGAGGAGTCCACGCTCCATTGGTAATTTCGATTAACACACGTCGGGAGGTATAACAGTGACCTGGTGGCGCCGTCACAAAACACTGTGGACGTAAATGGCCAAGGGAACACCATGATATGGATTCATTATATCAAGGAAAATGTTGTTATGATTTGTATGGTGTTGATATGGAGATTGGGTGGGGGATCATTGGCATATGACACCCATGACATGACACATACATTTGCATGATTTGGATATGTTTATCATGCGTTGTTTTGGTACTATGATATGTTACAGTTTTAATATGATGCTCTTATTCTGATTTTTATATTGATCTTATGTGTATAACCCTATTTGGAATTCCTGCTGGGTGCGTTGACTAACGCCCTACTTCTACCCTTTAGATGATGGAACAGGAAATGGAAAGGACTTGGGACGTGAAGAGAGCCAAACTTAGGAGCTTCGGCAGATTATGTTTACTTTATTTAATTGATTTTGGAACAATGTATTTGAGATAATTAGCATTTTGGGATTGTAATAACTTAGTTTATATTTTGCTATGGTTGGATGATGCCTTGGATATTTAAGTTTTAGTTAATTCTATAGTGATTGGATTCCTTGCTTAGTTCATATCAGGTTATGGATAGTTTTCTATTCATATAATAATTCCGCAGTTAGATGTAAAGCGTGTGAACTGTTTTAGTGGACTTGGTCCACGCACACGTATTGTTGGCCAGTTAAGGGTCGGGTTTGGAAACCCGGACTTACTCGTGTCGTGACGTTCCCGGTCTATCTCACTCTTTATTTAAAAAAAAAAATAGACTCTGATTTTCAACATAGTAAAAAAGGACGGGGCATTACTGGTGCCTTCCCATTTGACTTTGTTTATCAAAGGTTCTAAATTTTCCACGATGAAAGGCAAACATTTTGGTACATGGCCTTATAGGTTACTTGGAGGTTACTCCCTCCTACAAGTTCTTTTTCTTTATCCTCCTCTTTTCTAGAGGATTTTGCTTGGACCTTTTCAATGGATGATCTTTAGGCAATCACCTATACTCTCAGCACACAAATTGATCGCAATAGGTGATATTATACATTGGGCTAGAGGAGGCAATTTTTCAGTGGATTCTTTCAGTCTCTTTTGTTGTTTCATATCTTTTAAATATGTTGAAGACCTGTTATGAAACAGCGTTGATGAATGCTACAAGTATTTGGGTAAAGAGCATAGTCAATTGATCATTAGTCCAAGCACATTGGTCTTTGGGCTGAGTGGTTATGGAAGTCGAAGATTTATCCAACATTTCTTCCATAGGCACTGACCACTTTCTATTCACCTATTTCCAACCCTATTTAGTAATGCAAACATTTAACATTTTTTCAGTTCATTTTTCATCACAAAGGAGGAGTTTGGAAATATCATGGCTTTCTCTCATAGTCATTGTTCAAGCATGGATCAACTCGGATGGTTAAATCCTCTCTCAAGAGCATGAGGCTCTAATTCCAATTGAAAGTTTCCATTTTCAATGTGGTAGAACAACATAATTGACCCTAAAGGGAGGGGGAGAGGGGGGGGGGGGGGGGGGGGGGGGGGGGGGAGGAGTAGGGGGAGAATAGGTCAATCCCATTTTTCATGGTGTTTACAAATTTTTTGATTGTTTTAAGTGCAGTGGAATATTTAATCAAGAGATTTGTTTATTGTGATAGATTGTTAATAATTTCTTTGAACAATCACACTGATATTATGACCTTTACATAATGCTTGATTGTTGATTCTAGTTCACAATGTGTAAAATAAGATAATCAATATCTAAAGTGATGTGTGTTGAAAAGAGTACTTAAATACTAAATACAAATATACATAAATCAAACACCATAAGACCAATTTAAAGTGGTTTGGTTAGCAAATCTACATCCACTGTTAGGATTCGCTCAACCTTGAGTTATCCCCAAAATCCACTGAAAGGGGAC
Source organism: Chimonanthus salicifolius (assembly GCA_013350335.1). NCBI lineage: Eukaryota > Viridiplantae > Streptophyta > Magnoliopsida > Laurales > Calycanthaceae > Chimonanthus > Chimonanthus salicifolius. The sequence goes on along the minus strand of CM023540.1, from coordinate 52,042,645 downwards.
TTACACCCTCACAATTAGAGTAGGAATTCCACCTCACTCAATCAGCTGGGAATTTCACCCACCACTGTCAAATAGGAATTCCACTTATCCATTTGGCTGGGAATTCAACCCACCACTATGCCAGAGACACCGCTCCAGATTTTTTATAGTGGTTAAGGAACAAAGCTTCCTTAATCTACTTTCGAAACAAAGGTTTTAAAGAAAATTAAAACCAAGAAGCACTTGCCTTTGAAGCTCTTTCTCTTGATGTGTGCTTCTTTAAGATCCCACCCAATGTATGCCGATGCTCTTCGCTGTAGCCGCCGTTTAGCAATCACAATCCAGGGTGACAAGGACTGGTTTTACCGAAGGTTTCCTAGATAATGATCCTTCTTTTCTTCTCTCTTTCTCACTTTCAAGCTCAATCATTCGATTGGTTGTTTATGAATTTTTATCTTTCATCTCTCTCTCACAACTCAATCCATCTGATTGGTGGTATTTGATTCCCCAAGTATAAACATGAGAGAGAGAGTGATCCTTCTTTTGGTCCTCGTTTAAGCTCACTAATAATGATGAGGGTCCAACTAATCTTACCGAAGGATCTCAACTGGTTGTATAAAGATTGGTTTATATAGTGAAGGCAACCAGTTGTAGTAACATTAATTATCGGTCAGTCGCACCGAGGGGTCGGTGACTAGAAATATCACCGTTACAAACCCAATCGTCGGACATTAAGTGCACTCCCAACTATAACATTCTTCCCCAGTCGACATGTCGTTGTCGCCAATGAGTTGACATTTATGGCACCGAGAGGTCGGTCCATACGAGAGGCTCGATCTAGGGCAAAAACATGCTGACAGTAGTTTTTTGTCTAGAAACCTACTACCCAGAACGACCTGTCACCCTTTACCAAGGGGTCGGTCCTGGTTCTCTCGATCAGTCTTGAACTACTAATATGTTTGTTTCTTCGAGAGTCCACATGAGTTCAAAGTTCCAGAACTCAAGATCTTGATCAAAGAGTCGTTGACCATGATGGGTCATTTTATCCTTTCACCGAGGGGTCGGTGCAAACGAGATTCTCGATCAGAGGCTTTACCAGAATGACAGTTCTACAATCCAGTCCTTCACCACTATGGGTCGATCCTGTCTCCAGTGAGGGGTCGATGAGAACGATTGATTGAGCTGACAGTGAAACCAAATACATATTTCCAAGTTGGGTTCCAATTCGCTATCAAGCTTCCTCTCTAGGCTTTTTATGATTTAACAATTTCTTTCTCTAAGCCTAGGGAAAGTCCTCTCTAAGGCGTGGGTGCCACCTAAAGTCATCTGTGGCCGTAATTGTAACACCTCGGATTTTCAAGTTATAAATATTTACTAAAATTACCCATTTAACTTTTGAAATTTTAGATATGGATCTTATATGGGAAATGTATTGGGTCATTGGCCCAATTAGGACCCAACGGATATGGAAATGGTTTCCATAAATTAAATGGGGCTTAAATAAAAGATTATGCATGGCCGAATATTGGATTTGCATATCCAAGAAGATGTTCAAAAATTAAATAAAGATTACATGGCCATGTATAGGCATTTTCATATTTATGTGATGCGCATGGAATATTTTAAAGAGGGTCTTTCTTGATTAAAAACGGCGTAAGGGAAGTGTTATCTTAGCACCTTCTAAATGGGGATCAATGGGAGATTAAGTAAAGAAATGGCTAAAAAGAAGCAAGGGGCATATGGCACCTTCCAAAGTGGGAAACAAGAGGGGCGCATGGCACCTCCTAATTATGGATTGGACTGATTGGAAGGTAGATAAAAGAATATGTCTAATTAAATTAAGAGGTTAGGATATGTATAGAAGATATGCGCATGGCACCTTCTATTTAGATCAAAAGGAAGTTTTAATAAAAGAAAGGCATCAAGGGCGCATGGCACCTTCTAAGATAGGGCTGATTGGATTTTTAAAGGAAAGGCAACACAAGGAAAGTAGTACACATGGCAATGGCTATTTCAACAAGGGAGAGAGGCGCACAAGACAAGGGGCTCACGGCAATGTCTATGTATAATGCATGGCAGAAAATATTACTTGCTATCTTAGCAAGATGGGATCAAATAGAGGTTAATAAAAGGAGAGAAGGAGAGGCACACGGCAAATACACAAAGCAGCAAGGTCTTGATGTTGGGAGCTCTTGGCAAGAAAGTGTTCTTAGTTTGTGAAAGATCAAAGAGGAGAAGAGGCTAAGGAAGAAAAGAATTGGAAGATCAAGAGCAACCGAAGGAAAACCGAAGGAGTCGCGGAACCGGTAAGTGATTTGATGTTTTTGATTAAAAAGAAAGGAACCATAGGGTTCGGCCAAGTTGTATGGCCGAACCCCATGGAAGAGAATTGATGGATGATTTGGTTATTTTATGGGATGAAAACCATGGAATAATTATAGGATTTTAAAGGGTTTAAATGGAGTTGTGTTGATAATAATTATGGGATTTTGAAGGATGAATCCCATGGAAAGGATAATGATTTATTTTAAATGGATATGTGTTGATATTTTCTTAGATGCAATTTGATCATAAAAACCATGGAAAGGTCTTAAGGAATTCATGTTGGCTAAATTTTGTTAAGGTGAGGATTTTGGAACCATAGGGTTTGGCCATGGTGTGTGGCCGAACCCCATGGAGGATGGTTACTAAATTGGAAAGTTTCTAAGTATGGAAGGTGGAAATTAAATTGTAAAGTTCCTAATTATGGAAGGTGGAAATTAAATTGGAAAGTTTCTAATTATGGAAAGTGGAAATTAAATTGGAAAGTTTCTAATTATGGAAAGTGGAAATTAAATTGGAAAGTTTCTAAGTAATGAAGGTGGAAATTAAATTGTAAAGTTCCTAATTATGGAAAGTGGAAATTAAATTGGAAAGTTTGTAATTATGGAAAGTGGAAATTAAATTGGAAAGTTTGTAATTATGGAAAGTGGAAATTAAATTGGAAAGTTTCTAATTATGGAAGGCGGAAATTAAATTTGGAAAGTTTCTATAATTGGCAAGTTATGCATCATAGGGTTCGGCCAAGGTGTATGGCCGAACCCCATGGACCAAATTAAGGAATCATATGGGGTTTTAGGTCATGGTTAATGGTTTGTTTTATGAATCAATATTATGGGTTTTTATTTATGTAGTTGATTTATGAATCAAATTATGAACCTATGTTACGAATCAACTTGGGAGTTTTATGTTGGGTTTTACGAATGATCAATTATGGACCTATGTTTTGAACATAAACATGAGGTAATGGAGACCATGGTAGAATTGTAAATAAAAGTGAAAATGTTAGGCCATGGGTTCGGCCATGGTGTATGGCCGAACCCCATGGGAATGATTATGGATTTTATGGACTTGATATGGTTAGGTTAATGGATCATTAATGGAGCTCTAACATGGATTGGTCATGGACTTAACATACGTGATTGATTAAATATTAATTGGAGCACACCAATTTATGTTTATCAATTATATTATTGGACTAGGGGCTATGTTAGCCATGGATGGCATTGTTGTAAATATAAGTGAAAGTGTTGACTCATGGGTTCGGCCAGGGTGTATGGCCGAACCCCATGAGGAATATTTTATGAACTTAACATGATCATTGGATTAATAGAGAGACATAAATCTAAGGTAATGGCAAAGTTGTAAATACATACTAAAATGGAATGATAGCCTTGGATGGCATTATGGTAATTAAGTGAAAATAAGGAACCACTGGTTTGGCCATGATGTGTGGCCAAACCCCATGGGGATTTTCTTGATGAACATAGGGTTACATATGTTGGATTAAATGAATGAATTGTTAATTAAAGATGAGACCAATGGCAATTTGGTAATATCGGCTGAAAATGATAAACCATGGGGATTGGCTTATGGATTTAAAATATTATAAATCAAGTGGGACTTGGTTTTGATTGATTGTTATATTTTAAGGTAACGATACCTCACAAGGTGTTTACGATCGTGAGCGGTTACCGGACGAAAGACGCAAGGACACGTTAGCGGTCTTTGGTAGGATTCTACCTCTTTGAAACCATGGGTTTATGTGCATTGTTTTATCTTATTTTTGATGAAATTTATATTGCAAAGGATATGTTTCAAATGGTGATTTTAAATGCTATATTTATATGATTAAAATAGCATGTGTTGGACATGTTTAAAAATGTGACTTTTAAAGCTATGTTTATATGATAAAATAGCATGTGTTTTCATTGGCATTTGCATCTCATGCATGGCATGGGAGGGATGAATGGTAGCCAGAGATCCACCACTCCGTCGGGGCGTCCGTAAAACAATTGTGGGGGTACCTTGATGAGGAGAATTCCATCAAGAGGATACTATGTGTGAAATGTAGCCTGAGATCCACCACTCCGTCGGGGCGTCCGTAAAAGAATCGTGGGGGATACCTTGATGAGGAGCATTCCATCAAGAGGATATTATGTGATGGGTGGGACTCATTGCATATGATAGCATGGCATGGTATTGAATCGGCATGATTATGATCTTTATTATCATGCAAGGTTTTCGATTTTTATCTGTATGATTGGATCTCTCTTATCATACACTGTTTTGGATACGATGCTTTATAAGTATGGTATGCTTTATTATAACTGGATTTGATATTTATTATAACTGGATATTATATTTATTATATCTGGATTTTTGGTACTAACCCACGTGTTAACCCTAATTGGAATACCTACTGGGCGCGTTGTACTAACGCCCTACTTCTACCCTAGTGGATGATATAGGAAATAAGGAGAATGATGAACGCGAAATGGGCCAGGCATAGGAGCTTGGAGGATGATAGTTTATATTTTGTTTAAGATACTCATAGGCTTGTATTTTGAGTATCTAGAATTCGGATTGTAATAACTTAGATGAATTTGCTATGGTTGGATATTTTATTGGATATTTACGTTATGATAATGATGATTAAGGACTTGACGTACTTTGCTATCTGAATGGAATAGAACTGTGTTCTATTATGTTTCCGCATGTTATGATTTTTATTCTGCAAGTTTATATTGCTATGTGTGAACCGTTTTCATGGACTGAGTCCATGCACACATAGGGTTGGCCAGTTAAGGGTCGGACTTTAGAAGTTCGGACTTAGCTCGCGTTGTGACGTCCCTCTCTCTATCACTCTACTCTGTTATAAAAAAAAAAATAGACTCTGATTTTACAAAAAGAAGAGAGTGAAAAAGGGCAGGGCGTTACAGTAATACATGTTTTGTGATTGCCATAACGATGAGCTTCACTCCGTTGGAGCGTGATCTTTACCCTTGATCACCTTGGGTCTTCAAACTTCTAGTAAATGCTTCTTTCTAAGTCATGAAATTGACAAACTTAGAGACTTGGCCAAGCCGAGGCACTAACAGTCAAAATGGTCTCGCTTATGCCCCATTTCCAATAGACAGAACCCACCTAAGACCGAAAAATGAGGATACACTACTTGTCAGAATGCAGTTTATAATTTTGATTCCCATTTTTCTTTAGCCTATAAAAATTGTCACACATGCTCTTCATGTGGACTCAAACATGTACCATAACACTCGCTAAAAACTAATGGCACATACCCATAAGAATTGCACATAAGAAACGAAGTAGTTTTATTGCATGTCTACTGTGCCTTAACTGGACAAAAATAAGGGTTTATTACATCACATATTGTTCTGTAACGGTTTATTACATCACATATTGTTAATACAGACAGTAATTACATACAACATAAAAGTCCTCACAATGGAGAATATAATAGAGGGCCTCCACACCTTTTGCAGCTAAGGATCATCCAGGTTTCCTGTAATGTAAGAGATGTGAGCTTAACAACCTAGTAAAGAGAGTTTGTCAAACTGTAAAATGTTAAAACTGAGTAAAAACAAGATAATAACAACGCGGTCTATTTATAAGCTATCATATATTTTTCTCACTTTAATCCCCTCTTTAATTGAGAAAATCAAGACGTAAAAGTGTACGTTGAAGAGTAAAAACTCAGTGGCAGTGTGTGTGATAATACACGCTAAAGAATAATAGTATTCCAAGTGGAAGCAAAATAGATAGAAAATTAACAAAATAAAATAACACCGAAAACGTAGTGTTTTAAGAAGATTCGTACATCAAAACACAAAAGAAATAAAATTCGGTGCCCATATCTTATTATCAACGGGTGATCATTACCGCGATGTATTGAGACTAGCCCAGCATATAAAGGAGAAAAGAAGGGTCCATCCATAACAAATCTTACACTGTATTTAAACATTTATTTGCATAAAATAAACACCAAAATGGTCAAATACATGTTTTTTTATCAAAGCAAACCAATTTTACAATTTTCCAAAAATTACCATTTTGCCCCTAGTACTATTAAAAAATACCTCAAAAATAGCAGACTGGATCATGTTCGACTGCTCAACCAGTTCCCTAAATTCTCAGTGGATTTTCGATGGGTCGACTGTTATACACTTGTTGAAGCAGTTTTCCATTTTCTGGGCATTTTCTTTGACGATTTTTATAGAGAAATGTACAAGGTATTTTATTACCAAAATTTAACCATATGTACTTCTAAGTATACTCTATAAAATAAAAATATTAATGGTGCAAAATACTTATTTAATATTTGATAAAAATCACACAAATTCAACACTGTTTTAGGCTATGTTTTCCGTTGCAGAAGGACAAAAATGAATTAAGATGAAGAACAGTGAAGAAAACTGAGAGTAGAGAGAGAGGCAGAGAGAGAGTTTTTAAATTTGAATTCTGTCTGAGGCACCTGATGCACCCCAACCCTTAGATCTTAACTGAAAGGTGTATGGTGGATGGAGGAACTCAACTCCAGTCTTTCTTCATCTACTTTCTTTTCAAAAAATTCCAAAAAATCTATTTTTATCTCTTTTTAGCTTCATAGTTAAGTTACAAAATTCCTGATACTTTACGAAACATTTAGATAAAATATGACTCCACAGACATGTTGTGAATGCGGGGTTTAGATAGGGTGGCAAAGTCAGATTTTTGTTTTAATCTAAAAATCCCGTCGTTTTTACAAGAAACCAATATTTTAGATAATGGGCGGTCCACATTCTCAAGATTTTGACGCTCTAAATCAGGTGATTAGGATGTCAAATCAAAAATCAAAAAATGCAAAAGTGTTTGCTAAAAAACAGATTAACTCTGATAAACTTTTGCGAATTTTTTATTCATCGGGTAATTGAAAAATTGGGATTTTCTAAATTTTCTCTATAAAGTTTGTATATAACACGTGGTTTGAGAAATCTTTAGAAAAATCCTAGAATACCATTGAGTTCAATACTCAAAGTCATAGTGTGTGATTGAATTTCAAGGTCTAATCTCATCAGAAGAGTGGTTTTACACACTGATAATTTTCATGGTACTATTCATGATTTACCCAAATGTTATTTATGAAATGACAATTTTGCCTACGGACTTCAGCGAGTCGGATCACTAACCTAACGAGCTCAGATTGGGTCAAACTTGAGTTTTTCGGAATGTTCACTCAGCGCTCTACACTGTTATCCAGTCACAAAGCCAGATTAACAATTTGAGACACACGCATTAGACCCAATCAAGGGTCGGGCTCTCACATCGTACCCCCCTTAAACAAATTTCGTCCCAAAATTTAAACTTAACATCATACCTTTCTCTACAAACAGATCGGGATACAACTTCTATATTGTCGATTCACGCTCCCACGTAGTGTTTTACGCACACTGATGCCTCCAAAGCACCTTCACTTGAGGAATCGTCTACCTCCTCAACTATAGATTTCTAGTGTCCTAGATCTCTACTAGTCCTTCATCGAAACTCACGTCCTCTGTGATGTCAATGTCTTCCCAATTCAACACATGAGACGGGTCTGGCTTGTATTTCCTGGGCATTGATAAATGAAATGCATTGCACTCTTCCCAAACTTGGAGGTAAATCCAAACGATAATCTACTCAACCAATCTTATCCAAAATCTCGAATGGTCCTATGAACCTTGGTTATAGCTTTCCATTCCGACCAAACTGTCGAACACCATGTCGCTGCGCAACACGCAAAAAACATGGTCACCTACTAAGAATTCGAAAGGTCTATGCCTCTTCTCGGCTTTCTCTAGAGGATACGTTGCAGTAGTTCATCTAGTCCACCCAACAGGCTATGCACAAGCTTGAAACACAGCTTAGGCATTTAGCCACCGTGACATGCAATAAGTAGATATGAAAATTCCATAGTCAGCCTATCCCAAACCCTAAGGGTCAGTATGAGCTCCTTCTCCTGATCAGGAGAACGCTAAAACATTTACTACTTTAAGGTCGGGGAGACAGATAGACAACAAGGTAGAAATGCCTAAGACAATAGAAGATCATTCCTCAGATCATCTAGAACAAAAGGAAACTCAAAACCAACCCCCTCCTAACCAGTCTAATTTGGAATCATCTATAAGTAAGGAATTCCTACCTAGGGCTCCTTACCCTCAGAGGCTGGTCACAACTAAGAATGGTGTCCCGTATAGTGACATCCAAGAGGTGTTCAAACAAGTCAAGATAAATATTCCTCTAATGGATGCTATCAATCAAGTGTTTTCCCAAGCAAAATTTCTAAAAGGCCTATGTACGGTAAAAAGGAAAAACATGTTCCCAGAAAAGCATTTTTAGTAGAGAACACCAGTGCACTCCTCCAACAACCATTTTCGGTTAAACATAAGGACCCTGGGTGCCGAACCATTTCATGCACCATTGGTACATACGCAATCAACAGGGCCTTGTTAGATTTTGGAGCCAATGTCAGCTTAGTACCATAATCTGTCTATGATCAGTTTGGTTTAGGAACATTAAAACCCACCCTATCACACTTCAGTTAGCTGATTGTTGTGAAAAGTTCGAGAGGTGTGATAGAGGACATTTTTGTTGTTGATGTACAAATTTTACATTTATAATCTCACAAGTGCACGAACCATTTAATAGTATAGCGATTGAGTGTGAGGTAAAGTAAATGACAAATAAATAGATGCATAATTTAAAGGTGGTTATGAAATTTTTCTCTCATCGCCCAAAATGAATAGCTAAATAAGAAACCTAGATCTGAACTTCAACGCACTAAATTCAAGAATCAATTTACGCCTTTTAATTAAAATTCATAAACTTTGATTTAATTAATGTTTGGATATTATATTCAACAGTCACAACCTAAGTCTTTTGTTAGTGCCCCACCTTTGCCGAGTCCCTATGTTTGTCAATTCCATGACTCGAGAAGAAACACTTACTAGAAGCATGAAGAACTTAAAGTGATCAAGAAAAAAGATCATGCTCTACTGGATTAAAGCTCATTGTTATGGTAAACACAAAACAGGTATTTGTCCATAAATGACTTTAGGTGGTACCGATACCTTAGGAGGACCATCCCTAGGCTTAGTTGTACAAATGGTAAAATCATAAAGATCCTAGAGAGGAAGCTTAATAGTGAATAGGAAGCGAACTTGGAAATATGAATTAAGTTCGCTGTCAACTTGACCAGTCGTTCTCACTGACCCCTCGGTGGAAAAAGGACCGACCCTTCAAGGTCAAAGACTGGTCGGCCAAAATGATAGCGGTTCTAGGTCATAAAACTGTCATCCTGGGTAAGCCTCTGATCGAGAGTCTCATACGCACCGACCCCTCGGTGATGAACCTAACGAGCCCTCGTGGTCAACGACTAGACGATGAAAAACTTATGAGTTCATAAATTTGAACTCAAGTGGGCTCTCTAGAAAATAAACATCTCGGTAAAGGGCGACAGGTCGTTCTGGGCAGGACAAGTTTCGAGACATGAAACTCTGTTTGGATAGTGTTGCCCCGGATTGGACCGACCTCTCGGTGCCATGACTGTCGACCCATCGGTGACACCGACCTGTCGACCGGGAATTAATTATACTGTTGGGAGTACATTTAATGTGCAACGGTCTGGTGGTTGAATGGTAATAAATATGAACACCGACCCATTGGTGCCACAGACCTGTCGGTACTGGACAGTTTGAAAGACTGTGTTACCTCCTTTATAAATATGAGTGTTATGTGATCATTTAATCATTTTCCTTGTACTGAGAAAATCACAAACTCAAAGGAACGATCACCTCTCTTGTGCCTATACCTAAGAATAATATACAACCAATCTATTAATTGAGTTAGTGAAAGAGAGAAAGAGAGGAGGAAAGAAATGATACAACTAGGATAGATATTTGTAAACCCAATTTCCTAGCCACCCTTAAATTTGATTGCTCTACGACGACTACAAGGCTGAACGTCGATACACATTGGGTGCGTCATTGAGAAGCACACATCTTCGAGAAAGAGCTTCAAGGAAAGTGCTGCTTGGTTTTAATTTTGTTTTATAACCTTTATCCTGAAAGTGGACTAAAGAGGCTTGGCTCCGAGACCACAATAAAAAATCTAGAGCGAAGTCTCTGGCACATGTGGTGGGTGGAATTCCCCACCAATTCAAATAGGTAGAATTCCTATTTTACATGTGGTGGGTTAAATTCCCAGCCAAGTGAGTGAGGTGGAATTCATACTCTAATTGTGAGGGTGTAAGTCCCCACTTAGTGGATTTGGGGATAGTTCAAGGTTGAGCTAGTCCTAACAGTGGATGTAGGTTGGATAACCGAACCACTATATATCTTGGGTCCATGTGCTTATGTTGTTAGAGCTGATTTCTTGTGTTGATTGCTTAATCACATTTGTTAACACACACACACTTGATTGTTATATCCGCTGCACTTAATTAATCAATCAAGGAATTTTAAAACGACCAACGATTTTTAGATTTACCTATTCCACCCCCCCTCCTTTTCTAGGGTCAATGGTGTTCTAGCACCAAAGGGAAGACTTTCAATTGCTATCAGAGTTTGAGTGCTCTTCATAGAGGATTTAACCATCCGAGTTGATCTGTGCTAGAACATCTTCATGGGAACTCCAAAATTTGCTTACTAGTCTCTATTGTTTGTGTACTATTACTTGAAAACAAAAATAGAAAATAAACTTGCATCCCATGATGAAGAAGAATGGCCCTCTATCCAAGATGAGTTTATTGAAAAATATGGTACATCTTTGGATAGCTCAATGGAAGGCTCCACCTTTCATAACAAATAGGAGAATCATGAGAGAAGTGAAAATGTAAATTTTAAATGTTTGGTTGCTTCCATTGTTAATGACCAAGAAGGATCCTCTAGTGAAGAGGAGGACGGTGATGAGGATGATGACCTCCAAGACTCTTATAATGCTCTATGTCTAGAAAATAAGAAGTTGGCTAAGAAGATAAATAAGGTTAAATCTGAAAAATTAAACCTTGCAAATCAAGTGGAAACCTTGAAGGATGTCTATGAGACTCACCGTAGAACTGAATTCTTCAAATGAATGAGTTTTAAAAATCAAAGAAATTGAAGTATACCTTCAAGAAACATTAAAAAGACAAAGGGATGACATCAAGATGCTGAAGAATGTCACAGAAGATCTTGAAAATCATGTGGTGAAATTTACTCTAGAGTTACAAGACTTAAGAAACCATAAAGAGAAGTTTCAAGATAATTTACCCAAAGCGAAGAAAAATTGGAAAAACTCTTAAAAAATGGGTAAAAGGTTTGGTGATAGGTCGGGTCTTGGTTCCTCATTGGAAACCAATGGACCTGTTGGCCAAAGGGTGTTTGTCAAGGGAGATGTGCCTAAAACGCCCAAGGGTAATTGCTTTTATTGCCATAAGGTTGGACATTACAAGATGAAATTCAATCTTAGAAAGAGGCACATGGATGATAAAGCCCAAAACCAAGCTCTAAATCTTAAAGCTAAAAAACATCCATAGAATCCTAAAGTAAAGACTAAAACATATTCACCAAGGCCGAATGGCAGGATACCTCCAGTGAAAGTGGACCCAAAGCATGACTGCCTGTTAAGACAGCTTGATCAAATCTTAAAGAAGTTGAGATATCCAATATAGAAACCCTCAAGATATTCTCAGAAAGACAGATTTTTCAGTGACTACAAGTCTAGAATGTACTCTTCCTGGCTATGGTACATATTCTACTTGGAAAGCCATACATTCCCTTCAAAGTATTTTGAACTCTATGTCTTTTAGAATGTGATTTTTGATATTTTGCATGTTTTAATGATTTGATGAATTATTTTTGGCATATTTGTGTTTTATCATATTGGAATAGATTTGTGTATGCCATGCTTAGAATAGGATTTTTATCAGATTGCACAAATCAGAGATGATTGCTCTACTATCTAAACTTCTCGGTATAGTCGACATATCAGTGAATAAACTAGTCGGTGTGACAGACAAGTCAGTACTGTGCTAAATCGAGCACTGTTAAAAAGGGGAAAATCGAAAGGAGAAGCAGATCGATACTCATCGACATGTCGACAGAAAGATTAAGTTAAAAGATTTCTTTCTGTGAAAATGACGAATCATTTCAAAAATCAAAGCGAAGCTCTGGCGAATTCCCCTTTATATCCCGTGCCCTAGACCTATCGTAGCTACCTCTCAGAGTGATTTCTCACGAGAAAAACTTGGGATTTTTTTCCTCTCACCTCAAGAAACTAAGATGTCACGGATATTGTGATTTTTCGTGTTCAGGTAAGCTCAGAAAGTCTTCCCTCCACAGTTTTTCTTTGAGTTAACTTTACACAAGCAAACCATGCCAAAGATGAGATTGCCAAAGAACTTCCGAATTCATGATTTGGACGAACAGGCTGAGGCTAGTTCTCCACCTCTCAAGAGATTGAAACTTCCTAGAGGAAAAACATCTGCTTCCTCAAGCCCTAGCCATATCCCTCTAAGATTTAGGGATTCTGATTCTGAAAATACTCCTCTGGCAAAACTTTTTTTTGTCAGCTCCAAGTCCGTACACCAATCCCATCCTCAAATCCCTTCTCAAAGGGTAGACGCGCCTAATCTAGAAGAACACAATGTTGGTGTACAAAATGACCAAGAAGAAGTCAGAGAAGGAAAAGACATGGATGATGAAGAAGAAAGCACTGACATTAGGAATGAAGAATGAGTAGGGGCTACTGGTATAAGTGATGAGGAAGGAAAATCCTCAGATGAAGAGGATGCTGGTCCCTATCTTCAGTCACTAGTTCGACATAGGTATTTCAAAGACTTTAATATAGAATGAACTAGTTGTGCAGCTGATTTGCATAAATGTGGGGCTATGTGTAACGCCCCACCCTTTTTCACTATGCTTTCTGAAAATCAGAGTCTATTTTTTTGCTTTAAAAGAGTGATAAAGAGCGGGACGTTACGATGCGAGCTAAGTCCGAACTTCTAAAGTCCGACCCTTAACTGGCCAACCCTTTGTGTGCATGGACTAAGTCCATGAAAACGGCTCACACATAACAATATAAACATGCAGATTAAAATCATAACTGTGGAATTATAATAGAACATAATTCTATTCCATTTTAGATAGCAAAGTACTCCAAGTCTTATCCATAATTAATATAACATAACTATCCAAATCAACATCCAACCATAGCAATTTATCTAAATTATTACAAGCCCGAAGTCTAGCTACTCAAATTACATGTCCATGAGTAACATAAATAAAATATAAACCAATCACATATCCAAGCTCCTATGCTTGGCCCTTTTCACGTTCATCGTTCCCCTCGTTTCCTATATCATCCACTAGGGTAGAAGTAGGGCGTTAGAACAACGCGCCCAGTAGGTATTCCATTTAAGCCTAACACATGGTTAGTACAAAACATATATAATAATATCGTAATGTCAAAAACCATATAAACCATGCTATATCATGATGTCAAATGCAATGAGTCCCACCCATCACAAGTACATATAATTACCCCAACATAGGTCTTTCGGACGCCCCGACGGAGTATGGCCCCTCCGATTTCTTCTTGATTTAAAAGCACATCAAGGTATCCCACATAGGTTTTTCGGACGCCCCGACAGAGTGTGGCCCCTCCGGTTACATATCCTTCACCCCATGCCATGCATGAGATGCTAATGAAACACATGCTATTTTATATTGTAAACATAGCATTAAAACCCACATTTGGAACATATCTTTTACAACGTAACTTCATCAAAATAAGATAAAAACATTGTACATAAACCCATGGTTTCAAAGAGGTGGAATCCTACCAAAGACCACTAACGTGTCCTTGCGCTTTCGTCCGGTAACCGCTCACGATCGTACACACCTTGTGAGGTCCCGTTACCTTATAATATATTAATCAATTAAAACCATGTCCTATTTGATTTACAATAATGTCTAAGTCCATAAACCCAACTTGTGGGGTTTGGCCATGGCTAGGTTTTAGTCCCTCCTTTGATTCATTAACCTAACATACATAAACCCTAAGTCCATCAGATCATTCCTCATGGGGTTCGGCCATACAACATGGCCGAACCCATGGTCCATTAATTTTACTTATTTACAACATTGCCATTATACATATCCATAACCAATAACATAAACCATGAACATAGGTCTATATATAATTAAATCCCTCATTTCCTTAAACATGCATAACCAATCTAAGTGTCCCTTAAAATATTCTAACAAATGGTTCATTAAATGGTTCATGGGGTTCGGCCATTCATTATGGCCGAACCCATGATGTTTCATTTCCATGGTCTCCATTTAACCAATCACCATATTAAGTCCATAAAAAGACCTCATGGGGTTTGGCCATACACCATGGCCGAACCCATGATCTTTCATTTTGGCCTATAATTACAACTTTGCCATCCTTTCCATGATCATCAATACTCTTCCATAGAAAACCTTTTAAAATTATTAACCACCTTCCATGGGGTTTAATCATATATTTAGATTCATCAATTAACCTTAAGATCCATGATTCATCATTCATAAAACTCAACATAAAACCCCCAAGTCCACCAAATATTTCCCATATGGTTCGGCCATACACCATGGCCGAACCCATGGTCTATCATTTATTTGCATCTTTTTGGACCCTTTTAAACATTTTAAAAATCCTAAACATACATCTATGATTTCCATCTTTTCAATCCATTAAAAGTACCCAATGTCTTTCCATGGGGTTCAGCCATGGTGATGGTTCATCCTTTCACAATATTCATCCCTTAATTTTTCTTCCATGGGGTTCGGCCATGGGTATGGCCGAACCCTATGGTTCCTTTCTTTAAACAAAATTATCAAAATACTTACCGGTTCCGCGACTCCTCCGGTTTTCCTTCACTCCGACTTGTTCTTCCGATCCTTTTCTTCCTTAGCCTCTTTCTACTTGATCTTTCACACAGCTGGCTGTCCTCTCCTCCTTTGCACATTGCCGAGAACACCTTCCTGCCAGAGCTCCCAACGTCAAGACCTCCCTTGCTTTGTGTATGCCGTGCGCCCCTTCTCCTTGTACGCCTCTCTTTTATAAATCTTCGACTCTGTCCTAATTTAGAAGGTGTCGTTCGCCCTTTGCAATTTAGCAATTGCCTAGTGCCACTTTTAACAAGGAAAGGACCCCTTGTTTAAAGAGATTTCAGTGCATCATCTTGGATATGTAAATCTCACACACGGCCAAAGCAATCTTCATTTAACTTTAGACATCTTCTTTATTTGGATTAGGCAATCAGATGTCATTGCCTAATCCCATCTCATCCATGCGTGTTGCCCATTTAGGACAAACCTTGTGCGACCATAACTCCTAAAATCTAGTCAATATCCGTATGCACAATATCCCATTCCTAAAATCTTTCCATGTTTCCTCTATGCGCATGCCACTTAATCTAGACCCCTTATTTATATATATATTACATTTCCATTTTAATTCAGCCCCATTTAATTAGGCTTGAACTCACTTGGTGGTCAACCAAGTTAACCAAGACCCATTGGGTCCCAATTGGGCATTTTGGCCCAAATAGCAACGTTGACCCAATTAAATGTGCCTTACCCATTTACTTTAAATTGAACCTTATACCATAACCGTTGGGTCCTAATTGGGTCATTGACCCAACACCTTACCCATCTAAGGTTCATATCCGTTAATTTACAATTAAAATGGCAAAATCCGTAAATATTGATAACATGGAAATCCTGAGGTGTTACACTATGCAGCTGCTACATGACATGGGTTCGTCGAATTTGGTACATTGGGGTGGAAAAATGTATCACTCCTTGGCTATGAGAATGTACTGCTCCATCAGAGATGATTCAAAAGCCAAATGTTTCAAAATTCCGTGTAAAAATGGATAATCACCACAAGTCTCTCCTCAGCTTGTTTCTGAAATCATTGGGATCCCCCTTGTGCCAACTACTTCTCTACCCATCATTCATCGAAGATAGAAGTACCAGATCAAAAGAAATTTGACAAAAGACTGTGTGGAAAAGGAGTAGAGTGGAAGAAAAATATATGGATCAGAAGTGTAGACTTACTACCGCCATACAACGTTCTCCATCTTCTCTTCTGCTCTAATATGTATCCTAGACATGGGAACAGGGTTGATTTAAATCCTCCCATGATTATTCTCCTGGATAGGGTTACTCACAAGAAGAAATTTTGTCTGTCAACTTGGATGTGCCATTCCATCTCTATGTACTGGAAATCAGCAAAAAAAGGATACCCTCCTTTTTGTTACCTCATGTCTAAACTAGCTGAGCACTTCAAGATCAAGCGAAGAAAAGGGGAAGTGCCAAGATTCACCAAACCCATCGATGAGGCCATTCTTCGAAAAAGTCTACCTAGAATTTTAGCTGAGTCCATCTTCGGGAAAAATGATCCTTCCTCCTCTCACCATCTTGTGTTTGAAGAACCAGAAGAGGGAGATGCAGCTGAATATGCTCCTACAAGTTTGAGAGCTTAGGAAGAACGACTTCGAGTTCAATTCAACCATATTTCAAATAGACTTGATGAGCAAGAACTCTTTCTTAAACAAATCATTGCTACCATTACCTCGAGTCAGTCACAACCTCCTCCATCAGACTCTCAATGTAACACCCCGGAATTTCAAGTTATAAATATTTACAGAAATTACCTATTTAATTTGTAAATTTTACATATGGATCTTAGATGGGTAAAATGTTGGGTCTTTGCCCAATTAAGACCCAACGGTTTTGGTAAATGGTTTCAAATAAATTAAATGGGGTTAGATTTAATTAGTAATGCAATAAGGGATTTGGATAAATTGACATGCGCATGGAGAGGATTAAAAATAAAGATAGATTACTATGGTCAAGTATGAAGATTTGAATATCTATGATGATGCGCACAAAGGAAATTTGGAAGATATGGATGACTAGATTTCAGGAGTTTTAATTTAACAAGGATTGCCAAATAATAAGATGTTTAAAATTAAAATAATTATGCATGGCCGTGTATGGGTATTAATTGGCCGAATATAGAAGATTTGTACATCTATGTAATGTGCATAAGATTATTTAAAAAAAGGGTATTTCCCTTTATTAAGAATGGCATTAAGGCAATGTCTAAAATAAAGGGAGAGGGGCGCATGGCACTAAGTATAGATTGGACCAATTGGAAGGTAGATACAAGAGAGGAAACCACAAGGGATACACGACAATTATATTCTAGCATTGGTTGATTGGAGTTTTATTAAATAAGAAAGACATAAGGGCGCAAGGCACTTTATATTATTGGAACAATTGGAAGTCTATAAAGAGAAGAAGGAGGGGGCGCACGGCACACCTACACCATAGCCGAATTCCCTCTCTCTCAATCCCCATTTTCGGCATTAACAATAGGAAGAGAAGGCAGCCAGCAAAGGTGTTCACGGCAAGAAGAAAAAGGCTAAGGAAAGAAAAGGATTAGAAGAGCAAAATCAACCGAAGGAAGCGCGGAACCGGTAAGTGGTTTAGATATTTTGTTTTAATGAAATAAGGAACCATAGGGTTCGGCCAAGGTGTATGGCCGAACCCCATGGAAGAAGATTAAATGATGAATATGATGATTATAATGGAAAGAATGGACCATAGGTTTCGGCCATGGTGTATGGCAGAACCCCATGGAAAAGTATGGTTTAATTATGGAATTTTAATGATGAAAATCATGGACTGATTATGCATGTTTTAAAAAGGGATTTAAAATGGTTTAAGAAGAGGTTGATAAACCATAGGGTTCGGCCATGGTGAAGGGCCGAACCCCATGAAAGGTTGTTGTTTATAAGTTATGGAAATTTTAAGGGATGGAGACCATGGAATAAGATGAACCATAGGGTTCGGCCATGTGGCATGGCCGAACCCCATGGAAAGGTTATTAATAAATTTTAATGGATTTGAAGTAACGGGAAAGGTTAATTATGTTTTAATTTTGAATGGAGACCATGGGAAAATATAGATGGAATTAATTTGATGATTGATGTAATGGAAGAACTTTGATAATTTTAATGGAGTTTAGAATGATAAAAACCATAGAGTTCGGCCATGGTGTATGGCCGAACCCCATGAAAGGTTGTTGTTTATAAATTATGGAAATTTTAAGGGATGGAGACAATGGAATAAGATGAACCATAGGGTTCGGCCATGTGGCATGGTCAAACCCCATGGAAAGGTTATTAATAAATTTTAATCGATTTAAAGTAATGGGAAAGGTTAATTATGTTTTAATTTTGAATGGAGACCATGGGAAAATATAGATGGAATTAATTTGATGATTGATGTAATGGAAGAACTTTGATAATTTTAATGGAGTTTAGAATGATAAAAACCATAGGGTTCGGCCATGGTGTATGGCCGAACCCTATGGAGTTGTTTTGGTATTTTGATGTATGATAATTATTTTGGAAGGTGGAGTTTAAATTTAGAAAGTTTCTATTTAAGGAATTTATAATTATGGAGTTGGAAATTGATTTAGAAAGGATCCAAGAATGGAAGGAATGGATCATTTTTGGAAGGTGGAGATTAAATTGGTAAGTCTCCAAGAATAGAAAGATGGTTATTATAAAATTAGTAAGTTGCTAATTATGGAAGTATGCATGCTAAATTGGGAAACTATCTAAGTATGGAAAGATGCATGCTAAATTGGGAAATTATCTAATTGTGGAAGTATGCATACTAAATTTGGAAACTATCTAATAATGGATGCAATGTGGATAATTGGGAGTTAGACATCATAGGGTTTGGCCATGGTGCTTGGCCGAACCCCATGAACCAATTATGGAACTATTATGTTTATGTCTTAATGAATGGAAGGTTGAAAATAATTAGGCCAATAGTGATATTGTAATGGAGAAGAACTATGGACCATGGGTTCGGCCATGTTACATGGCCGAACCCCATGGAAAATTATTGGTGAACTTGGGATTTTATTATGAACCAATTAAGGAATTTTATGGGTCATTTATGGACCTAAGATGGTGAACCAATTTAATGGGTCATATGGATTTTTATGGAGCAACTTTATGGATCGGTTTGGACATAAACTTAAGAATGGCAAAAGTGTAATTAAAGGCCAAAATGGAGGATCATGGGTTCGGCCATGATGTATGGCCGAACCCCATGAGGTTCTTTAGGGACTTAAGTGGTTAAGGTATATTTTTTAGGGTTCATGTATGGACCTTTGTGTTGGACCCTAAGCCTAAGTTGTTGGAGGCAATGGCAAGGTTGTAAATACTTGCTAAAAAGGAAGGTTAACCTTGGATGACAATTTTGTAATTATCACCTAAAATTGAAAGATCATGTTTTCGGCCATGGGTATGGCCAAACCCCATGAATTTGGATTAATGGGTTAATTATTAGCCTAAGTATATTGTAAATAAGAATATTGGATTATATTAGCCATGGATGGCAATCTTGTAAATATATGAAAATAGAGAAGGTAAATGGCTATGGATATGTATAATGGCATTTTGGTAATTAAGTGAAAATAAGGGACCATGGGTTTTGGCCATGGTGTGTGGTCAAACCCCATGGTAATTGTTTTGATGAACATAGGGTTACGTACGTTGGATTAAATGAATGAATTGTTAATTAAAGATTAGACCAATGGCAATTTGGTAATAACGGCTGAAAATGATAAACCATGGGATTGGTTTATGGACTTAAAATAATGGTAAACCAAATGGGACTTGGTTTTGATTTTTGGTTATATTATAAGGTAACGGGACCTCACAAGGTGTTTACGATCGTGAGCGGTTACCGCACGAAAGACGCAAGGACACGTAGTGGCCTTTGGTAGGATTCCACTTCTTTGAAACCATGGGTTTATGTACATTGTTTTTATCATGATTTAATGATTTTATATTGCAAAGGATATGTTTCAAATGGTGATTTTATATGCTATGTTTATTTGATAAAATAGTATGTGTTTTAAATATGAGCTTTCAAATGCTATGATTTTATATAATTGCATAGCATGTGGTATTTTCATCTCATGTATGGCGTGGGAGGGATGACAGGTAACCGCGGACCCACACTCCATCGAGGCGTCCGCAAAACACTCGTGGGGGGATACCTTGATGATGAGAATTCCATCAAGAGGATACTATGTATAATACCTTGATGATGAGAATCCCATCAAGAGGATACTATGTATGAAGACCTTGATGATGAGCATTCCATCAGGAGGATACTATATATCCGGAGATTCACACTCCGTTGGGGCGTCCGTAAAACACTCATGGAAGGATACCTTGATGATGAGAATTCCATCAAGAGGATACTATGATTTTGTGATGGGTGGGATTCATTGCATATGATAGCATGGCATGGCATTGAATCAGCATGATTATGACCTTTATTATGATGCAAGGTTTCTGATTTTTATCGGTATGATTGGATCTCTATTATCATACACTGTTTTGGATGCAATGTTTTATAAGTATGGTATGATTTATTATACTAGATTTGATATATTTATTGTATCTGGATTTTTGGTACTAACCCATGTGTTAACCCTAATTGGAATACCTACTGGGCACGTTGTACTAACTCCCTACTTCTACCCTAGTTGATGATATAGGAAATAAGGAAAACGATGAACGCAAAACGGGCCAGGCATAGGAGCTTGGAGGATTATAGTTTATATTTTGTTTAAGATACTCATGGGCTTGTATTTTGAGTATCTAGAATTCGGATTGTAATAACTTAGATGGAGTTGCTATGGTTGGATGTCTTATTGGATAATTGCATTATGATAATGATGATTAAGGACTTGACGTAATTTGTTATCCGAATGGAATAGAACTGTGTTCTATTATGTTTCCGCATGTTATGATTTTTATTTCGTATGTTTATATTGCTATGTGTGAACTGTTTTCATAGGCTGAGTCCATACACACATAGGGTTGGCCAATTAAGGGTTGGACTTTAGAAGTTCGGACTTAGCTCGCGTCGTGACGTCCCGCTCTCTATCACTCCGTTTATAAAAAAAAAAAATAGACTCTGATTTTACGGGAAGAAGCGAGTGAAAAAAGGGCGGGGTGTTACACTCAACTCTCTACCTCTTTTCCTCACCTATCTCCTCCTGATGTTACACCACCTTAGCTTCTCACATTTTTTGGTGTAAACTCTACTTTTATGCTTTAATGTTGTGGTTTGCTATGGTTTGATGTGTGTATTGCTGTGTTTGAATGCCTTTTATCTCTCGTCTATGGTTAACAAGGTTTTTATTAAATATATTAACATGCAGGTTTGAATGAGATGAATTTGTATTGGCATGTTAGGGAGATAAGGATGGAGTTGTGATGTTGCACACGTCCTTGGAGTTTTGGGGGAGCACAAAATATGTGTTGTTTAGCACCTGTCACTGGTCATGACAGTGTGAGGAAGAAGGTTGATGAAAGCTTGATGAAAAATAAACTAAAAGGCAGATAAGTTTATGGGGGAGCTGGATCGAAAAAGCTAAAGAACGTAGCTTGGAGAATGGGGGAGAAGACTCCAAAGGGGGAAGCTAGGTAAGTTAGCTTGGCCCATTGGAGAACACCTTTAAGACACCACAACTCTTAAAGGGGAAGAAAAAGAAAAACACTAATGCAATGGAAATTTGCATTGTACTATGAGGGAGATCAATGCTTGAATGCATGAGAAGCATGTATTTATTAATGAAAATAATAAATGAGTTGGAAGTGAACTCATGGAAGAACTTGAAATACAAGAAGCATGGGGGAGTGCTTGAAATCAAATTCCTCCAATATGAAGGAGAACTCGATGTCTACCTACCAAACCTTTGTCAATTGTATGACAAAATGGGGGAGAAATTAGTAGAAGTTGTTAGACATCAAAGCCAATTAAGAGGAGTAATTGTAAGATTGGAAGAAGCCAATGGACATCAAACTAAAGGTGTTTGGGAGATCAAACTAAAGAAGATTGGGGGAGAAAATCTTCTCAACACTATTAGCTTGGATAAGCTTAAGTTATGGCTAGTGTTAGTTTCTAGGAAATCATTGGTGTATGAGAGAGTATGAATACTAATCCTGTTTAGTCCATGGATACATCTTACTATTTTGGACTAACCCCTCTAATGTTTTTTCTAGTGTTGCTTGCTTATGTGATTGAACAGGAAAACATGATCTGGAGCAAGCTGAACAAGAATATGCGAAGATCATAATCTTGTTTTCCATTTGAATATGTACATGTATCAATGTAATATTTTTGTATTCAAATGAGAAGTAATAATGGTGCGCTTATAATTGGGTTAGCTTCTAGGTTTTGTCATGAAATTAATAAAGGGGGAGATTGTTAGTGCCCCGGCTTTGTCGAGTCCCTATGTTTGTCAATTTCATGACTTGGGAAGAAGCACTTGCTAGAAGCTTGAATAACTCAAGGTGATCAAGAAAGAAAATCATGCTATACCGGATTAAAGCTCATTGTTATGGCAATCACAAAAAATGCATTTACCCATAGATGACGTTAGGTGGTACCCACACCTTAGAAGGATCATCCCTAGGCTTAGTTGAACAAACGGTAAAATCATAAAAAGCCTAGAGAAGAAGCTTGACAGTGAATAGGAAGCGAACTTGGAAATATGAATTAAGTTTACTGCTAGCTCGACCAGTCGTTCTCACCGACCCCTCGGTGGAGACAGATTCGACCCGTAGTGGTCAAAGACTGGTCGGCCAGAATGACGGAGGTTCTGGGTCATAGAACTGTCATTCTACATAAGTCTCTGATCGAGAGACTCGTATGCACCGACCCCTTGGTGATGAACCTAACGACCCCTCGTGGTCAATGACTCGTCGATGAAAAACTTATGAGTTCTGGACTTTGAACTCACATGGGCTTTCGAGAAAATAGACATCTCGGTATTTCAAGACCGATCAAGAGTACCAGGACCGACCTCTCGGTAAAGGGCGACAAGTCGTTCTGGGCAAGACAAGTTTAGGGACATGAAACTCTGTCTGCATGGTTTTGCCCCAGATCGAGATCTCATATGGACAGACCTCTCGGTGCCATGACTGTCTACCCATCGGTGACACCGACCTGTCGACTGAGAATTAATTATACCGTTGGGAGTGCATTTAATGTGCAACGGTCGGGTGGTTAAATGGTAAAAAAATATAAACATCGACCCATCGGTGCCACCGACCTGTCAGTACTGGACAATTTGAAAGACTGTGTAACCTCCTCTATAAATATGAGTGTTATGCGATCATTTAATCATCTTCCTTAAACTCAGAAAATTTACACTCACAAAGGAACAATCAACTCTCGTGTGCCTACACCTGAGAATCATACATAACCAATCTATTGATTGAGTTAGTGAAAGAGAGAGTGTAACATCCCGGATTTTTAAGATATCAATTTACATGAATTTTGTCTATTTAAATTATAAATTAATGGACATGGACCTTATATGGGTAAGTTGTGTTTAATTGGGTCAAGGTTGTTATTTGGGTCAAAAGGCCCAATTGGGACCAAATGGGTCATGGTTGACTTGGTTGACCATTAGATGAGCTCAAACCTAATTAGGTCAAGGCTGAATTAAATGGGAATGCAAACAAGTGTTTGAGTTGATTCAAGTGAATTAAATGGATGAGTTGAGTTTAATGGTGGAGTTTTCTTAAATGGATGAGTTGAGTTTAATGGTTGAGTTGAGTTTAATGGTTGAGTTGAGTTAAATTAATGAGTTGAGATTAAGTGAGTTAAAGAGATTTGAATTAAATTATATGTGAAGTGTGTAGATGAAAGATGTTTGGGTTGTTTCAAAATTCAAACAATGTACATGTTGGAATGCATGGAAGTTTTATCTCATGCATGAAACTTCCATTTGATTAAATCCACCTCATAAAGTGAGATGACAAATGGGTGATGTGGCATAACAAATCATCGCATGGAAGCCAACTAGGCAAGGTGCCACATCATCGAGTGACATGGTTAAGATAGGACCCACGTGCCATGTACATGCATGGCCGACTATGTCATGGTTGACTTGGTCAACCATGAGTGAGCTCAATTGAGTTCAAGTTTTGAGTTTTAAAAGAATTAAAATTGCTTGAGTTAAGTGAGTTGAAATGGGAAGTTGAGGAGTCTCCATCTTATGGTGACTCAATGGAAGTCAAAGGGATCTCTTGGTTTTAGCCAAGGGACATCTTGGTTAAGCCAAGGGACACCATGGTTAGACGAAACATAAACTAGGGAAGATGGAAGGACTTGGGTTGTTTCAAAGAGACACCAACCAAGAGGCACACCCCACCCCTTGGCCGATCACTCTCTCTTTTGGAACAAAGAGATTTCTCTCTTCTTCTCTATCTCTCTCCCACCTACATTTCGACAATTAGGGAACTGTTGAAGAGCAAATGAAAAAGAAGGATTAAGGAAGGAATTTAGATAAAAAATAAATGAAGGAGACAGGAAAGAAGGTATGGTTTTGAGTTTAACAATATAGGATTAAGATTAAGGGTGAACCATAGTTTTGGCCATGGTGTGGCCGAACCTATGGGTTCCATATTTTGTTAAAAGAACTGGCCAAACTGTTATGAGGTCATAGAGCTAGAAATCCATTCAAGGATTGGTAATGGGATTGAAACAAAAAATCAAAGGAATGGATCCAAAATTATGTTGTAATGGTACAAATGTTGGAATAATTATGAAAAGATCTTAGCCATGGCTACTGAGTAGAGTAAAACCATTTAAGAGTTATATGGATGATGATAACTATGTCTTAAAATGATAAGGAGTGGATTCCATGAAGAAGGGTCTAGCCAAATAAACAAACAAAGAAGATTAACAAACAGTCAGTCGACTAAATTTGGGATTCAGTAGACTGAAACTGGTGTTGGCCGAAACAGAAAACAGTTTATGGGAGTTTCAGCCGAATCGACTGAACATGTGTTGGATTAAAATATATGTGATATAATAGTGTTTCAGCCTACTGAATCTAGGATTCAGCAGACTAAGACGTACCAAACAAGCAAAGTAATCTAGTGAGTTTCAGCAGACTGAATCTATGATTCAGTCGACTGAAGGTATACTTAACGAATACGTGAAAGGGTTGATTGATAATTCAGCCGACTGAATCTTTGATTCAGCCGACTGAATGTGAATTGGCCAAAGACACAAATAATCTGATCCAAAGTCAGCCGACTGAATTTGAGATTCAGTCGACTGAATGGACATTGACCAACAACACAGAAGGGTTTGACCTCAGTCAGCAGACTGATCCATGATTCAGTCGACTGAAAGGTTATGGGTCAAGTGTAAACAGTACTGAGTTGGGTTTCAGCCGACTGAATATTGTATTCAGTCGACTGAACATCTGCGGGTAAGACAGAGAATAGTATTCGGACTGAATCACTGATTCAATTGACTGAATTGAAAATTGAAAATTTAAATACATTTCGAGATGTTTTTGTTTATTTGGTAGGATGTAAGGGATAATGACAATGAAATGGATAGTCAGATTGATTTATTTGTATGATTAAATATAATAAGGTAAGGAGATTCGCAAAGGGTTTGCGATTCGTTTCGACGTGATCGTTAGACGTTACCTTCACAAAACAGGAAGGATAGTATACTAGACTTTGGTAGGATTCCTACCTTATTGAGACACTATGGATTTTATATGGTACTGGTTTATTTCCAACTATGATGTTTATTTTGAGTATAACAAATGATATGTGTTTATGAGTTTGTTTTCAATGATATTATGTAAAATTATATGAAATGGCATTCTTGTATTCAGATTCTCACGCATGGCATGGGAGGGAATACGTGGGACAGCAAGCCAAGTTCTGAGTCGTCCGGACATGACTTGAGGCTTGAGACTAACTTGTATGAAGCTATGTGAACCATTGATATTTTGGACTTGTCTGGGATTGCTAGTAATGGGTACGGCCTAGTTTGGGCCAAAGAGCTCCTGGGTAACCAGTCCTAAAACCCTACGCAGAAGGAAGAGTTCACACTCCATCGATAATTCCGATTAACATATGTGGGGAGGGATAACAGTGACCTGGTGGTGCCGTCACAAAATACTGCGGACAAATGGCCAAGGGAACACCTTGATATGGTGATTTATTAAGGAAACTGTTTATATATATGATATGGATGGATATGGATGTGGGCGAGTGATCATTTGACATTGACACCCATGGCCTGATGCATAAGTAAGCATGGTGATGTTTTTGGATATCATGCATTATATTTATGGGATGTTTTACAGAGATGATATGATGTTTCTATCTTGATTTTATATTCATCCTCTGTACATAACCCTACTTGGAATTCCTATTGGGCGAATTGACTAACGCCCTACTTCTACCTTATAGATGATGGAACAGGAAATGATAAGGACATGGGACATGAAGGGAGCCAAGCATAGGAGCTTGGACAGATTTATGCTTATTTTACGTAGTTTGATTTCGGAATGATATATTGAGAGAACTGATATCTTTGGAATTGTAATAACTTAGAATTATTTTGCTATGGTTTGATATTAATTAGGTTTCAGTTAATTTTATGGTGATTAGCTTCCTTGCTTATTAATGTCATGTATATGAATGGTATTTAATTCATATGTTAATTCCGCAATTATTTGTAAAGCGTGTGGAATGTTTAAGTGGACTAAGTCCATGCACACGTAGAGGTGGCCAGTTAAGGGTCGGGTTTTGGAAACTCGAACTTAACTTGCGTCGTGACGTTCCCGCTCTCTCTCACTCTTTATTTATAAAAAAAGAAATATACTCTGATTTTTGGCAAGTGAAAAAGGGCGGGGTATTACAGTTGGTATCAGAGCGAAACCGGAAGTGTTGAATCTCACAAAGTAAGATTAATATTGTATCATGTCTCACTGACAAGACAAGAATCCCAACTGACCGACTCTTCGGAGTCTGCTGCACGGGGGGCGGATTAATGTACCTTTATTGAGAATTAGACTGTAAGCATTCAATCTGAGAACAACACTTGAGAAGAAAATAACAGCAAGGGAGGAACAATCACTATAAATGATAGATTTATCAAACATAGCAAATAGGACGTACCTCCCCTGAAGAAGAAACATTATGATGAGAAACACTATACGATGCATAGGACAACTCCCCAAAACAAGAATTACAAGATGATGATTAGGCAATTTTCCCCAAGTATGAAAGCATAAGATTTTATGAGAAAACTAAGTTAATCAATGTTTCGATGACTTAGAAAAATTCCTCCAAGAATAAGAAATACCCGATAAAATCCGCATCAGGAGGAAGAAGGCAGCACCCACACCAAGAAGAGCGACAAAACAGTGTGAACATTCCTGAAGTACCTCCTGAGCTACAGAGCCTAATACAGGTAGTGGTCACTTCCATTCTACAACAACACCAGAACGGCAATGGAGGCTCAACCTCCAATTAATCGCAGGACCTAAACATGGTCAGACTTTCAACAGCAACGTTCCCCTTATTTCAAAGGGAAAGAGGGACCCGCAGGAGCGGAGAACTGTATCAAGAATATTACCAAGATCTTAACACTACTCAAGATCACTAGAGATGAGGACAGGATATTGTTAGCTACTTCACAATTGATAAACGATGCCGGCAAATGGTGGAGAGTTATAGAACGCCAACAAACACAAATTCAAGAGGAAGATAAGAAAGAGATGACTTGGGACCAATTCGTTGGAATGTTTCTGGATCATTATTTTCCAGAGGAAGAAAAGGAGCGCCAGATGCAAGCGTTCATATCTCTGGTCCAAGGCACTATGACAGTTGCGGATTATTATCAAGAGTTTTTCTGTCTATCATGTTATGCTTTATACATGGTGGACACAGAGTATAAGAAGGCTCGGAAATTTGAACGAAAGGCCTGCGACCTAACATAAGAGGCAAGTTCAAGTCAGTTACTTTGGCAGAGGTAGTCAGTTGTGCTAGCATAGCTGAACAAGAGCTGACAGAGACAGTCAGATATGTGGATAACCAACGAGCTCTGGAACGCCCCGCCCTTTTTCACTCGTCGAAAATCAGAGTATATATTTTTTTATAAATGAGTGAGAGAGAGAGGGAACGTCACAACGCGAGATAAGTTTGAGTTTCCAAAACTCGACCCTTAATTGGCCACCCTTACGTGTGCGTGGACAAAGTCCACTAGAACATTTCACACGCCCTAGGAATACTTGCGAAATTATCATATGAAACAAATATCATTCATATACATAACATCATTAAGCAAGGAAGCCAATCACCATACAATTAATTGAAATGTAAATATCATCAAAGAATAACAAATATTACTAAGTTATTACAATCCAAAATATCAGTCCTCCCAATACATCTTTCAAAATCAAACTAAGTAATATAACATAAAATTGTCCATGCTCCTGCACTTGACTCCCTTCATGTCCCAGGCCCTTGTCATTCCCTGTTCCATCATCTAGGTAGAAGTAGGGCGTTAGTCAACACGCCCAATAGGAATTCCAATTAGGGTTATGTACACTTAGGAATAGTATAAAAATCAAGATAAGTACATCATATCAAAGCTGTAAAACATCTAGAGTACTAAAAACAGCGTATGATACTCATATCAAAATCATGCTAATGTATGTGTCATGTCATGGGTGTCATATACCAATGATCTCACCCAATGTCCATATCCAATCACAATACAAATCATATCAATAGTTTCCTTGATAAATAAGCCATGTCAAGGTGTTCTCTCGGCCATTTACGTCCGCAGTGTTTTGTGACGGCACCACCAAGTCACTGTTATACCTCCCCACGTATGTTAATCGAAATTACCGATGGAACGTGGACTCCTCCGTCTGTGCAGGGTTTCGACATTGTTTACCCAGGAGCTCTTTGGCCCAAACTACGCCGTACCCATTCCTAGCAATCCCGGACAAGGCCAAAATATCAATAGTTTACATAGCTTTATACAAGCTAGTCTAAAGCCCCAAGTCATGTCTGGACAACTCATAACTTGGCTTGTTGTCCCATGTATTTCCTCCCATGCCATGCATGAGAATATGAATACAAGAATGCCATTTCATATCATTTTACATAATATCATTGAAAACAAACTCATAAACACATATCATTTGTTATACTCAAAATAAACATCATAGTTGGAATAAAACCAGTATCATATAAAACCCATAGTGTCTCAATAAGGTAGAAATCCTACCAACGTTCGATTTACTGTCCTTGCTGTTTTGTGATGATAACATTCAATGATCACGTCGAAATGAATTGTAAACCCTTTGCGAATCTCTTTTTCCTTATTAAATTCAATGGCACACATAGATCAATTCAATTATCTATTTCATTTTAATCATCCCTCACATCCTTCCAAATAGACTAAAATGTATGGAAAATTAATTAAAATTTAAACTTTTCAATTTAGTCGACTGAATCCAGCCCAATAACTATACTCTTCCTTACCCGCAGATGTTCAGTCGACTGAATACAATGTTCAGTCAGCTAAAACCCAACTCAGTACTATTTACACTTGACCCGTAGCCTTTCAGTCGGCTGAATCATGGATTCAGTCGGCTGACTTCAGGTCAAAACCTTCTGTGTTCTCGGTCAATGTCTTTTCAGTCGACTGAATCACAGATTCAGTCGGCTGACTTTGGATCAGATTATTTGTGACTACGGTCAGTTCACATTCAGTCAACTGAATCAAAGATTCAGTCGGCTGAATTATCAACCAACTATTATGTGTTTGATAAGTATACATTCAGTCGACTGAATCATAGCTTCAGTCGGATGAAACACACTAGATCACTTTACTTATTCGATACGTCTATTTTCAGTCGACTGAATCCTACATTTAGTCAGCTGAAACGCCAATAAATCCCATATATTTTAATCCAATCCATGTTCAGTCAACTAAATCACAAGATTCAGTCGGCTGAAACTCCCAAAAATTCTTTTCTGTTTTCGGCCAACACCAGTTCAGTCAACTGACTGTTTGTTAGTCTTCTGTGTTTGCATATTTGGCTTGACCCTTCTTCAAGAAATTCACTCCTAATATTATTTAAACATAGATTTCATCTTCCATATAGGTCTTAGTGTACTTACTGCACCCACTAGCCAAGGCTAGGGTCTTTTCATAATATATTCCAATCTTGGTACCATTATAACATGGTTTTGGATTCCATCCTTTGATTGTTTGTTTCAATCCCGTTACCAATCCTTGAATGGATTTCTAATTCCATGGCCCTATGATAGTTTGGCCAGTCCTTTCAATTGAATATAGAACCTGTAGGTTCGGCCACACTATGGCCAAAACTATGGTTCACCCTTAATCTTAATCCTATAGTGTTAAACTCAAAACCATACCTTCTTTCCCGTCTCCTTCGTTTCTTTTTTATCTGAATTCCATCCTTAATCCTTTTTTCCTTCCTTTGTTCTTCACAAATTCTCTAAGTCCAGAGATGTAGGTGGAGTGAGAGATACAGGAGAAGAGGAGAGAAATCTCTTTGTTGTGCAAGAGATGAAATAGGCCATGGAGTGGGGTGTGTCCCTTTGTATACCAGCCCAAGTCCTTTTCCTCTTCCTCATTAAGATTTGTCCAACCAAGGAGTCCCTTAGCTTAACCAAAGAGACCCTTGGCTAAAACCAAGACATCCCTTTGACTTCCAACATGTGCATGGGTTTTCATGTCCATTGAGATGGAGACTCTCCATCTTCCCACTTCAACTCACCTTGAAATGGAAGTCTCCTCAACTTCTCATCTTAACTCAATTCATAATTTAACTCAATTGGACTCACTCATGGTTGACCAAGTCAACCATGACTTAGCCGACCATGCATGTGGTGACTTGGTCACCACATGGCACGTGGGTCCTATCTTAGCCATATTATTTGATGATGTGGCACCTTGTCCAGTTGGCTTCCATGCATGCCACATGGCAATGCCACATCACCGACATACCACCTCACATGATGAGGTGGATTTAATGTATTGGATCTTAATTGGGTAGCTGACCCAATTAATTTAACCTTACCCATTTACTTTAAAATCAACTTATCCATGACCCATTGAGTCCTAATTAGGTAATTGACCCACCTCCTTACCTATCTAAGGTCCATTTCAACTATTTAAATCTCAAATTCCATTAAGTCACAATTTAAATAAACCATTCCAATATATAATTATGAAATGAAAATCTAGGGTGTTACAAGATCAGAGTGGGGGAAGTACTTTCCACCGTAATAAGAGATTCAGACCCAACTTTGGGAGACCCTCACCTTCTACTGGTTCTACTGGAGGGTTTCATCCCAATCAGCCTTCTACATCAGGACCAGTCTCTTAGGTTCCTCGAGGTGTTAGCACTTGTTTCTAGTGTGGCCAGCAGGGCCATTTCAAGAGGGAGTGTCCGCAGAACAGTAGACCTTCTCACTCCAGGGGTTCTTTCCGTCCTCCAGCTCGACCACCTCAGTCACAAGCATCCAGAGCACATAACCCAACAGGACGGGCACCTATTCCGACAGGATCTAAACGGTTACATACATTGGTTCCTCCTTCAAAGACAGTGGATCATTCGGTGAGTCAAGGTATGGCAGTAGTTTGTAGTTCATATGCTTTTTCATTATTTGATTCAGGAGCATCCCACTCCTTTATATCTGCTACCTTCATATCTGCTACTATAACTTTAGTACAACAACTGTCCACCGCACTTACTACAATATCCCCTATTGGAGACACATCACTGGGTTTGATCTACACTTCCGTAGACAGTGAACTTGTTGGGTTCAGATTTAAATTCAACTATCTTGCACTCGAGATGACAAAATACGACATCGTATTTGGCATGGATTGGTTGCTAACTTCTAGGCCTGCATTGACTATCATCTCCGCAGAGTGACATTTGGTCACCCGAGGGAAAACGATATGTAGTACATGCCAACAGACAAAGCATTCCTATGACCAGAATATTGCATGAAGAAATGAACCATCTAGTACTGAACAACATCAGACTAGACAAGGCTTCGATGGATGAACTACCTGTGATAGTGAAAGACTACGCAAAGGTATTCCCGACAGAACTCCATGGTTTGCCTCCAAAAAGGGAGATTGACTTTGAGATCAAACTTTATCCTGGCACTACTCTTGTATCATTGCCGCATTACTTGATGGCCCCAGCAGAAATGTCTGAGCTGAAGAAACAAATTGATGAGTTGCTCAGACTAGGATGCATCCGAAACAACACTTCATCCTGGGGAGCACCGGTATTATTTGTAGAGAAGAAGATGGTACTCTTCGGATGTGTGTGGATTACAGGAAGTTGAATCAGCTGACGGTCAGGAACAAGTACCCTCTACCCAGAATTGATGACCTGTTCGATCAACTCAGAGGTTCCAGCTATTTCTCCAAAATTGATCGGATGTCAGGCTACCATCAAATCCTTGTCAGGAATGAAGACATAGAGAAGACGACCTTCAGAACTCTGTATGGACTGTATGAATATGTAGTCATGCCGTTTGGACTCACCAATGCACCAGTCGTATTCATGGATCTGATGAACAGAATCTTTTGTCCTTATTTGGACAAGTTCATAATTGTCTTCATTGACGATATTTTGATTTATTCCAATAGTCGGGAAGAGCATGCTAAGCATCTGAGGATAGTCCTGGACACTCTATAGAGGAATCAGTTATATGCCAAAGCAAGCAAGTACGAATTTTAGCTATCTGAGGTCAACTTCTTAGGACATGTTATATCAACAAAAGGAATAGCCGTGGACCCGGCTAAAGTGGCAGCAGTTAGAGACTGGAAAGCTCCGAAGAATGTGACCAAAATCCGTAGTTTTCTGGGACTGGTTGGCTACTATCGGAAGTTTATTATGGACTTCTCCAAGATTGCGGCTCCACTCACCCGACTCACTTAGAAAGGAGTCAAATTTGAATGGTCTAATGTGTGCAACCGAAGGTTCGAAGACCTGAAACAAAAGCTTACTACTGCTCCTATTCTGATTTTGCCGGAAAGAGGCAAGGGATATGAAGTATATTGTGATGCTTCAGGAGGAGGACTTGGGTGTTCTCTCACTCAAAGTCATCATATAGTGGCATATGGTTCAAGGCAGCTGAAAATCCTTGAACAAAACTATCCCACTCATGATCTGGAATTAGCCATAGTGGTTTTCGCTCTCAAAAGCTGGAGACACTACCTATGTGGTGAGAAATTTGAAGTTTTCGGACCATAAGAGTTTAAAGTATCTATTTGATCAGAAGGAACTCAATATGAGGCTGCGCAGATGGATGGAATATCTACAAGATTATGAGTTTGCACTACGATATCATCCTGGCAAGGCGAACAAAGTGGCAGATGCCCTCAGTCGCATGTCACATGTAACAGTGGCCAGTTTGATTATGAAGGAATGGGAAATGTTGACAACCATCCGGGAATTCAATTTATACATCAAGGACAGTGGGAGTATATATAATCTGATGGTACGGTCCAGTATGGTTTCCAAGATTGAGCAAGTACAGCAAACAGATCTGAAAGTGGAAGAAATATGGGCTAAGATGTCTACTGGTGAGGTCGTACCAGAATGGGAATTACGACCTGGACAAGGTCTCTTATTCCGAGGCAGGATATATGTGCCTCAAAGCTGTAGAAGAGAGTTGTTGATGGAACCTCATCAAACAAAACTCTCTATTCATCCGGGTAGCACCAAAATGTACCATGACTTGAAAAGACATTATTGGTGGCATGGACTCAAAAGAGACGTGGCTGATTTTGTCTCTCATTGCCTTCCTTGTCAGTAAGTCAAGACAGACATCAGAAACCACCAGGATTGCTCAAACCTCTACCTGTACCTGAATGGAAATGGGAACATATTTCCATGGATTTTGTGACAGGACTACCAAGGTCATCAAACGGTAACGACGTAATCTGGGTTGTAGTGGACCGTCTAACCCTGTCTGTACACTTCCTTCCAATCAAGATGACAAACTCATCTGAGACTTTGGGACAGCAGTATATCAAGGATATCATCAGGCTACATGATATACCTAAAACGATTGTATCCGACAGAGATGGCAGATTCACTGGCAAAGTATGGCAGAGTATGTAGTCGGCTATGGGAACAAAC
Source organism: Chimonanthus salicifolius (assembly GCA_013350335.1). Taxonomy (NCBI): domain Eukaryota; kingdom Viridiplantae; phylum Streptophyta; class Magnoliopsida; order Laurales; family Calycanthaceae; genus Chimonanthus; species Chimonanthus salicifolius. Next base: position 52,008,187 of record CM023540.1, on the reverse strand, counting down.
TTGTTAATTAGCACAGCTTTTCATCCTCAGACTGACGGATAGTTAGAGCGAACAATACAGACATTGTAGGATATATTGAGAGCATGCATGTTAGACTTCAAGGGTGATTGGGAAGATCATCTACCACTGGTTGAGTTCTCATACAACAACATTTACCAGGCAAACCTCATGATGGATCCATTTGAGGCGTTGTATGGTAGACCCTGCAGATCTCCAGTGTGTTGGACCTGGCTGGTTGCAGAGACTACGGAACAGATAAAGGTGATACGACAGCATCTACTCACTGCACAGAGTCGTCAGAAGAGCTATGCTGACAAGAGAAGGAGATTCCTTGAGTTTGAAGTGGGAGACTTAGTGTTCTTGGAAGTCTCGCCATGAAAGGGACACATGAGGTTTGGAAAGAAAGGAAAGTTGTCACCCAGATTTGTGGGACCCTTTCCAATTCATGAGAGGGTGGGGAAGTAGCCTATCGTTTGATACTCCCCCCTTAGTTGTCATCACTACAGGATGTGTTTCATGTCTCTATGTTTAGGAAGTACAATCCTGACCCTTCGTACATGGCGAATGTACAAGACATAGAAGTGCAAACCGACGTATCTTACTTCAAAAGGCCTGTCAGAGTGATGGAGACAGAACAAAGAGTGTTGCGGAACAGAGCAATTTCGTTCATTAAAGTGCTATGGGATCGACATGGTAATCAGGAAACCACTTGGGAACTTGATTGGAAATGAGAGCAGCTCATCCTGAACTATTTATATAAGTTGTTTGAAACCCTACTTCGCTCGATTTTCGGGACAAAATTTTCAAAAGAGGGTAATATTGTAACAACCCGGATTTCCATTAGGTATAAATATATTGGATTGATCTATTTAAATTGTGAACTAATGGAATTTTAGATTTAAATAGTTGAAATGGACCTGAGATGAGTAAGGAATTGGGTCAACTACCCAATTAAGACCCAATGGATCATGGGTAAGCTTGATTTTAAACTAATTGGGTAAAATCTAATTAAATGGGTCAATCATCCAATTGAGACCCAATGGGTCATAGTGAACTTAATTTTAAGGTAATTGGGTAAGGTCAAAGTAATTGGGTCAGCTACCCAATTAAAACCCAGCACATTAAATCCACCTCATAAAGTGAGGTGGCAAGTGGGTGATGTGGCATAACAAATCATCGTCTGGAAGCCAACTAGGCAAGGTGCCACATCATCGAGTGACATGGCTAAGATAGGACGCACGTGCCATGTACATGCATGGTCGGCTATGTCATGGTTGATTTGGTCAACCATGAGTGAGCTCAATTGAGTTCAAGTTTTGAGTTTTAAAAGAATTAAAATTGCTTGAGTTAAGTGAGTTGAAATGGGAAGTTGAGGAGTCTCCATCTTATGGTGACTCGATGGAAGTCAAAGGGATGTCTTGGTTTTAGCCAAGGGACTTCCTGGTTAAGCCAAGGGACACCTTGGTTAGATAAAACATAAATGAGGGAAAATGGAAGGACTTGGGCTATTACAAAGAGACACCAACCAAGGGGCACACCCCACCCCTTGGCCGATCACTCTCTCTTCTGGAACAAAGAGATTTCTCTCATCTTCTTCTCTATCTCTGTCCCACCTACATTTCGACACTTAGAGAACTTTTGAAGAGCAAAGGAAAAAAAAAGGATTAAGGAAGGAATTCAGATAAAAAAAGAAACGAAGGAGACAAGAAAGAAGGTATGGTTTTGAGTTTAACAATATAGGATTAAGAATAAGGGTGAACCATAGTTTTGGCCATGGTGTGGCCGAATCTATGGGTTCCATATTTTGTTAAAAGGACTGGCCAAACTGTTATGAGGTCATAGAGCTAGAAATCCATTCAAGGATTGGTAATGGGATTGAAACATACGATTAAAGGAATGGATCCAAAACCATGTTGTAATGGTACAAATGTTGGAATAATTATGAAAATATCCTAGCCTTGGCTAGTGAGTATAGTAAATCCATTTAAGAGTTATATGGATGATGATAACTATGTCTTAAAATGATAAGGAGTGGATTCCATGAGGAAGGGTCTAGCCAAATAAGCAAACAAAGAAGATTGACAAACAGTCAGTCGACTGAACATAGACGTACCAAACAAGCAAAGTAATCTGGTAACTTTCAGCCAACTGAATCTATGATTCACTCGACTGAAGGTATGCCTATCGAACACGTAAAAGGGCTGATTGATAATTTAGCCGACTGAATCTTTGATTCAGCCGACTGAATGTGAACTGGCGAAAGACACAAATAATCTGATCCAAAGTCAGCCGAGTGAATCTGTGATTCAGTCGACCGAACGGACGTTGACCTGGAACACAGAAGGGTTTGACCTAAGTCACCTGACTGAATCCATGATTCAGTCGACTGAAAGGTTACGGGTCAAGTGTAAACAGTACTGAGTGGGGTTTCACCCGACTGAATATTGTATTCAGTCGACTGAACATCTGCATGTAAGACAGAGAATAGTATTCGGGCAGGATTCAGTCGACTGAATCCCTGATTCAATTGACTGAATTGAAAAGTTGAAATTATAAATACATTTCCAGATGTTTCTGTTTATTTGGTAGGATGTAAGGGATGATGACAATGAAATGGATAGTCAAATTGATTTATTTGTATGATTAAATATAATAAGGTGAGGAGATTCGCAAAGGGTTTGCGATTCGTTTCGACGTGATCGTTAGACATTACCTTCACAAAACAGGAAGGATAGTATACTGGACTTTGGTAGGATTCCTACCTTATTGAGACACTATGGATTTTATATGATACTGGTTTATTTCCAACTATGATGTTTATTTTGAGTATAACAAATGATATGTGTTTATGAGTTTGTTTCAATGATATTATGTAAAATGATATGAAATGGCATTCTTGTATTCATATTCTCACGCATGGCATGGGAGGGAATACATGGGATAGCACGCCAAGTTATGAGCTGTCCAGACATGACTTGGGGCTTGAGACTAACTTGTATGAAGCTATGTGAACCATTGATATTTTGGCCTTGTCCGGGATTGCTAGTAATGGGTACGGCGCAGTCTGGGAGAAAGAGCTCCTGGATAACCAATCCCGAAACCCTGCGCAGAGGGAGGAGTCCGTACTCCATCGGTAATTCCGATTAACATATGTGGGGAGGTATAACAGTGACCTGGTGGTGCCGTCACAAAACACTGCGGACGTAAATGGCCAAGGGAACACCTTGATATGGTGATTTATCAAGGAAACTATTTATATATATGATATGGATGGATATGGAAGTGGGTGAGTGATCATTTGACATTGTCACCCATGACATGATGCATAAGTAAGTACGATGATGTTTTTGGATATCATGCATTATATTTTACTACTTATGAAATAGTTTACAAAACATGATATGTTGTTTTTTTCTGTCTTGATTTTATACTGATCCTATGTGTACATAACCCTATTTCGAATTCTTATTGGGCGCGTTGACTAACGCCCTACTTCTACCCATAGATGATGGAACATGAAATGACAAGGAGATGAGACATGAAGGGAGCCAAGCATAGGAGCTTGGCAGAGTTATGCTTATTTTACTTTGTTTGATTTCAGAATGATGTATTGAGAGAACTGATATCTTTGGAATTGTAATAACTTAGAATTATTTTGCTATGGTTTGATATTAATTAGGTTTCAGTTAATTTTATTGTGATTAGCTTCCTTGCTTATTAATGTCATGTATATGAATGGTATTTTTTTCATATGTTAATTCCGCAATTATTTGTAAAGGGTGTGGATGTTTAAGTGGACTAAGTCCATGCACACGCAGAGGTGGCCAATTAAGGGTCGGGTTTTGGAAACTCGAACTTAACTCACATGTGACGTTCCCGCTCTCTCTCATTCTTTATTTATATAAAAAAAAATATACTCTGATTTTTGGCGAGTGAAAAAGGGCGGGGCATTACGCTTTCTCCTTCAAATCCATCATTAATCATATTTAAACATCGATTCAATCTTCAATACTTAACTTAATATATTTATCCTACCCACTAGCCAAGGTTAGGGTTCGGCCATACAACATGGCCGAACCATCATGGTGGGTTTTCATCCTTTTACCTTAGTCATTTTTGTTATTTTTCTTAATCCATCCATCCAATCATAATCATAGCATAATCATAGTATGGGTTCGGCCATTCATTATGGCCGAACCTAAGTTCCCTTGTGTTTGATTATTCCTTCCTCTTACAAGTTCTTAAAAAGGATTCATCAAAACCCTTAAAATGTCAAACCCAAGGATTTGACCATATCATGGCCGAATCCATGATGATCCGGATTAATCTCATGGTTGTTTTCTTTCAACCCATAACCATACTTTGGATGGATTTCCAACTCCATAGCCTTATAACATTTTTGGCCATTCATTCCAACCAACATGGAACCCATGCGAACCTATGGTTTCCTTAGATTAATCCCCATTTTATTAAGTCTAGACATACCTTCCTTCAATGAGTTGCTCCTCCTCTTTGGCTCTTCAATCTCCTTATTTTCTTTTGGTCTTTCTCTTCTTCCTTAGTTCTTTTTCTCCTTTCTTTGCTCTTCAAAATCTTCAAGTGTATGGAGGTAGAGGTGGGAGAGAGAGGAATGGAGTGGAGTGGAGAGAAAATCCTTGCTCAAGAGAGGGGGGGTCGGCTAAGGGGTTTGGAGTGCCCTTTGGTTTGAGTTTTTTATTAAAACCTTAATTTCTTCCCTCCCTCTCATAATGGCTTGGTCTAACAAGAAGACCCTTGGTTTCCCAAGGATGGCTTCATATCTTTTGACGTGAAGACCCTTGAGTTCCCAAGTGTCTAGGTACAATGTACCTAGACAAGATACCCCAACTTTTAATCTCCACCCTTGATATTTTCTTAAATGAAATCCTAGCCTTCCATCTTATCCCTTCATCTTCCCAACTTAAGCAAATCCCTAATTGAGGATTTAAAATTCAAAATGGTTGACCAAGTCAACCCATGCCATGGTCAACCATGCATGTGGTGACTTGGTCACCACATGACACTTGGGTCCCACTTTGGTCATGTCACTTGATGTGTCACCCCCACTTGTATGCCACCTCAATTCTACTTTCCACCTCACTTGATGACGTGGCATCCTTGCTTAGTTGGCTTCCATGTGATGACATGAATGCCACATGGCAATACCACCTCATCCACATGCCACCTCACTTGATGAGGTCGACTTTAATGCATTAAATACACTAGCTTATCCAAATTCAAGTAACTTAACTAAATTTACCCAATTATTTCCAAACTTCCATATACCATTTTATTTTATTATTTTAGTTCCATCCCCTTTTATTATGTAATTTATGTATGATGATCTAATTCATCAATTATTTTTAAATCAAGATCACCTATGATCCATTGGGTCTTAATTGGGTAATTGACCCATTTCATTGCCCATCTAATGTCCATTTCAACTTTTTATTTTCAAATTCAATTAAATTACAATCCAAGTGGGCCCATCTAATAAATTTATAAGCTAAGGAAAATCCAGGGTGTTACAAGTTTGGATTAAATCTTCTAAAATATGGGTGGATGAGATGTTAAGATGGAAAACTAGGGTTCTCCAAGGCGTGCACTCGATTTTAGTTGCTTTTGATCCAAGCTAGCTTGGAGATCAAGTTAACTTGGAGAGGAAGTTGATTTGGTGGCTAAGCAGAGAAAATATAGGAGTTCACTAGGCATGCGTGAATTTCATTGTGTAGGATTAGGGCTAATGCAATGCAATGATTGGTGGGGATTAAGAGATGAAATGAATGAATGGATGGATGATAGGAAGATGACATGGAGGGTTGACATTGTCATATGCACATGAGGTAGTGGAGAGATTATGCAAAATTGTATGGATTAGATGATGAGGTGAACCTAGAGGAGATTTTGGCATTATTCTTAATCCTAGGGTTTTATGAATGAATGAATTAGATTACTTTGGGTTAAGATCTAATGGCTCTAAGGTTAATTGGATGAAATAAAATATAGGAATGATGAGGTACCTAATCGAGGGTAATAATTTGAAGGTTGATCAAGAGGGATGATGAGATGAATAGCCTAGATCTAAGATGATTTATGTATGCAATGGATATGGGATGGAGGCTCTAGAGTTTTACCTAAAATGTATGCATGAAATGGATGGTTGTGATGAAATGTCCTAAATCTAATTGCTTTAACGAGTGATGGTTGATCTAAATGGATGGACGATGAAATGATGTATGGATGGTTATCGTCCTAAAGTTGATCTAGGTGATGGATAGGTTAGATGGCCTAGATCTAATGTCATGAATGTATGTGTTGGATTTGATAGGTGGCTCTAGGTTTTGACCTAACTTTGATGCATGAGATGAATCGTCTGGATTAAGGAATGAAGATGAGTGGTTAAGATGGCATTGGAGAGGACATTGGATGGTGTGGATTGGTAAAGAAATGGACAAGGCTTGGGCGTGTGATTGGGTTATGGACTTGGGCTTTGGACCTATTATTGAGCACATGTGCCTTCAGAGGACCTTGGGCTTGAGCTTGAGGACTTGGGCCTTTATTGGACTTTGGAGTGTATATTGGCCTGGTCCATCTGTGATATGCGCATGGACTTCCTGTGGCTGACCTAATGTTGGTCTGTGGAGCTTAGTTTGGCCCAATTGAAGTGGATCTCTATCCCATTAATCTTGAATTTCAGCCTTTGTCTCTTGAATTACAGGTTTTCTCTTCCAGAATTAAATAATTAACTTCATCACTTTAAAATCTAAAATATTGATTTAATCTAGACTCTCATAACTAGATCTTGACTAACCAATTTACATGAAAACCCTAAAAGTGGAGTGGAATTAATCATAAAAATTTTAGGTCTTCCGAATTAAGCACCAAACTTACAATTATCCACTATTTTAAGATTATTTTCCGGAACTCTCCATTCTTATCTACAAAACAAGAAATGACATTAAATGCATGTGATATATACAAAATCAAGGCTAACTAGTTCAATAATAAGGGGTCAAGATGTAATATTTGAATGCTCAACACTTGTCAAAGTCGACAAATTCCACTTCCCAGTAGATTTTGTTGTGCTGGATACCCAGCTTGTGCAGAACGAGAGTGGGAACATCTCGGTTATTCTTGGATGACCATTTTTTGCCAGCACTAAGGCTGTTATTAATTGCCAAAAATGATATGCTTAGATTGCATTCAGAAATCTGACAACATAACTCAATGTTTTCAACTTATGTAAGCAATCTCCATGCACAGATGACCTGTGTGAGGTTGACTTTATTCAGAGATCTGTTGAAAAATCTTTTCTTCACTTCATTTGTGAGGACCCATTAAGAAATCTCTATCCATTTTTGGCAGACTTCAATGAAAATAGTGAGCAAATGGTGAACGCTCTACTTGACAAGGCCCCATTTTGCGATAAAATCCAAACCTCTCCTTGTCAGCCAATCTATACCAATCCCCTCTATCGAGAAGCCACAGAAATTAGAACTTAAACCACTGCCTGAAACTTTACAATGTTCTTATCTGGGATCATTCAATACCTTACATGTCTTATAGCTTCTGATTTAACTTCAAAGCAGGAGTCTAAACTCCTCGTTGTTTTAAGAGAACACCGAGAAGCTATAGGATGGTCCATTGCCGTTCTCAAAGGAATTAGCCCCTCTGTGGTCATGCACAAAATTCACTTGGAAGAAAACTCCGAGACATCTAGGGAACCACAAAGAATACGAAATCCAGAGATGCAGGAAGTGGTGAGAATAGAAATTTTGAAACTTCTCAAAGCGGGTATCATCTACCAATCTCTAACAATGCTTTGGTAAGTCCAATACAAGTTGTTCCAAAAAAGTCTCGTGTGACTGTAGTAAAGAATGAGTATAATGAGTTGGTATTAACCCACGTCCAAACGGGTTGGAGAGTGTGTATTGAGTACCGTAAGCTGAACACTATCACTCGAAATGATCACTTTCCTCTTACCTTCATTGATCAAATGCTTGAGCGTTTAACCAGTGATGCGTACTATTGTTTTCTTGATGATTATTCCAGCTATAACCAAATCTATGTCGCTCCTAAATATCAGGAGAAGACCACATCCACATGTCCATTGAGTACGTTTGCCTATCGTCGTATGCCTTTTGGGCAATGCAATGCACCTGTCACCTTTCAGCAGTGCATCATCAATATCATTTCTGGCATGGTCCAACCTTTCCTTGAAATCTTCATGGATGACTTCTCCGTTTTTGGGTCAACATTTGACCAATGCTTGCATCATCTGACTCTTGTCTTAATCAGATGCAAAGTAAAAAACCTAGTGTTAAATTGGGAAAAATGCCATTTCATGGAAAAACAGGGAATAGTCCTGGGGCACACCATATCTAAAAAGGGAATCGAAGTAGATAAAGCTAAGGTCAACTTGATCTCTAGTATGCCTAAAACTTAAACTGTGAAAGAGATCATGTCTTTCCTAGGTCATGCTGTATTTTACAGAAGATTCATTAAAAGTTTCAGCGAAATATCCAAACCTCTCTGTAGAATCCTGACCAAGGACGTTGTATTCAATTTTGATGAGAAGTGTGTTACAACCTTTCAAAAATTGAAACTGCTTTGACCTCTGCTCAAGTCATACAGCCACTTGATTCGTCTGTACTTTTCGTAATCGTGTGTGACGCCTCAGAATATGCCGTAGGAGCAATTTTAGGTGAAAGAGTCAATAAATTACCCCACATTAATTATTACACCAGTAAAACCTTGAACGATCTCAACTCCATTATTCCACCACAGAAAAGGAACTACTGGCTATAGTATTTGCTCCAGACAAATTTCGTGCTTACCTAGTGGGCTCGAAAATCATTGTCTATAACGACCACACGGTACTTAAGTATCTTCTTTACAAGAAAGATGCCAAGTCACGCTTGATCAGATGGATAGTCTTGCTACAAGAATTTGATATCGAAATAAGGGACATGAAAGGTTCCGAAAACGTAGTAGCAGATTACTTGTCTAGACTGGTAACTGAATTCACTGATGACACTCCTCCTATTACTTAGTCCTTCCCTGATGAGCAACTCATGTCAATTTCCCAAGCCCATTGGTTTACATACATTGTGAATTATCTTGTCACTAGTCAAATGCCTCCGCATTAGACTAAGCAAGATTAATCAAAATTTCTGATAGAGGTCCGAAAATTCATTTAGGATGACCCATATTTGTTCAAACACAGTGCGGACCAAGTCATTCGCCGTTGTGTTCCAGAAGAAAAACAACATAGTGTCACTAGTTTTTGCCATGATCAGGCCTGTGGAGGGCACTTTTGTGCTAGAAAGACCACTGCAAAAATTTGCACTGTAGATTTTATTGGCCCTCCATGTTCAGAGATACCCATACTTATTGTGTCAGATGCGAAAGATGCTAAAAATTAGATATTCTGACTCTCAGAAATATGATGCCACTAAACCCAATCTTACAAGTCGAACTTTTTGATGTTTGGGGCATCAATTTCATGGGGCTATTCCTAATTCTTTCGGTCATCTTTATATTCTAGTAGGAGTCGATTACGTCAGCAAGTGGGTCGAAGTGGTGGCAAGTAAAACCAATGATCATAAAGTTGTCATCCGCTTTATCAAAGAAAACATCTTCTCTAGATTTAGAATTCCCCGTATCATCATAAGTGACGGGGGTAAACACTTTTGTTACGACCCATTCAATAAACTGTTAAAATCATATGGGTTGTTGCATAAAGTTGCTACTCTTATCACCCGCAAACAAGTGGGCAAGTGGAAATTTCTAATAGAGAGATCAAACACATTCTTGAGAACACAGTCAGTCCCAATAGGAAAGACTGATCTTCTAGACTCACTGATGCACTATGGGCATATTGAACTGCTTTTAAAACTCCCATAGGTATGTCACCCTGCAGATTGGTTTATGGGAAGGCCTGTCATATGCCAGTAGAGTTAGAGCACAAAGCATTTTGGGCTATGAAACATTGTAATCTTGCTCTAGACTTTGTTGGTTAGCAAAGAAAGCTCCAACTTACTGAGCTGGAAGAGTTGAGAAATGAGGCATATGACACTGCGAAGAGATACTGTAACGCCCTGCCCTTTTTCACCCGTTTTCCGAAAATCAGAGTCTATTTTTTTTTTTTTTTTGAAATAGAAGAGTGAAAGAGGGCGCGGACGCCACGACGCGAGTTAAGTCCGAGCTTCTATAGCCCGACTCTTAACTGGCCAACTCCACGCGTGCGCGTAGCTAAGTCCATGAGAACGGTTCACACGTAGGAAGTAAGCTCGTGGATTATGATTATTGCGGAACATGATAATAGAGTCTATCCTACCTGTTTTTAGATAGAAGGGAAGATACAACATTGAATAACCAAAATGCCCCTATGTTCATATTTATATCACAAAATATAATCGTTCATAAGTAATGTCCAAACCATCGCAAGAAATGTAAACTTATACAACCCGACAAGCTAAGTTACTTTAAAATTACATCTCCAAAATGTAAACGTAAATAAATTAAGACTGCGCTGCCCAAGCTCCTAAGCTTGGCTCCTGTCATGTCCACCGCTTCCGCCATCCCCTGCGTCATCAGCTAGGGTAGAAGTAGGCCATTAGTCAACGCGCCCAGTAGGATTCCGAGCAGGGCTAGCTCATGGGTTAGTGATAACATGCATACCGACAATAATATAATAAACATATGATGAATGCCATGCCATGGGTGCCTATGTCATGTGTCCCACCCATCCACCGTATCATCATAAAATATCGTATCCCCCTTGACGGCAAAGCCTCGTCAAGGTGTCCCCATGTTTGCATCTCGGTCGCCCCGACGGAGCATGGACTCCGGTTATAGCATAAGAGCTATCCCCATGTCTGATTCTCGGTCGCCCCGACGGAGCATGGACTCCTGTTATAGCATAAGAGCTATCCCCATGTCTGATTCTCGATCGCCCCGACGGAACATGGACTCCGGTTTCATTATTTTCCCGCCCATGCCATGCATGAGATGTAAGTGCATTATGCTATGTAATATATATATATATATATATATATATATATATATATATATATATATATATATATATATATATATATATATATATATATATATATATATATATATAAACCATAACTTAACATATATCATACATAGCCATATAATGCATAATATCAAAATATATAAACCATAGTATGAACATATAATTCATAATAAAAAAATCCATCATAAGCCAAATCACATAATCATCAAAATAATTTAAAATCACCATCACATATCCACGGCTTACAAAGAGGTAGGAATCCTACCGAATACCGTGTCGCGTTCCGTTACGCTTCCCGTTCGATAATCCGGTCGCCGATCGCGTACCGTTTGCGACGTCCGATACCTTATTACATTTACTGAATTAGTCTACGTCATCCATGATTAAGTCCCTAACTTAGCCCATTATCCATTGGTTTTAGACTCGTACATAAATCTGATTTTGGCCAATTAAAAAATTCCGATTTGCGAGCCTAAAACACAGCATCTATCCGTTTCATTTAATCATTCGTAATATCTGATTCCATGTCTAATCCCCATAGGGTTCGGCCATGTACCATGGCCGAATCCATGGTTCTTCAATGTGGCACTTATTTACCGCTTTGCCACTCCTCTCTCATGGTTCAATCATCCATTCGTTTATGTATCTTCTAAGTCCAAACTTCATCCCTAATTTAGATCCATTAGGGTTTCATTGACCATGACCTAACATCCATAAAAACAGCCACCTAATTTAATTAAATTTGTAATCATCTAACTCCATATATGATTCAATAATTGGCCCATAATCATGACCTCCAAATGGGTCATGGGTTCGGCCATACACCATGGCCGAACCCATGGTGCATATTTCCATTCCCTTGGGTCCATTTTACCTTCACCAAATGAAATTAAATTATTCATTTAAAATCCCATTTTTCGTCTCATTTAAAACATCACATACCTACTCATAAATCCATTTAAATTTATCATCTCTTTCCATCATTTTCCATTCCTTTTACCTTCATTAAAAGTCACTAAATCATCACCATAGGGTTCGGCCATACACCATGGCCGAACCCATGGTTCATGGCTCACTTTCATGGATGTTATTTTAAAGATTAAGTTTTGTCCCAAATTAATCCAATTTGAAATTACTAATCTTCATTCATTTTGGCCCTTTAAAACAAACTCCTAAGCATTGATACATACATTAACCTTAGCCTAAAATTGATCCAAAATTGGGTCATGGGTTCGGCCATACATCATGGCCGAACCCATGATGTTTCTTTCTCCATTTTTCTTGGTTTCATTTACCCATTTTAACATACTTCCAAATGAAGATTAAATCATCCATCTAAATCTTCATTTCCATCAAAAGATTACTACATACCATACTTACTCATCTATTCAAATTCCTATTCCTCCATATTATTTTCCATGCCTAAAAGTCCCATAACCTTACTATAGGGTTCACCTTTATGGATGCCATTTCAAAGACTCATGTTTTGTCCCAAAAAATAATCCATTTAAAATCACTAACCTTCATTCATTTTGGCCCTTAAAAAAAAACTTATATCATACACTTTGTAATCCATTTAAAACTATCATCTTCTCCATCATTTTCTATCTCTTCACTCTCATTAAAATAATTAATCATCACCATAGGGTTCGGCCATGTACCATGGCCGAACCCATGGTTCATGATTTATCTCCTCCATGATATTTTAGAAGCCATAATAATCATGTGCATTCCCCATGATTTTCTCATCTTAACAATCCTTTAAAGTCACCCATTCTTAACCATTTGAAACCTAATTTTCATTAACCATTCTCCACCATTTAAAACCTTCACACCTTAATTAAAAATCATCCACATTTACCATGGGGTTCGGCCATGCTACATGGCTGAACCCTATGGCCCATTAAACCATAAAAATCCAATTTTCCTATGCTTAATAAAGACTTAAAAATTCCATTAAAAATTCCATTCTTCCATTTCATCCATTTCTTAATCCATTCCTCCATTTTTATTCATTTCTTATCCTATCTTTTGATGGATCTTAGATCCATGGCCCACGACATTTTTGGCCATATTTGGTCTAAGAAATGGATTCCATATCCTATCTTTAAAAATATAAACTCTTGTTTAAGAAATTCTTACCGCACCGACGACTCCTCCGGTCCTTCTTTCTTCTTTGCTTTCCTTAGCCCTTTCTCCTTCTTTCTCTTCTTGATGATCGGCCAAGATGAGCTTTATCAATGGTGTGGCCCTCCAAGCTTAGGATCGGCCAATACTGAGTGAGTTTGTTTGAAAGGGATGGAGAGGGGAAGGTGATGTAAAACAAGATCTTAGCCTTTGATCTTGAGGTGGTGATGGTTGATCAATGCTTGGTCTTCCCTTTTCTTCTCTTCTTTTCCTCTAAGTCTTCTTATGTTCTTCTTTTCTTCTCTTGATACATGGAGGGACGGTTTTTGGGTGTGAAGAGAGGGAGAGTGAAATGAGAGGGATGAGATGGAAAACCCATCTCATCTTTGGTCTTACTTGGACCATACCCCTCCATCATGTCTCCACCAACCAAAGTATGGGCTCCCTTGACTTTGGTGGTGGTGGTTGAGACCCAACCACCAAGCATGGCCCCCATGTCCTCTTTGACTTGTTTATGTTGACCCTAATTAATCAACCTAATTAATTAAGTTAAGTCCTCACTTAGGTTAATTAATTTCTATCCAATTTAATTCCATCAAATTATCTATCTAATAAATTCACCCATGGTTGACCAAGTCAACCATGGTGGACGGTCCCCACCCGCCACCTCACTTGATGAGGTGGAGGTGGGCCCCATTCAGCCATATCACTTAAACCCCATAAATCTTAATTTAGATGATTTAAAATAATTTAATCAACTTAATTTATTTTAATCCACCTTAGTCCCCTTAACTTATCCATGGTTGACCAAGTCAACCATGATGGTCGGCCCCACCTTTTCCTTGGTCCACACGCCACCTCACTTGGTGAGGTGGAGGTGGGCCCCACTTGGTCATGCCATTTCATTTCATTACTAACTTAGAGAGTTTAATTCCAATTCACCCTTTTTAAATCAATTGGGCCACCATTGGGCCCACGGCCCAGTAAAATTATTTTTCTACTATTTACCTTAGAGTTTTGAATAAATTTTGATCCATTGGGTCCCACATGGTTATCGGGCCCACTTTGACCATTATTGACCCCTTTTAAATGAGTTCTATTCACCCCATGGTCCATTGGACCATACTTGGGCCTTTGCCCCAAAATTTGATCCATTTAACATCCATAATATCAAAATTTCCAATTTTTCCATTATAAAAATAAATAACTGCCATATATATACTAATTTAAAAATTCAGGCTGTTACAGATACAAGGACCGAACGAAAATCTTTCATTGTAAGCACATTCGTAAAAAATGATTCACTGTTAGTTAGAAGATCCTATTGTATAACTTTGATTGCATCTTTTTCCTGGAAAATTGAAATCTAAATTGACAAGTCGATACATTGTTCATTTTATATTCCCGTACGGAGCAGTTCAAATTAGGCATCCGAAGAATGGTCATATTTGGAAAGTCAATTGTCGAAGATTGAAACCATTCTTAGATTTTGAAAAACCTGAGGGAGAATTTGAGATTTTATTTGAAGATCATGTTCACCATGATTGATATGAAAATCCATTCACCGAGATCCATCTGCCCAACTACCGCACCCATTTCACTCATCCACCTCTTTACCGAGACCCACTTACCCATCAGTCTATGATTGAGTTGGTCTGAGTCTAGGTTTCCATTAAGTCAATCTAGCATTTCATGCAATTCCAATGTACGTCTAAACCCCGATTGTTCGTTATCTAAAATATGTGTTCTTCTACATCTGGTCAGTGTAGATTAGGGAACATTGAGGACAATGTTGAATTTAAGTTTGGGGGTACTGAGGTCATATATCATCCATCTAAAACATTTTAGGGAAGAGTAAGTTCGCATGAACTAAGACACCCCTTAAAAAAAACAAAAATTTCAACGTCCATCATCCATTTTTATCTTTGTGACTAGCAGAAGCTAAAGAACTGGATAAGAGCCATGCACATACACAGTCGAGTATTCATTTTTGCATTGTATCTATCTAGAACACAAGTTCCCCCATACTTGTGTAGGGAAATCAATTCCTAAGCTATGAGGGTGGGAAGCTGGAAATCCAAAAGGAGCAACCCAGACCTCTTTGTGGTCGAAGCACTTTGAATGTAAAAAGGAAAGCGAAGAGGCTAGCATTCTATCACAAATGTGAACGTAGAAATTGTAATGGATTAATATCTGATCAAGGAGTCCGTTGTGTGACAGCAACAAAGCATAGACCCGTAAGCACGAATAGGCAGACTTTGTTAGATTTAGTCAAAGGTAGAGTTAGTCCAGAAAGACTGAGACACCTTGAACTCCAAAGAACTGTTTATTTTTGTTTATCGGCCTATAAACGTCATGAGAATCTGATGTTAAACGATTCATAATCTTCCTTAGACAAAAATAGGCAGAATCATTTTTAGAGAAGAGTAAGTGAGGACTGAGACTTCTTGGGGCTTAAACACTGTCAATTTTAGTTTAAAAATATTACTTGCGTCTTGACAATCTGACGGAAAAAAGTCACATTTTTAGCATTAAGACATGAATAAAAAATTTTATATCATACTTTTCTGGAATGATTTTTATAGGATTTATACTTGGAAAAATTCTTACACAACCATATTAAGTTTAGCCTGAAAAAGAAAAATATTCATGAGTCTAGTGATCACCAGAGGAATACTAGTGGAGACTTATGTCGTTGTTGGAAGCTTTAGAGTTTTTTTTTCTTATGAGGGTTATAAGTCATTCCAAGTTTCTTTGTTTGCGCATTAAGTCATTGTTGATCTCATTATTCTTGATTTTAGTCATATTACTGAGAACGACATTAAAATTTTGTTATTACACCTAACTTTTTTCTGAATTTATTTGAAGCAATGAAATCACCTTATGAAGCTTAAGATATGAGATAGGCCATTTTTAGATTGTTTGAGCCTTTCAAGCCTACCTATTTTGATCATCTTATCTTGATAGTTCCCAATTGAGCCTTATATAGCCTATTTTATTGACTAGCCATGTTTCTTATACCCAACTCCAGTTGTGGAGTTTGAGCCTCATTGAAATATTTGTGACCTATTCTAAGGATCCAGAAAAGGTTAGAGATGAAAAATTGGGATGGTACTTTGAAAAATAATGGCACTTGAGAAGAAAAAAAAAGGAACATCCAGACATCAAAAGAAGGATGTAAAAGAAAAAGAAAAAGAAAAATATACTTTGAAAAGTTCAAGAAAGACAAATAGATGAAGAATATCCCATTTCACATTATGAAGACCTTTAAATTTTTCTGTTCAAAGTATTTTTAGACCCTTATTATCCTTCTTTGATATGACCCAATCCGAAACCACGTTTTGTTCTATTAGGAAGTCTTATTGATCGTAAGTCTAAATATGGTATTTCGTGTGGAGAATAGAGGAAAGAAAATGATGATGTTTGACTCAACGTTCTTAGGAAAGTGGTATCCATTCATGAGATCTATTTATTTTCTTTAATATGTGCCGTCTTTTCTAAATATATATGTGAGACATTTTGATTTGTATACATAAACTCCGCTCACATATACCTTTGAGAGAAAATAAATCCAAATCACTGAGCATTAGTCTTTCTGAGAGATATATCTGTGAGGTTTGAAGTCAAAGCACATCTTCCAAAGGTGGTTACGAAGCTTGTGTATATTTGGAAAAAGAGGGTTATCTTAATATTTGGCTAAGCACACATTACACTCCGGGTATAAGCCTTGTAAAATGAATTTTAGAGTTGTATGACATTTAGATATTTTGTTTATGTGTTTTTACTAAAGATGTTGATGTTTGTGGGTATCATCACTGCAAGCCCTCATGAGACTATACCTCATTCACTAGGGGTAACCTAGAGATTTAAAAGCTTATTGCATAGGCTAAATGCAATCGAGAGAAAGAGCGAAAGTTGTGTAGTCTAGGTTTAATTTAGGAATAGACTAGGTTTTGAATTCCAAAGTCTTAGTTTTAGGTTGTTTTGCTCGAGGATTAGCAAAATCTAAGTTTTGGGATATTTGTTGAGATATGAAAAATGACTATTTAACCCCTGATTATTGAACCAATTAGCTCTCAATTTTGTATACCTTTAATATAGTTTTTGACTTTTGTAGATAAAATGGGAAAGTTCAAGAAATCAGTTTAAATCCAGAAGAAACTGCAAGATTTGTGCTTAAAATGGAAGACCCAGAATTTTTAATAATTAATTTCTGACCACTTTTAGGATTTTTATTGTAAATTGATTAATCTGGATCCAATTATGAGGGTATAGATAAATTTAATATTTTTAGATTGTAAGTGATGAATTAATTATTTTAATTCTAGAGAGAGAAGCTGCAATTCAAGGGCTAGAGTCTGAATTTCAAATACATGGGCCAGAAGTCCACTCCAATTGGACCAAGCCATGCTCCACAAGCCAGACATTGGGCCAGACTCAGTATTCCATGAGCATTTCACATTTGGGCCAAGACAATGTGCAAGTCCAAGTCCAATAGGCCAAAGTCAAGATCCATATGCTCAGAATCCAAGATATTCATTGGAAGCCCAAATGCTCTAAACCCTGAGATCCAATTACCCATTTTCGAATTTACCCTAAGCCCTACTCCATGTACATGCCCCCTCTCCTTGAACATCCACCATTCATTTCATCATCTCTTAATCTAAGCCATTCATTTCATACATTCAAAGTAGGTAACCCTATAGCCTCCATATGAAATCCACTCCATACATACTTCATATTAGATCTAGGCCATCTATTTCATTTTCCATCTAGGACAACCTTTAAATCACAACCCCCATGCATAATCTCATCATTTATATAATTCATCTTAACCATGCATTGATAGAACCATTAGATCTAAACCCATTTTAATCAGAGCCATTCATTCATAGCCTCCATAAAACCCTAGATCTAGTCAAACTTGGATCCCAAGTAACCCTTGACCTTTCCATTCGATTTTGCCATATCATATACGCCTCACATGATTTTATCAAATCCCATTCAATCCATTCGAATTTCACAAGTCAAACCCTAGCCACATCATCTTATTTTCATCCAACCATCCGTACATCTTGACTTTCCATCTCAACCCTCCATTGCATAAACACAAAACCCTAATGCTACACATGTGAAATTAGACCTTGCCCAATCCAAATCCAACCCAATTTCATTCCATTCTTCGACACCAAGTCAGCCTCATCTCCAAGTTACTCTAGTCGACCAACCCTAACCTTTTCATTTTAAATCTTAGCCATTCACAATTAAGGTGATTTAATCCTAGCCCTGCATTCAACCACTGAACCAAGATTAAATCTCTACCATCCATTCCCACCTCAAAAAATATAAGTAGAAGACTAGGGTCTCCATTGAAATTCAAATTTGACTAAGGACACTAAAGCTTGGCGTGGACTAGTGGAGGAGGAGAACTGAAAAACAAGAAAAATTCTGGAAATTCGAGTATTCAATGGTATGCATTTGTTTTCCATTATTTGTTCTTGTATCTTCTTTGATTCAAATCTGAGTATTGTAAATCTAAATTTCAAGTTCAATAATAGAATTCAAAGTGCAATGAAATATTAGTTTCCAGTTTTCTAATTGAGTAATATTTGTTTTATGATTGTTTGTTTTTTAAATTTATTTTTTAATCTAATATTATGATAGAAATTGATTGCATATGCTCTAAGATTAGATGCAATGAAATATTTAGGCTCGAACAGTCCTTCCGCTTCAGGGATCTAAGGCTTTTGTTTGACAAACAAAAGTGCAATGAAATATTTAGGACCTTAATCCGAACAGCAGTCGAGACTAAGGTCAAATTTTTTACTACTTATCTGGGATTCATAGATTAGTTTCTAAATAATTTTAAATAAATAACATGAAAGCAATATTATTTAGTTTACGCGAGCTCTGGGGCTAAGCTTTAATTTTATTATTAAAATTTGACAAAAAAACGCCATTTTGGTTGAGGTCAATTCCATTGTATCCTATGTAAAATTATTAGATCTAGTTATTTTAATTGATTCTTTCTTTTAATTCCTGTGTTCTTTATTCTTTACAAATTCTTTGATTCTTTATTCTTCTCAAAACTTCAAGATCTCATAATGACTAGAGTCGAGATTAGACAACTAATTTTTATTAAAGTCTATGTTAGATCTAAATCATTTCTATGTTTTCTAATTAGAACCACCAACATAAGTTTCAAAGTTACATTTTACTTTAATTAATTAGAAAATAATTGTGAATATTTTATAGATATATTTTCTTTAATTCCATTGGGTTCGACTTCGCACTCACACTGCTATATTATAATGGTTCGTACGCTTGTGAGTAAATTTAAGACACAACACAAGCTCTCAACATATCCTTTAGAGTCTAAATAGTTCTCTCAGACTGACCATTTGTATGAGGATGAAAAGCGGTACTAAAACATAACTGCATACCTAGCTCTTTCTAAAGACTACCAAAATCGGGATACAAACCGTGGATCACGGTCTGAAACTATGCTTACTGGCACTCCATGTAGTCTGACTATCTCTTTATGTACAGTTTACTCAAAGTCACTAAGGTGTGTGTTACTTTGTTCGGTAGAAAATGGGTAGATTTAGTCAACTAGTCCACTACCACCCAAATCGAGTCGTTTCCTTTAGATGACTTAGGAAACCCAACAACAAAGTCCATGGTGACATTCTCCCATTTCCACTTGACTACTGGAAGATATTCCAATTTTTCTCCCAGTCTTTGGTGCTTAGACTTCACTTGCTGACAAGTCAAGTACCTAGGCACAAACTGTGCCACTTCTCGCTTTATCCCACTCCACCAAAACTGTTGGTGCAAATCGTGATACATCTTCATACCACTGGGATGCACTGCAAAATGGGAGTTATGAAAGTGATGGAATACTTCTCTTTTACGATCTTCTGTTTCTGGCACAAACAGTCTTTCTTTGAAGGTCAGACCTCCATCGGTCCTGATTTTTCAATCCTCCAACTTGACTCCATCTATCAACTGAGTCCATACTTTGTTAGATTCTGGGTTTCTTTGTTGTGTTTCCAACACCATCTTCATCAGTTCTAGTTGTTTAACATCGTTTTGTGCTTGTATTGATCCATTTCCTTCAACAAAATGTAGGTCGTACTCGCCTACTGTACCCAACATGTTCCACTGTAGGGATTCCATGCAAGCCACATTGCAATGAGTCTTCCTATTCAAGGTATCTGCCACTACATTTGCTTTTCCCGGATGGTAAGAGAGCTCAAAATTGTAATCCCCTAGATATTCCATTCATGTTTTGTCTCATATTCAACTCCTCCTTGAGTGAACAAATACTTGAGACTATGTTGATTAGAGAATACATTAAATCTCTCACCAAACAGGTGATGTCTCAAGAGTTTCAAAGCAAAAACTATGGTTGCTAGTTCTAGACCATGAGTTGGGTAATTTTTCTAATGTCCTTTTAATTGTCTAGAGCCATAGGCTACAATTCTATCTTCATGCATTATCACGCATCCCAATCCATTCTTGGAAGTGTCGTAATACACTGCACACCCATGTCCCTGTTCTGGTATAATCAACATAGGAGAGGTGGTAAACTTCTTTTTGAACTCTTGGAATGCCTTCTCGTAGGCCTCATTCCATCGAACTTCACGTCTTTTCATGTCAACCTTATCATGGAAACAATATTTTGGGAGAAACTTGGGTCAAATCTCTTATAATACCACCTCCACTTTGGCAGGAATGATGAGCACTGGAAAATGACAATTTTGCCCCTAGATATTGGACTACTTAGTCCTTGTTTTTTGTAAATTTGATAAGTTTGGTTGTATTTTAATGTTTTGTAGGGCATTCAGGAGAATACATGATATGATGATTAAAATTGTGGAAACATTCAGAAAGAGAGCCCAACCTGAAGTCCAAGCGTGCAACCTAAGCCCATAAATTCGAATTTGGCAAATCAAAAGATGAATTGGATAGACCAGAGATAAGAAGAAAGAGATGTTTATTTCAGTTACCCAGCTAGACCTGACGAGCAAACATTTAGTGGATTTTCTCTTTTCATATCAAGTTGGCGTGATTGTAGCCTCAAACTGGACAGAGTGAAAGATGGGTCTATGGAATCAAACAAGAAAGTGACTTTGTGATGGCATTCGATAAAGGCTGGCTCCTCATGTCTATATTGCCATTCTGCCTATGGTTTTTGATGGTTAAATAAAGTAAATTATTGTATCTGGTGGATGACAGGTAGCATATGTTGGAAGAAGGAAGACAGCAAGCAAACATAGTGACCAGAGGATGATCTAGAAGAAGAAATAATTTTGTTTTGGTCATAAGTTTGATTCCACTAAGTGGATAGATGATTCATTTTTCTGTTGACTGAAATGAATTAGAAATCTTAGTGAATTAGAATGGAAGACATGTGGACCCCACATGATGTTGTCTTGATTGTTCACAACAGGATAGCTCAAAGAGGCGTTAGGAAAGGTGGATAGAACCCATGCTTGCAAGCATTTGGAGCAGGGCAGTAACATGTGGCAGCAATGGGAACCAAAAGGCGTAGAACCTATTTGCAGAAGATTGGAGCAAGGCACAAGCACTGACAACAAAAATAATGAAAAGAAGACCATCAGTAATCAATTTGAAAAGCAAAATTGGCAGCAGAGAGCTGCAAAAGAATCAACCAGAATCGATGAGCAGCAGTCAGAAAAGAGCAAGGGTCGTTCAAGCAGAAGCACTAAGCAAGACATATAGGTCCCAAACTACAAAGAAAAAGGAGTACATCGTTCTTGTATTCCTTTGATCCTATGTGTAATCATACTTCAGTTGCAGCTACAGTTAACGAACAATCAACAGAAAGAGATGGGAGCGGTTCCTGCTGCCCAAACCATGAACAGATAAGAGAAAGATTAGAAAGAAGAATGAATAAGAAGATAAAGCTAACAAGTATTAGCAGCAACCAGTTACCATACAACAACGTTTTTCCAAGATTCAGGCAGCAATCTCAGGTAACAGACAAAGGACAGAGACGTTTGAGAAACAAGAAGCATAATCAGCTTTGTTTTGTTTGTTGATTTGGACAGCAATTCAAAACATATAGGAAAGATGTGAGGTGTCGCTGATTGAATGAAGACAAAGAAAGAAGAAAAAAATAAGAAGGCTGGACGGTGGAGTTATCTTGAGATAATAATTGAAAATAGAAAGAGACAACTCGTATGCCGCATATTTGAGTTTGTCATTAACAATCCAGAGAAGAAAGTGGAGAAAAAATAAAAGTTCTGAGATACAGAGGATGATACAGAAGAATGAATAAAAAGAAAGTAGAGACAGTTGGCCAACAAGCACATTCGGTTGAAGGTAATGGGTCCCACCTGCCTTGGTAATTTCACCTCAACCAAACCTCTAAAAATTGAAGTCCTCTCCATACAATGAAATTCGAACTTGGCTGAAAAAAATTCAAGGTTGTGCTTTGGAGAGGGAACGAAAAGGAGAAGAGATGACTTTCGCATTAGGTTCTTGGATTTTGATTTTCCACTATATTTCTTTTATTTATTTTTTTTATTCCAAAAAATCAATTGGATTGTAATTTCAATTTCATGTTTTATTAATAAATTAAAGGTGTGCTGAAATATTACTCGATGGTTTCCAATTATTCAATTATTGTGCAATGAAAGTTTGATTTTATTTTTATTC
The DNA here is from genome assembly GCA_013350335.1 of Chimonanthus salicifolius. NCBI lineage: Eukaryota > Viridiplantae > Streptophyta > Magnoliopsida > Laurales > Calycanthaceae > Chimonanthus > Chimonanthus salicifolius. The sequence goes on along the minus strand of CM023540.1, from coordinate 51,985,308 downwards.
TTTTAATAAGATTATGTTTGCATTTAATTTAAAGTTTCCAAATTTAATGCAGTGAAATATTTAGATTAAATAGACTTCCTTTTTCGATCTAAGGCTCTTATTAAAATCCCTCTTTTTAAGAGTGTACTGAAATATTTAGATCTGGAGAAAAAAAAGTTTAAATTCTGTTTAGTCTAAGGTTTAATTTGGAATTCTTGAACTAATGAAGTTCATGGATCTTATTTCTAAAATAATTATGGATGAAAAATTTTAATACTTGATTGATAATTTACATGAGCTCTGTAGTCTGGGCCTTTATTTTATTTTCAAAATATGGAAAATAATGCCTCGATTTTTTTGAGCCAGTTCCATTGTAAATATCTACAGAAGTAATTATTGGTGTTATTTTTGTTTATAAATTCAAATTCTTGAAATTGGTGAACTAGGTTGGTAAATTAATTAATTGCATCTTAATTCTGCGTTCTAAGTTAGATTAAGATTGTTTATAATTTTTAGATTAATTCCACCATCTTAATTGAAATAAGATAAATTTTGTGTTTTCCATGGAAATTAAATTTCTTTAATGGATAGTTTCTATTTTTATATGTGATTTCTATTTTTAGATTTTGTTTTCTATTATTAGAAAGTTTCTAAATTTGAATTAAATTTCCCAGATTAGAGAATTAATTCCATGTTTAAGATTTATTTTAATGATTTTCTAGATTTCTAGTGGACTTAGTCCTCGCACACGTAAAGGTGGCCAGTTAAAGGTCGGGTTTTAGAAACTCGAACTTAACTCGCGTCGTAGCGTCCCGTCCTCGCTCACTCATTTTTTTTAAAAAAAAAAAATATATACTTTGATTTGTGGCGAGTGAAGAAGGGCGGGGCTTTACATAAGAAGTTCAGGCCTTATTGAGAAGGACATCGCGGAATCTGTTGATGCGTTGAGAACGAGGGGGAAACAGAGTTGTGGAAAACCTTTTCGGCCCCACAAGAGACTCTAGTCAAACCCTCAATATCCATTGGCTTATGTACTTATCATACAGTCTTATGTGAATGCCCCCATGTTATCAGTGTGGACAGACAGGTCACATCAAAGGAAGTTGTCCATAGCTTCGCCAGAGACAGACAACAAAGTCTTCTAGCCCTACGTGTTATCAATGTGGACATACGGGTCACATCAAGGGTAGCTGTCCACGACGTCACCAAATGTTTACAGTATAGAACTCTAGGAACACCTCCTCATGTTATCAGTGTGGACAAACATGCCACATTAAGAGAAATTGTCAGCAACTTCGCCAAGCACCTTAAGCCCAGACCTCTTATCGCCCACCGGGCAGGCTTACTCAGTTACAGATGTCCCGACCTCAGGCTCAGGTGGGACGACTGCCTAATCCAGTAACTTCCGAAATGTTGTATCCTCTCATCCTGATGCTAATGGCTAATCCCTCTATAATTTGACTTATGACAATTATTAATGGTTCATATACAATAACATGATTTGATCTTGGATCATAGCATTTCTTCTCGTTCACCGCCATAGTTTTTACTACAGATGTATTTGTACAAACACTGTCATGTCACTCTTTTTTAACACAAATCGAACGTGAATTGATCGTTACCTCAAAGGAATAACTTTTGGGAGTCACCTGAAAGGCATAAGTTACATGAATCAGACTTGAGGTTGGTACACTGTAGATGATTAAGCAATGAACAATCTTGAGTGTTGAGGTGGAATAACTGGAACAAAGAGATAGAATTTCCTTAAACCTTTAAACTTGGAAATAGTGTTGGTCAAGGTAGGGTTGAACATTAGAGTGTTGAATGGTGATAATTAAAACCATTAACTTTGTGTGAGAAACAACATTGACAGTTGAAAAACATTGATGGGTATTATGCTAAGACCTGTAACATACGAGTTTTGAGATTACTTGATTTGCATTTTGTTTATATAGGTTATAAATAAAAATGTGTTAGTCATATTACGACTTATATGCGAATGATGAGATATTTAGTTTTGAAAGGTATTTAATTGGTGGTTTGAATATGGAGGTAAGCTCAATTGGGAACCTATGGGCGTCTACCGAGTTAGTCCAGCCGGCTTACTCTGTAGAGGGCCGGTAGAGTTCCATGAGGACTTGAAAGATTTGACATGTCCAGATTGTTAATGAGATATGATTAGAATTAATAAACTTACCCTTGAATGAGCTGAGTACAGTAGTAATGGAGAATTCCATTTAGTATGTGTGAGGGTATGACACTCCATATATTATACCACAATGCGTGGGCTAGGTATATGTGATGTGATGTGTCACATCGGGTCGTCTAAGTATGACAAGTGTTCACTGATGATATCACCTATCGGAATATCGGTGATTGTGACTAGTGATAAAGGTAACTATATAAGGATTACCAAAAGTAGAAGTAAAGACATTGTGATAATGTGATGTATCCAATGAGTATCAAGGTTTGTAGTTTGACCAAGGTATAAGTCAATGTAGAAATTAAGTAAAATCCACGGGTGTGAGAGCAGAACGGTATGTTGATAGAGGCATAGAAGTGTTTGAAAAACTCATAGGTTGATATGAACGATTGTGATATAATTGCGTGGTGTAGATTACAATAGATTATGTGATGTGATAGCCACTTGTGATTGATGTACCTGGTTACTAGAATGCCAGATGACAGATTCATTGGGTTTGATTTTCCACTTGTTGGATTAGAGTTCTTCGACTTTATGTACGAATGTGATCCGTACTGTGTATCCGTGTGTAACAGACAATATGAATGGCATTATGCAATCAGATTAGCAACTTGTAGTCTGTGGCTTAGGAGATAAGACTCCATGCGGGAGGTTTGATTGAGAACGTAACACTTATCTATCCTCTTGGTGGAGAGGCGTGAAACCAAGAAACCCAATAGTCCATGTCGGCGAGTGATGCGTGGGCGGGTGTTTGATGGGCATAGACTATCGCACTATCAGGCCTACTGGTGAGGGTGAGGTTATTACTAATCTCGCCATGAGAACAAATGAGTGAGCGTCATACAGGAATGTATTGAAAATGTCATGGTACCAAGGGAAACAAAATATAATTATACGAGAATCACGACGGACATAGTGATTCTACAGAAAACATGGGATCCATGGATGAGTGGATTCATACATATAGTATGGTCCCTGAAGAAGAATACGGTACTTATGTTCGAATAAAGATCCTATGATGGGCTAGACTGTGATGGATGAGACCTACTCGATTGAAATGACCCAATGTCGGATGATTAGGATGTTCTGACGTAACTTCATTAGGTAACACATCATAATAGACATTGATAACGATTCGGGTATGATGTTTTAATGAGAAAAGGAGTACAAGTGGAAAATGAACTTATAGTATATCATGATTTGAGAAACTGTGGAAAAAACAAAATCAACACCATTTTCTTTCCACAACACAAGACGCCATTGATATGAAAATTGAGCGTCTCACCAAGTCAACACATTTTCTGTCTATCAAAATGACAGATTCATCTGAGACATTGGGTAGGCGATATGTGAAGGACATCGTCAGATTACATGGGATACCCAAGACAATTGTGTCAGATCAAGATGGTAGATTCACTGACAGAGTGTGGCAGTGTTTGAAACAGCCATGGGCACGGACTACTGTATAGCACAGCATTCCATCCTCAGACGGACGAGCAATCTAAGAGGACAATACAGACAATGGAAGAGATGCTGAGAAATTGCATGCTAGACTTCCAGGGTAGTTGGGAAGATCATCTTTTACTAGTGGAATCCTCATACAACAACAGTTATCAGGCGAACCTCCAGATGGCTTTATTTGAGTCGTTGTATGGTCGACCTTGTAGATCCCCAGTTTGTTGGATTGAGGCAGGAGAGGATGCACTCATTGGACCGGATTTAGTTGTAAAGACTACAAAGTAGATCAAGGTTATCTAGCAACACTTGTTGACCGCCCAAAGCCTACAGAAAAGCTATGCCGATAAAAGAATAAGGCCTTTGGCATTTGAAGTGGGAGACCAAGTGTTTCTCAAGGTCTCGCCACGCAAGGGACATATGAGATTCGAGAGAAAGGGTAAGCTATCTCCAAGATTTGTGGGGCCATTACCAATCCTTGAAAAGATTAGTGAGGTGGCATACCGCATAGTATTCCTTCCACAGTTGTCGAGCATGCACAATGTGTTTCACGTCTCAATGTTGAGGAAGTACAATCCCGACCCGTCGCATGTTTTGCATGTACAAGAGTTGGATGTGCCAAGTGACGTGACCTATGTCGAGAGATCGATCAGGATCATAGATTCAGAACAGAGAGTGCTAAGGAACAAAGCAATTCCCTTCATCAAAGTGGTTTGGGAACGACATGGCACACTTGGGAATTAGAATCAATAATGAGGACATCTCATCTCGAATTATTTGTGTAATTTTGTTTTGGAACCCAAGTTTCTTCTAATTTTCAGGACGAAAATTCCAAAAAGGTTGTAGTATTGTAATGACACAGAGTTTTAACTCTGGGGCCCATTGTATTTCTTTTGGAATATTTTAAATGAATTTTGGAGATTTAAACTCAATTTTGAAGTTTATGGAAATCTTGATGTTAACTGACGAAATTAGAGAGGTGATTAAGTAATTAAGTGAGATTTAAGAGAGACTAAATTAAGTGAGAATTTACTTAAATAATGTTGAAGAAGAGGTGGAATTTAAATTATAACTTTTATTGGTGATGTGGCAACACACCACATAAGCGATGACGTGGCAGCAGGTGGTGAGGTGGTATGCCACATGGCATGAGAAAACCTCCACCCACCATCTCCTCTTGTCACCTCATGCATTGAATGCAAGAGGCAACACTAAACTCAAACTTGAGTGTGGTGTATTGACCAAGACAAGAGGATAGAAGAATGAGCTGATGCTCATTTCTCTCTCTCTTCTCCCTCATCTCATACGATTCTCTCACTCTCTCCTTCCCTCTCTAACTGGCACCTTCTTCCTCCTCCCTCATTTCACACGGTGGTACCCGTACTCTCTCCCTCTCTTCTTCGTCTCCATAATTGAGGCTTCAAGAAAGAGAAGAAAACAAAGAATGGAAAAATAAGGAAAACAAGTAGAAGGAAGAAGTAAGAGGAAGGAAAATCTAAAGCAAAGGGCAAGATCCACTCTTCCATTCTCCCTCTCAAGCAACCTCCAAAATATTCTTTCATCCGGATTTCTCTACGAATACCAAGTTGGGCCCCTCTAACTTAGTATTAGGACTTATTTTGAAGTTTAGAATAGTTTAGAATCAACTCTAGACAAATTTGGTTAAGAAATATGGAAATTGGAAGAAAGTGGAAACTCATGGGGTACCACACACATAACCCTTATAATGTTAAGATCAACAAATTTTCTTAACCGAATTTTATATATTATTTTTCGAAAATGTAACTAATTAAATTTAGAACTAATCTGACCGTATAGATTTGTAAATCAAGGCCAATGATCAACCTACTATAATTTTCGAAAATTGGAAAGTCTGAACGTTTCTGCATTTTTCTGCAACTAACTGTCTCAAGAAAATAGGCCTCGGAACCTACTTGGTTCCAAGACTAGGTTCGAAGCAACTGTTAATGTTACAACAAACTGTTTGCCTCGGAACCTCCCTTAGAATGTGTCTCAGAACTTGTCAGGTTCTGAGACCAGGTTCCGAAGCAATTGTTAGTGCGTAAGATCCGAAGGCATAAACATATTTTGAGGGTTCCGAACAAGCTTTGGAATTTCCGAAGCAGACTGACCATGTTCCAAAGTAACTGAGATTGCATTTTATTGTTCTAATTGGATTTCTAAGATATTTAGTTCACTTATGGATTTATTTAAGCTTAATGAATTATTATGTTAAACATGCATGGAAATGAATGAAGAACCCGAGAGTAACCCCGACGTCGAACGTGTCGTTTCGTGATTCATTTCCTCCTTTGATTATCTCCAGTCAAGTAGATTTTCCTACTTTGTTGAAGCACTTGGATTGTGATAATTTTATTATAACAATTATGACTTGAATTATTTAACCTGAATTCTTTACAAAGATCATGAAAATGAGATATTTGAATTGTTTTACACCCGATGAGTATGATGTTCTCTCAATATGAAGTTTTGAGCTATTTTTTAAACATATGATATATTGCTTATGTGTAGAAGAGATTTGAGATTATATGATGAGCATGTTTTGAACTCATAAGATGCAATAAGATTTGTCATCATGGAACATTTATATACCTCATGCACTATTGCATGGGATGGGAAATGTCTGAATTGGGCTGTACGCTCCTGGGTCAGAAAGAAGTCCCGAAATAAAATAATATTGGGCCATAGTGCTCTTGGGTCAAAGAATTCCCGAAATCAATATTGGGCCATAGTGCGACATGATAAGGGCATACATCGATCATGACACCCATGACATGACATTATATGATGAGGATTTTGAAGATGTTATTTTCATAATGAAATGGACATGATTTGAATATGAGATTTCCTAAAATGATATGATTTGAGAAAACATGAGAACCTTACCATGATATGATTTGAAATATGATTTTTCCTATAAGACTCCTATGTGCACCCTTTTATGGTTAGAATTCCTACTAGACATGTTGACTAAGCCCATAAATTTCTCTCCTTTAGATGTAAACACAGGTGAAAGAAAGGAAGGTGAAGTTGGGCCCAGTGATAGCCAAGCTTGAACAAGGTTTAAACAAGAGATGCTTGGTGGACTTAGATTTCTTTTAATATTTTGGACATGATGTAATTTGTAGGGGTGAAACTTGGACATGTAATACTTTGATTAACTCCTAGTTGAATTTTATATTTTGTCTGTATTTGACTTATGTTTTGGGAAATCCTTATTCTTGCTTTGAGATGTAAATAAATTGTATGTAAATATTTAATCTTCCACAGTTTGTAGTAGCACGTGCAAATGTTATTGCGGGCTTCGAACCCCGTATGTGCTAGGTTGGGCAAGTCGAGGATCGGGTTTTCGAACTCGGACTCGACTCGCGTCGTGACACTTTGTCCTTTTCTTTCTATTTCTACCTACAAAAAAATTTACTCTCATTTTGGTGATGGAAAAGGGCGGGACGTCACAGAACTTGTCACTTCCTTGAACACTCCCACGTATCTTGGTTCATCAAAAAGCAAAATTATGTGTTCTTCCTCTTTCTTTATTTTTTCTCTTTTCTTCCTCTCCAAAACCCTAAACCCGTTTTCACCCATTTTCTTTATTCCCCATTTTGTCATTTCTTCCCTTCTTCTCTCTCCAAATTTCTTCATCACACTCGTTCTTCTCAGTTAATTTTTTTTTTTTCATTTTCACCCATTTCTTTTTCTTCCACCATTTCACCCAACTCCTTCCTACCTCACCACATCTCGCTCCGTCTTTCTATTTCTGTCCCTCTTGGTGATTTCTTCCACATTTTCTTCCCTCTTCTTCCCCATTTCGTCATCTCGTCTCCTCTTTCTTCTCTATTTCGCTTATCTTATTTCGCCCAAATTCATGGTGCCGCTAAAGTCTACCCCCCAAAATAAATCGAAGAGGCCGCGAGCAGAATCCTTCGATCCTTCGCTCAATCCTAGAGGAAGCACGACTGATTTTGAATTTGTCACCACCAAAGCAGGTATGGAATTCCGCAATGATTTTATTGACCGCCATCTAGTTTTTGGTATGCAAGTTCCAACTTCTTTCCTTACTCAATATTGGCCTTCCATCAAAGAAAAATTGACTATCAAGGTTGTACAAAATTCTTGAATATTTAGACATCTTTTTACCCAATGCTTGTCCGTCATTTTATGCCAATTTATCTCTCAGACCTGGCCGCATTCGTTCTAAAGTTCGTGGGGTAGAAATTTCTTTTGATGAGACCTAGTTAGGAGAAGCTCTGAATCTTCTTGTCATAGAGCCCCGTCATTATCTCCACAAAGATTGGAATGATCGGGAAAATTTTGACCCTGTAGAAACCATGAACCACATTTGTGGCAGAACTGATTTTCATCGTCACGTTAGCCCCAAAGCTAATAACCTCACCTTGGTAGCCGTGATCATGTGTCCAACCTCCATGTCTATCTCCTTTCGGTTCTTGCCTACCATGAAAAGATAAACCTTCCTTGGATCATACTGCGCCATATGCATGAATGTCAGGAAAGGAACTAAGCACTGCCCTATGGACTTCTTCTATCCTTTATTTTTGAAAAGTTTCAAGTCCCTCTCTCTTCTGATTATGAACATCCTAAAGGAATCACTGAACTGTACTGCCTCACCGCTATGAAAAATATGAGATACGACTTGTAGCGTGACCAATGGATTCCTAAAAAGGATGCCGATCACACTGAACAAGAAGTTGAGGAACAAACATACCATGAGCAAGACACCGACATGAGTGATGTTGAGTTCAGAAAAGTGACATTTTTGCCTTTCAAATTTAGATCAGTTAGCCTTTATTTTGTAAATAAAAGATGTAGTTAATGTAATTTTCTAGTTTTGTGGATAAAATTTGGGAAATACATGAAACATTTGTAAATCAGTGGATTAATGTAAGAATTGAGTTTAATTTGGAAGAGTTGGAATTTAATAAATTAATTCATACCACTTTTAGGAAGAATTGAGTTTAATTTGGAAGATTTGGAATTTAATAAATTAATTCATACCACTTTTAGGATTTTCAATGTAAATTGAGTAATCTTGATCCATTTATGAAAGTCTAGATTAATTCAATATTTTAAATTTTAAGTGGATAGTTAACTATTTAATTCTTGACAAGAGAAACTGCAATTAGAAAGGCCAGAAGAAAACAAGAGTTTGAATTTCAAGTCCCTGGGCCAGAGATCCAGTTAATTGAGCCAAGCATTGGGCCAGGCTATGAGTTCATGCGCATTTTACAATGGGCCAGGCCAATGTGAAGTCCAGCAGGCCAAGCCCAAAATCAAGTCCAAGGTCCAATTGCTCCATGACCCATATTCGAATTTTGCCATACAAACCCTAAATCCACACAGACCCTAAAGCCTAGTTTATTCACACGCCCATCACCTATACAATCTTAACCCTCCATTTCATGCATTAAATCCAAACCATTCATCTCATTTCATAAGCTTAGGAAACCCTAAAGCTATCCATTTCATCTATCATTTAGATTAACCTTAGAATTTTAACTTTCCATGCATCATCTCATCATTTTCATCACTCATCTCATCCATACAATTTTAGAACCATTAGATTTTAATCCATGAAATCATAGCCATTCATCTCATAAAAACCTAGGTCTAGGTTAACTTTCCTCCCAAGCCAATCGAAGCCACCTCACACGATTTTCCCATATCCCATTCGAATTTTACACATCATTAGCACCTCATCCCTCATCCTCTCCATATCATACACGATTTTTGTACAAAAATTTCTCCATGCATTTATCCAAAATTCCATCTAAATTCATAATCCATAATCCACACATGTCATACACGATTTCTCTTCCATATCTTTTAGATTTATTCCAATTTTATTAACTCCATGTCATCCCATTAATCTCATCCATCCATAATCATGCATTACATTGCATTAACCCTAAAATACATCTCCAAAAATCGGCCAACACCAATAATCTCTTCACCACATGATTTTATCTAGCTTAGATCTCAAGTCGCCCTCTCCTAAATTCTTGTGTACCCTATTGGAGCTCTAATTTCTCATCTTAAATCTCATCCATCCACCTTTAGTTAGATTCAATCTTAGCCTTTCATGCATTAACAAAAACCAAGATTTAATCTCCACCCTTCATTCCAATCCCAAGTCCTATAAATACCCCATTAACCCAATGTAAAAATTGAATTTGATCAAGAGTTCAAGAGGACCAAAGATTGGAGAAGAAAACAAGAAGACAAGGAGCATCATTTGAATTTTACAAGTTAGCAATCTATGTAATTTTTATTTTATTATTTGTCTTTCTTGTGTTTATTTTCTCAAATTATTGTACTTAAATTCTTTCATGAAATAAATGTGAGATATTCCTTTAGAACCCTAAAACATCCAATTTTCATATTTCTTTTATGATTGTTTTGAATTAATTTTAAGTTTGTAATCTTCATTTAATTGGACATGTAATAGTTAGAACTTAGGTTGTAAGTGTTGAATCTAAGTTAGTAAGGTTTGGTTATTTAAATTAAAGTTTATGAATTTTAATTTTGATAATGAGCATGAATTCAAATTTGGATTTTTACGCGAATTTCAAATCTAGATCTTATATTCATTTATTTATCTTGGGCGGTAAATGATCATTTCCAACAACAGCCTTTAAATTATGAACCGTTTTGTTATTTCGTTTACTTTAATTGACAATTTATTTCCATTGCTTACTTTATTTTTGTTATGTGTTGTATTTTTTTTTGTTTGATTTATTTTCCAATGAATTTTTGTTCAATGTATTTTTCTTTGTTTGGTCATGCATTTTATTTCTTGTATTCCAGCCACCCTCTCAAAGATGTGTTAACTAGTTTGAGATCTAATCTAGTTGAACTTTAATTTTGTTTTCTTAAATTTGGATTTGAGATTATTTATAAACTATATTAAGCCATTATCTTAAATGGATTTAATTAATGTTTTAATTTCTAGATCTATTTATTACAACTAAAGTTTTGTTAACTTAGAGATATATTCATGAGAATAGAATTGACTTGTTTGGGATTAGACTATTTTAAGATCTATATTCTCTAAAAACCATAATAATTCAAAATCATATATTTGTTTTTGCATACATTTTGCTTGTTCCTTGTGGGATTGACCTCGCAGTCATAATGTTATAGTATAAATGGTTCGTGCGTTTACGAGATTTATAAATTTAAAATTTGAACATCAACAAGTTTTGGTGCTGTTGCTGGGGAACATTCAAAGTATACGTTTTGAATTTCATGGTTTTAGAAAATGCTTATATTTTTGGAATCTTCTAACTTAGGCAACTTTTTAAAATCGAAAATTCTATTTTTAGAAGTCTAACTTTGGAAGGTTACCTAAAATTAAAGTTTTCTTAAATATAGAAGAGATCTTAGAAGTTTCTAATTTTTGAATTTTGCTCAACTTAGACACTTGTTGAATTTACAAGTTTCTATTTTTTGTAGAAAATTTCTATTTTTGGAAATCCAATAAATTCAATTAGTTTCTTCTTTTAGCCTCTTTCTAATCTTATAAATATAATCTAATCTTGGAAATAAATATATTTTTGGAAGGTTTTAGAACTTCTGTCTATGGAAAGTTTTATAATTATCTAATTTTGGAAACATTCTATTTTTAGAAAATTACCGATTTTGGAGACGTCTAATTTTGGAAAATCTCTATTTTTTGAAAGTTTCTAATTTTAGATCATCATTTAAATTTGTATTAAGTAATGGCATTAATCTAAAAATTTATTTATAATCTCATACTAGATTAGGAGACTTAATTAGAATTCAATTATTTTAATCTCTTTCTAGTTGTAGTTTAGGACTTTGCATTTAGATATTTCATGTATTCTTGAGTTAGAATCTTCACCTAGGTTCATGTGTTGTGCTTTACGAGGAATTTTGAATTAAAATTTTTGGAAAATACATGCATATGCAAAGGTGAGTGCCTAACTACCTTCTTTCAATTTTATCTTTCTCATGCACGCATATAGACTTTTATTCTAGGTTGTTTACTGTTGAACACTGAAATATTAGATTTTTACCACTGATTATTGGACTAGTTAGCCTTTAATCTTGTATATATTAGATGCATTTTAACCCCATTTCTTAGTTTTGTAGATAAAAATGTAAAGTTCAGGAAAACAGTCTTAAATCAGTGGATAATTGCAAGTTTAAAGCTTAATTTGGAAGACCTAGAATTTTTATGATTAATTTCACTCCACTTTTAGGTTTTCATTTAATTGATTAGTCTAGATCCATTTATGAAAGTATAGATTAAATCAATATTTTAGTTTGTAAAGTGGTGAAGTTAATTATTAAATTCTGGAAGATAGAACATGCAATTCAAGAGGCAAAGGCTGAAATTTAAGATCCATGGACCAGAGATCCACTTCAATTGGGCCAAGTTAAGCTTCACAAGCCATCATTGGGCGAGGCTACAAGCAATCTATGCACAAATCACAGTTGGGCCAGGCCAATGTGCACTTCAAAGTCCAACAAAGGCCCAAGTCCTCAAGCTCAAGTCCAAGATCTATTGGAGGCCCATGTGCTCTTTTATAGATCCAAAGCCCAAAGTCCAAAACCCATTCACACGCCCAAAGCTCCATCTCTTTGTCAATCCACACCATTCATTCTCCATCTTAAATCCTGACCATTCATCTCATTCATCAAAATTAGGTAAACCCTAGAGGCACCTTTCCATATCCATTGCATACATTCATCATCTTAGATCTAGGCCATCCAATTCATCCATCATCATGATCAATCTTTCAATCTTAAACCTCCATTGGGAAACTTACCTTCTATAAAATTTATTTTGACCAAATTACCTTAGAGTCATTAGATCTAGATCCCATTCAATCCTAGCCATTCATCCATAAAACCCTAGATATAGGATAACTTGGAACCCAAGCAAACCTTATCCACTCCATGCGCATATGCCTAGTCATGTACACATCAGACACCCAATCCACATACACTCTACACGGTTTTTGCACTAAAAATCCTCCATGCACTTAGATCAAAATCCATCCAGATTCATTCCCAAAATCCAAAAACACCTCATCATCCCAATCTCTCTACACCCCACACGATTTTCCCATATCTTGTTCACCTCATTCGAAATCTCTATGTAGTCAACCCTCCACATCACCACCTATCATCTCATCCATTCATTCACTCCAAATTTAGATCACGTCCATCAATTGCATTGCATTGCATTGCATTGCATCAAAACCCTAAACACATGTAAAATTCCCCCATGCCCTATCTTCTCTCATAAATCCCAATTTTCTCTCATTCCCTTCCTTAATCACCAAGCCAACCTCAATCCAAGCAACACAAAATTTGTGCATGCCCTATAAACCCTCAGTTTTCAACTGCAAATCGCATCTATCCACTTTTGAGTGAGATCCAATCTTAGTCCTCCATTAATCACTTAAACCTAGATATATTCCCAACCATCCATTCATTCCTGGAGCATATAAATAGAGCACTAGGCACAATAATGAAATTTGAATTTGACATGGAGCTCAAGAGGACCAAAGGCTGAAGAGGAAAGAAAAGAAGAAATGAGCACCTTTCGAATTTTACAAGTGAGAGTTGTAAATTTTTATTTTCATTTTGTCTTTCTTATATTTAATATGCAATTGTCTGTATTTAATCCTTCCATGAAATAAATACAAGATATTCCTTTAGAATCCTAAAACATCCAATTTTCAGGTATCTTTGATGATTGTTTAGATTTGATTTTAAAATTTATATTCTTTATTTAATTAATTGGACATGAAATAGTTACAGCCTAGGTTATAAGTGTTCAATCTAAGTTACTAAGGTTCGATTATTAAATTAAAGTGTATAGATTCTTAACTTTGATGATGAACATGAATTGACATTTGGACTTTTATACGAATTTGAGATCTAGATGTTGTATTTGTTTATACATTTTGGGTGATGAACGGCCCATTCCAATAATCAACCTTTAAATTATGCATTTATTTATTCTGTCATTTAATTTATTTGTCAATTTATTTCCAATCTTTAGTTATGTTAGTCACTTCGTAAGTTTGTTGTATAAGAATTGTTCAACTTATGTTTTTATTGTAAATCTTGTATGTTTACTTTTAAATTATTTAATTCTTTGTAACCAAACACACACTCTCTCAAAATTCACTTAATTAAGCTGGAGATGTGTCATTTTAATCTTAAAACATGATTTTAAATTGGGATTAAGATTATCGTTTTAGTTCTCTATCTTAAATACAACGGACATAGATTTGATTCTTGACAATAAATTGGATTTAATTCAAACATCTTACTTTGCTAATTTTACAAGTTAGATACAAGTTGGTAATGATGTAAATTTGATTTTCAGATATAAGATTTATTAAAATCAAGTATTAGAATTCTTTGATTTAAACTTTGGGATTCTATTTTCTTGATAATATATCTTTTTAAAGGAATGCGAATTTAATTGTAGTGCATATATTTTGTGATTTTCTGTTGGGTTCGACCTCGCACTCTAACTGCTATATTATAAATGGTTCGTGCACTTGTGAGTTATAAATGTAAAATTTGACAACAACATTTGCATTTATTATCTGTATTTAAAATAAAAATATTGCATATTTACTTTGATCATACATTTAGGTTGCTAGCCTCATGCATTAGTGTAGATTGTTTGATTAATTGTTTGCATATTTTCTTGTGTATCTTGTATTGTTAAACTTAGGTTTGCATTCACAAAAATAGGAAATATACAAAAAAGAGTAGTAAATAAGATGGTTCACGCACTTTAGAGTAAAATCAAAGAAGCAACCATTAGTTAGTTTTAGGGTCTTTAATGCTCATTAGGACTATCTTTAATTCAATAAATTTTAGATAACCAATCTTAGTTTTTCTTCAATAACGGTGTCTAAGGCTAGTTCTATCACCAAGACGTGAGGTCGAGCATGTCTCAGGATACGTTGGGACGAGATGTCGTTTGTGCACCCCCACTTACCTGGCTGCGATTGAGGTTAAACTTCTATTGGAAATTTAAAATTTTTGGAAAATAGATTAGGAGTTATCTAGAGTCTTAGGAATTTTTAGAATTAGGTCATTTATTGTTTGAGTCTTATTTGGTCTTGTTTGGTCTTCAGTGAAAAAGAGCATTTGGGATGCGATTTGACTAAGAGATTGGTTAGAATTGAGCCCCCAATTGGTGAACATCATGTCAGTCATCAATCCATTATGGACGACAGTAAGGTCTGTGAGGTAATGTCAATTTCAACTATAGAACCTTCATTGAATCTCAACAGTTGTAATGCCCCGCCCTTTTTCACTTGCTACAAATCAGAGTATATTTTTTTTTAAAAATGAGTGAGAGAGAGCGGGACGTCACGACGCGAGTTAAGTTCGAGTTTCCAAACCTGACCCTTAACTGACCACCTTTACGTGTTCGTGGACTAAGTCCACTAAAACATTTCACACATTTTTTTGAATACTTGCGGAAATAATACATATGAATGAGATGCTATCCATATTAATGTCATCATTAAGCAAGGAAAACCAATCACTATATAACTTCAAATTAAAACATTAAAGTTATCAAACCATAGCAAATAAGTCTAAGTTATTGCAGTCCAAAATATCAGTCCTCCCAATACATCATAAACATCAATATCCAGTAAATTAAACTTCATTCATTCCAAGCTCCTACGCTTGGCTCCTCACTTCTTATGTCCATTTCCTTGTCATTCCCTGTTCCATCATCTATAGGGTAGAAGTAGGGCATCAGTCAACATGCGCAGTAGGTATTCCAATTACGGTTATGGTACACATAAGATTAATATAAAATCAAGATAGATACACCATATCATATTTGTAAAACATCTCATAAATAGTAAAAACAATGCATGATGTCCATATTATAATCATGCTTAGTTATGTGTCATGCCATGGGTGTCAATGGCAAATATCTCTCACCTAATTTCCATAACCAATCACATCATATATAAATAGTTTCCTTGATAAATAGTCATATCAAGTTGTTCCCTTGGCCAATTACGTCCGCAGTGTTTTGTGACAGCACCACCAGGTCACTGTATACCACCCCACATATGTAAATCGGAATTATAGATTGAGTGTGGACTCCTCCCTCTGCGCAGGGTTTCGGGACTGTCTACCCAGGAGCTCTTTGGCCCAAATTATGCCATACCCATTCCTAGCAATCCCGGACAAGGCCAAAATCTCAACAGTTTACATAACTTCCTACAAGTTAGTCTCAAGCCCAAATCATGTCCAGACTGCTCATAACTTGGCTTGCTGGTCACATGTATTCCCTCATGTGCCATGCATGAAATAATGAATGCAAGAATGCCATTTCATATCAAATTACATAATATTATTGAAAATCAGTTCATAAACATATACCATTTGTTTAACCAAAGTAAACATCATTTTTGGAATAAAAACCAGTGTCATATATATAATCCATAGTGCTCAATAAGGTAGAAATGCTACCAAAGTCCAGTACACTATCCTTTATGTCTTGTGCAAATAATGTTAACGATCACGTCGAAACGAATCACAAACCCTTTGCGATTCTCTTTACCTTATTAAATTCAATCACATATAAAAATTAATTTGATTTTTCATTTTAATTTCATCACTCCTTACATCCTACCAGATAAGCAGAAGCATCTGGAAAATCATCCAAAAATCAAACTTTTCCATTCAGTCGACTGAATCACGCCCAGTTACCATCTGTGTTTTACCCGCAAGTTTTCAGTCGACTGAATCACAGATTCAGTCGGCTGACTCTGGGTCAAATCTTCTGTGTTCTCAGTCAGTACACTCTCAGTCAACTGAATCACAGATTCAGTCGGTTGACTTTGGATCAGATCATTTGTGTGTTCGGCCAGTATACATTCAGTCGGCTGAATTATCAGCAAAACCCTTTACGTGTTCGATAAGCATACATTCAGTCGACTGAATCACAAGAATCAGTCTGCTGAAACACACCAGATCACTTACTTGTTTGGTACGTCTATGTTCAGTCGACTATCACTTTACTTTTGTTTCAAACCATCATCACACCAATAGACCCCATCTGTGCTTAGCCAGTGTACTTTCAGTCGGGTAAATCATAAGATTTAGTCGGCTGAAACACCCAGATATCCCTTATGTGCTCGGCCAGTCCACTTTCTGTCAACTGAATCATTAGATTCAGTCGACTGAAACTACCAGATTACCCTTGTCTACTCGGCCAGCACGAGTTCAGTCAACTGACTTTTTGTCAGTCCTTTTTGTTTGCTTATTTTGTAAAGCCTTTCTCCATGAAAACCGTCCTTATCATTCTAAAACATAGATTTCATATTCAACCCTTTTCTTTGTGAATTTACTTTACCCACTATCCAAGGCTAGGATCTTTTCCATAATTCATTTAATCTTTTTATCATTTTAACATGGATTCAAATATCACTTTACTTTTATTTCAAATCATTACCATTCCTTGAATGGATTTCCAACTCCATGGCCTTAACACAATTTGACTATCCATTCCAACCCATTATGGAACCCATGGGTTCGGCCATACCATGGCCAAACCTATGGTTTCCTTTGAATCATTCCTATGTTATTAAGATAAAAACATACATTATTTCTGTCACTTTCTTTTCTTTTTAATCTGTCTTTTCTTCCTTAATCCTTCTTCTTCCTTTGCTCTTCACAGATTCTCCACGTACAGAGGTGTAGGTGGGAGAGAGAGAGGAGAGAAGATGAGGGAATTCTCTTTGTTCAAGAGGGAGAGTCGGCCAAGGGATGTGAGCAGTCCCTTTGGTTGGTGTCTTTTATGTAACAACCTTAGACCTTTTACTGTCCCTCATTATGCTTTGTCTAACCCATGTATCCCTTGACTTAACCAAGGAGACCGTTGGTTTAAACCAAGAAAACCCCTTGACTTCCAATGAGCCTCTTGGCTTCATGTCCTTTGAAATGAAAGCTCTTCACCTTCCCAACTCAACTCAAGCAATTTAATCTTAAACTCAAGACTTGAACTCACTAGGTGGCTGACCAAGTCAACATGTCATGGCTGGCCATGCATGTGGTGACTTGGTCACCACAAGGCATTCGGGTCCCACCTTGGCCATGTCACTCGACCATGTGGCCTCCTTGTCTACTAGGCTTCCATGTGATGACATGCATGCCACATGGCAATGCCACATCACTCAATCCCACCTCACTGATGAGGTGGATTTTAATGGATTAAATACATTAATAATTCAATTCAAATAATTTAATTAAACTTACCCAATTAAGCTCATCTAGGATCCATTGGGTCTTAATTGGGTAATTGACCCATTTACTTCAAACTTACATAATTACTTTAAAATCAAATTCACTATGACCCATTGGGTAATTGACCCATTTATTGCCCATCTAATGTTAATTTCCACTTTTAATTTCAAATTCCATTAAATTGAAATCCAAATGGGCCAATCCAATATATATTATAATCTATGGAAAATCCAAGGTGTTACAATATTACCCTTTTTTTTTAATATTTCATCTCGAAAATAAAGCGAAGTAAGGTTTCAAACAAATTACACAAATAGCTCAGGATGAGCTGCTCTCATTTCTTATTCAAGTTGCCAAGTGACTTTTTCATTACCGTATCGATCCCATACCACTTTGACTAACGGAATCGCTCTGTTACTCTGACAGGTCTCTTGACACAAGATACGTCACTTTGCACTTCTATATCTTGCACATTCAGCACGTGCGATGGGTCAGGGTTGTATTTCCTCAACATAGAAACATGAAATGCATCATGTAGTGTTGACAACTGTGGAGGGAGTTTCAAATGATAGGCCACTTCCCCCACCTTCTCATGGATTGGAAAGGGTCCCACAAATCTGGGTGACAACTTCCCTTTCTTTCCAAACCTCATGTGTCCCTTTCGTGGCGAGACATTCAAGAATACTAGGTCTCCCACTTCAAACTCAAGAAATCTTCTCCTTTTTATCAGCGTAGCTCTTCTGACGACTCTGTGCTGTGACCAGATGCTGTCGTATCACCTTGATCAGTTCCGTGGTCTCTGCAACTAGATCAGGTCCGCAGGCTCACTAGCCTCTATCCAACATACTGGAGATCTGTAAGGTCTACCATACAATGCCTCAAATGGAGCCATCTTGAGGCTTGCCTGATAACTATTGTTGTATGAGAACTCAACCAGTGGTAGATGATCTTCCCAACCACTCTTGAAGTCTAACATGCAGGCTCTCAGCATATCTTCCAATGTTTGTATTATTCTCTCTGACTGACCGTCAGTCTGTGGATGAAAATCTGTGCTGATTAATAAACTTGTTCCCATAGCCAACTGCATGCTTTGCCACATCCTGTCGGTGAATCGACCATCTCTGTCGGACACAATAGTCCTGGGAATACCATGTAGCCTGATGATGTCCTTGATATACAGCCGCCCCAAAGTCTCAGATGAGTCTGTCATCTTGACTGGGAGAAAATGTGCAGACTTGGTCAGACGGTCCACCACAACCCAAATTGCATTCTTACCCTTTGAAGACCTCGACAATCCTCTCACAAAATCCATGGAAATATGTTCCCATTTCCATTTAGGCATTGGTAAGGGTTTGAACAGTCCTGGCGGCTTTTGATGTTTTGTCTTGACTTGTTGACAAGTAAGGCAGTGAGAGACAAAGTCAGCCACGTCTCTTTTAAGTCCATGCCACCAATAATGTCTTTTCAAATCATGGTACATTTTGGTGCTACCCGGATGAATAGAGAGTTTTTTGATGAGCTTCGATTAACAACTCTCTTCTGCAGCTTTGAGGCACATGCCTCGGAATGAGAGACCTGGTCCAGGTCGTAATTCCCATTCAGGTATGACCTCTCCAGTCACATATTGACCCATATTTCTGCAACTTCAGGATCTGTCCGCTGTTCTTGTTCAATTTTAGACACCATACTGGACCGTACCATCAGATTATACATGTTCCCACGATCTTTGATGTACAAATTGAACTTTCGGATGGTTGTCAGCATTTCCCATTCTTTCATAATCAAACTGGCCACAATTGCATGTGAAATGCGGCTGAGGGCATCTGCCACTTTGTTTGCCTTGCCAGGGTGATATCGCAGTGCAAATTCATAATCTTACAGGTACTCCATCCATCTGCGCTGTCTCAAATTGAGTTGCTTTTGATCGAATAGATACTTTAAGCTCTTATGGTCTGACAATGCTTCTACTTTCTCACCATATAGATAGTGTCTCCAGCTTTTGAGAGCGAAGACCACTGTAGCTAATTCCAGATCATGAGTGGGATAGTTGCATTCATGAATTTTCAATTGCCTTGAGCCGTATACCACTACATAATGACTTTGAGTGATAGAGCACCCAAGTCCTTCTCCTGAAGCATCACAATATACTTCATATCCTTTGCCTCTTTTCGGCAAAATTAGGATGGGAGCGGTGGTAAGCTTCTGTTTCAAATCTTCAAATCTTCCGTTGCATACGTCTGACCATTCAAATTTGACTCATTTCTAAGTTAGTTGGGTGAGTAGAGCCGTAATCTTGGAGAAATCCATAATAAACTTCTGATAGTAGCTAGCCAGTCCCAAAAAGTTACGGATTTCGGTCACATTCTTCAGAGCTTTCCAGTCTCTAACCACTGCAACTTTAGCTAGGTCCACGGCTATTCCTTCTGCTGATATGACATGTCATAAGAAGTTGACCTCAGATAGCCAAAACTCACACTTGCTTGCTTTGGCATATACCTAATTCTTCTACAGGGTGTCCAAGACTCCTCAGATGCTCAACATGCTCCTCCCGACTGGTGGAATAAATCAGAATATCATCAATGAAGACAATTACAAACTTATCCAGATAAGGACGGAAGGTTCTGTTTGTCAAGCCCATGAATACAGTTGGTGCATTGGTGAGTCCAAAAGACATGACCACATATTCATACAGTCCATACCGAGTTCTGAAAGCCTTCTTCTCTATGTCCTCATCCCTGACACAGATTTGATGGTAGCCTGACATCAGATCAATCTTGAAGAAATAGCTGGAAACTCTGAGTTGATCGAACAGATCATCAATTCTGGGTAGAGGGTACTTGTTCCTGACCGTCAGTTGATTCAATTTCCTGTAGTCCACACACATCCGAAGAGTACCATCTTTCTTCTTTACGAATAATACTGGTGCTCTCCAAGATGAGATGTTGTGTCAGATGCATCCTAATCTGAGCAACTCATCAATCTGTTTCTTCAGTTCAGACATTTCTGCTTGGGCCATCCGGTAATGCGGCAATGATACAGGAGTAGTGCCAGGATAAAGTTTGTTCTCGAAGTCAATCTCCCTTTTTGGAGGCAAACCAGGGAGTTTTGTCGGAAATACCCATGCGTAGTCTTTCACTACAGCAGGTAGTTCAGCCATTGGTGCCTTGTCTAGTCTGATGTTGTTCAGTACGAGATGGCTCATTTCTTCTTGTAATCTCCTGGTCATAGGGATGCTCTGTCTGTTGGCATGTACTATAAACTATTTTCCCTCGGGTGACCAAAACATCACCCAGCGAAGATGACAGTCAATGCTGTCCTGGAAGGTAGCCAACCAATCCATGCCAAATATTATGTCGTATTCTGTCATCTCGAGTACCAAATATGTGAATTTAAATCTGAACTCAGCAAGTTCAGTGTCTACAGAGGTGCAGATTAGACCTAGTGATGTATCACCAATAGGGGATACAATAGTAAGTGCAGTGGATAGTTGTTGTACTAAGTAGGGCTGCAACTCGGGTCGGGTTTTGGCCCGACCCGCATGACCCGACCCGAGAAATCATGCTGGTCGGGTTACAATGGTCGGGTTATAGGGTCGGGTCTGGTTGAGAAAAGAAAAACCCGACCGAAATTCGGGTCGGATTGGGCTGAGGCCTTTAAATTTCAACCCGACCAGACCCTACCCGAGAAAATCCGACCCGAGAAGACCCGACCCGACCCGACCCTATTTTCATAACTTTAGCAGGGAATTTAGTGGTAAAGGGGGCAGGATTACTGGACGTAACAAAATTTAAGTTTAGTGAGACCTCCTTCTTTTTCTGAAACAACGAGGCCCAGTTGCTAGAATGCTCGGCGATGTTTGGGAGAGAGGATCGATGCATTGGGACTGGGATTTGGTGGTTGGGAGTGGGGCCCAAGATAAGGTCGGGAATAGGGCTTGCTGCATGGATAACATGTGGATTAGGAATGGAACTTGGAGGGACTCTTGGGGTAATAGGAGTCAACTCAAATTTTTTGGAGGGCACGCCAACTGGCTGGTTTGTCTTTGGTGTCTTGGCCCGTTGCTTAGGAGTATTAGCAGCAGTAGCCACAGAAGTATCCGCCAGGTACTTTGATGCATTTTGAACAGTAGTAGCCTCAGGGCTATGAGAGGTCACGTCCTCTCCATCGCTGGTAGCCAGAATGCCGTTCGTCTTTGAAGAGGAAGAAGAGTGTCCTATTTTCATAACTTAATATAAAGGGTAGCCAACAAGGAGAAATCTCAAATCTGAGAGAGAAGAAGAGAGGCCAGCACTGGAGAATGGAGATACGAAGTGGGGAGGGACTGATCTATAAGGACTGCAAGGAAAAACGAAGATGCTGAGACTAGAATCGAGATCCAAACAGTAAGATCAAATCTGGGTTGCTCCACCGCACTGCATAGAAGAGTAGTATTGGGCTATTGGGCAGTCTCGTTTAAGGACTGGAGAGGGAAACATTTTCTTTTTTAATAAGTGAAACGAAGCTGAGAAGGAGTCTTAGGGCTGTAACTCGGGTCGGGTCGGGTCGGGTTAAGGGCATTACAATCTCGGGTCGGGTCGGGTTCACTATCTCGGGTTTTTTTTTCCAGTCGGGTCGGGTCGAGTTCGATATGGAGTGAGTCGGGTCAAGGTTGGGTTTATTAAAATCCGGCCCGCCCGACCCGAGTTGCAGCCCTAGTACTAAGGTTCCAGTAACAGATATGAAGGTAGCAGATATAAAGGACTGGGATGCTCCTGAATCAAATAATGCAAAAGCATATGAACTACCAACTATTGCCATAACTTGAATCACTGAATGATCCACTGTCTCTGGAGGAGGAACCAAAGTATATGGCCGTCCAGATCCTGTCGGAATGGGTGCCCTTCCTGTCTGGTTATGTACTCTAGATGCTTGTGACTGAGCTGGTCGAGCTGGAGGAAGGAAAGAACCCCTGAAGTGAGAAGGTGTATTGTTCTGCGGACACTCCCTCTTGAAATGGCCCTATTGGCCACATTGATAACAGGTGTTAACACCTCGAGGAACCAGAGAGACTGGTATTGATGTGGAGGACTGACTAGGACGAAAACCTCCGGTGGAAACAGTAGAGGTTGAGGGTCTCCCAAAATTGGGTTTGAATCTCCTGTGAGGGTGGAAAGTACTTCCCTCTCTCTGACCTCGTCGGTTATCCACAAATTTTACTGTCTCCGTCAGTTCTTGTTCAGCTATGCTAGCTCGACTGACCACTTCTGCCAAAGTAGCTAATTTGAAAATAGTGACGTTGGCTCTTATGCTAGGTCGTAGGCATCGTTCAAACTTCCGGGCCTTCTTGTATTTCGTGTGCACCATGTATAGAGCATAACACGATAGACAGAGGAATTCTTGATAATAATCTACAACAGTCATGGTGCCCTGGACCAAAGATATGAACGTCTGTGTCTGACGCTCCTTCTCTTCCTCTAGAAAGTAAAGATCCAAAAACATCCCAGCGAACTGGTCCCAAGTCATCTCTGTCCTATATTCCGCTGGAATCTGCGCTTGTTGACGTTCTATGACTTTCCACCATTTGCTGGCATCGTCTAGCAGTTGTGGCATAGCCAGCAGTATTTTGTCCTGGTCATTAGTGATCTTGATCAGCTCAAGATCTTTGTAATATTCTCGATCAAGTTCTCCGCTCCTGCGGGGCCCTCCTTCCCTTTGAAATAAAGGGGATGCTGTTTTTCGAAATCTCTGACCATGGTTCGGTCCTGAGATTCGTTGGAGGTTCCACCTCCATTGCCGTTCTGGTGTTGCTGTAGAACGGATGTGACCACTGCCTGTTATAAGTTTTGTAGCTCAGGAGGCACCTAAGGAATATTTACACTATCCTGTTCCTCTTTCTGATGTGGGTTCTGTCGGGTATTTCTTCTTCTTGGAGGCATTTTCCTAAGTCATCGAAACATTGATTGACTTAGTTTTCTCATAAGATTTTATGTTCACATACTTGGGGAAAATTACCAAATCATCATCTTGTATTTCTTGTTTTGGGGAATTTTCCTATGTATCATATAATGTCTCTCATTTTGGGGGAAATCATGATGTTTCTTGTTCGAGGGAGAGACGTCCTATTTTGCTATGTTTGATAAATCCACAATTTATAATGATTGCCCTTCCCTTGCTGTTGTTTTCTCATCAAGTGTTGTTCTCATATTGAATGTTTATAGTCTGTTTCTCATTAAAGTAAATTAATCCGGGCCATGTATAGTAAACTCTGAAAAGTTGGTCAGTTGAGATTCTTATCTGTCAGTGAGACATGATACCGTATTAATCTTACTTTGCAAGATTCAACACTTCCAGTTTCGGTATAATACCAACTGTAACGCCCCGCCCTTTTTCACTCGCCACAAATCAGAGTATATATTTTTTTTTAAATGAGAGAGAGAGAGCAGGACGCCACGACGCGAGTTAAGTTCGAGTGTCCAAAACCCGACCCTTAACTGGCCACTTTTACGTGTGTGTGGACTAAGTCCACTAAAACATTTCACACGTTTTTTTGAATACTTGCGGAAATAATATATATGAATGAGATGTTATCTATATTCATGTCATCATTAAGCAAGGAAAACCAATCACCATATAACTTCAAATTAAAACATTAAAGTTATCAAACCATAGTAACTAAGTCTAAGTTATTACAGTCCAAAATATCAGTCCTCCCAATACATCATAAACATCAATATCCAGTAAATTAAACTTCAGTCATTCCAAGCTCCTACACTTGGCTACCTTCATGTCTCATATCCGTTTCCTTGTCATTCCCTGTTCCATCATCTATTAGGTAGAAGTAGGGCATCAGTCAACATGTCCAGTAGGTATTCCAAGTAAGTTTATGGTACACATAGGATTAATATAAAATAACGATAGATACACCATATCATATTTGTGAAACATCTCATAAGTAGTAAAAACAATACATGATGTCCATATCATAATCATACTTACTTATGTGTCATGCCATGGGTGTCAATGCCAAATGATCTCTCACCCAATTTCCATAATCAATCACATCATATATAAATAATTTCCTTGATAAATCGCCATATCAAGGTGTTCCCTTGGCCAATTACGTCCGCAGTGTTTTGTAACGGCACCACCAGGTCACTGTATACCTCCCCACATATGTTAATCGGAATTACAGATGGAGTGTGGACTCCTCCCTCTGCACAGGGTTTCGGGGCAATCTACCCAGGAGCTCTTTTACCCAAATTACGCCGTACCCATTCTTAGCAATCCTAGAGAAGGCCAAAATCTCAACAGTTTACATAGCTTCCTACAAGCTAGTCTCAAGCCCAAATCATGTCCGGACTGCTCATAACTTGGCTTGCTGGTCACATGTATTCCATCCCATGCCATGCATGAGATAATGAACGCAAGAATGCCATTTCATATCAAATTACATAATATCATTGAAACTCAGTTCATAAACATATACCATTTGTTTAACCAAAGTAAACATCATATTTGGAATAAAAACCAGTGTCATATATATAATCCATAGTGTCTCAATAAGGTAGAAATCCTACCAACATCCAGTACACTATCCTTGCTGTCTTGTGAAGATAATGTTAACGATCACATCGAAACGAATCACAAACCCTTTGCGATTCTCTTTACCTTATTAAATTCAATCACATATATAAATTAATTTGATTTTCCATCTTAATTTCATCACTCCTTACATCCTACCAGATAAGCAGAAGCATCTGGAAAATCATCCAAAAGTCAAACTTTTCCATTCAGTTGACTGAATCACGCCTAGTTTCCATCTGTGTTTTACCCGCAAGCTTCCAGTCGACTGAGTCACAGATTCAGTCGGCTAACTTTGGATCAGATCATGTGTGTGTTCGGCCAGTATACATTCAGTCGATTGAATTATCAAAGATTCAGTCAGCTGAATTATCAGCAAAACCCTTTACGTGTTCGGTAAGCATACCTTCGGTCGACTGAATCACAAGATTCAGTCAGTTGAAACACAGCAGATCACTTACTTGTTTGGTACGTCTATGTTCAGTCGACTGAATCTGTGCTTAGCAAGTGTACTTTTAGTCTGCTAAATCATAGGATTCAGTCGACTGAAACACCCAGATATCCCTTATGTGCTCGGCCAGCCCACTTTCATTCAACTGAATCATTAGATTCAGTCAGTTGAGACTCCCATATTACCCTTGTCTGCTCGGCCAACACCAGTTCAGTCGACTGAATCTTGAGATTTAGTCGACTGAGTTTTTTTCGGTCCTTTTTGTTTGCTTATGTTGTAAAGCCTTTCTCCATGAAATCCATCCTTATCATTCTTAAACATAGATTTCATCTTCAACCCTTTTCTTTGTGAACTTACTCTACCCACTAGCCAAGGGTAGGATCTTTTCCATAATTCATTTAATCTTTGTATCATTTTAACATGGATTCGAATATTACCTTACTTTTCTTTCAAACCATTACCATTCATTGAATGGATTTCCAACTCTATGGCCTTAACACAATTTGGCCATCCATTCCAACCCATTATGGAACTCATGGGTTCGGCCATACCATGGCCAAACCTATGGTTTCCTTTGAATCATTCCTATGTTATTAAGATAAAAACATACCTTATTTCTGTCTCCTTCTTTTCTTTTTAATCTGTCTTTTCTTCCTTGATCCTTCTTCTTCCTTTGCTCTTCACAGATTCTTTAGGACCCAATGGGTCATAGTGAACTTGATTTTAAAGTAATTGGCTAATTTTGAAGTAAATGGGTCAATTACCCAATTAAGACCCAATGGATCCTAGATGAACTTAATTCGGTAAGTTTAATTAAACTATTTGAATTGAATAATTAATGTACTTAATCCATGAAAATCCACCTCATCAAGTGAGGTGGCATGTGAGTGATGTGGCATTGCCATGTGGCATGCATGTCATCACATGGAAGCCTAGTAGACAAGGAGGGCACATGGTCGAGTGACATGGCCCAGGTGGGACCCGAATGCCATGTGGTGACCAAGTCACTACACGCATGGCCGGCCATGACATGTTGACTTGGTCAACCACCTAGTGAGTTCAAGTCTTGAGTTTAAGATTAAATTGCTTGAGTTGAGTTGGGAAGGTGAAGAGCTTTCATCTCAAAGGGCATGAAGCCAAGAGGCTCATTGGAAGTCAAGGGGTTTTCTTGGTTTAAACCTAGGGTCTCCTTGGTTAAGCTAAGGGACACATGGGTTAGAAAAACCATAATGAGGGAGAGTAAAAGGTCAAAGGTTGTTACATAAAAGACACCAACCAAAGGGACTGCTCACATCCCTTGGCCGATTCCCCCTCTTGAACAAAGAGAATTCCCTCCTCTTCTCTCCTCTCTCTCTCCCACCTACATCTGACCCATTTCTTGCCCATCTAATGTCAATTTCCACTTTTAATTTCAAATTTCATTAAATTGAAATCCAAATCGGCCAATCCAATATATATTATAATCTATGGAAAATCCGGGGTGTTACAATAGTTGCACCTGTGGTGAGGAGAGTCTGACCAAAAATCTTGGTAATGTGAAAATTAAGGAAGAACCTAACATTATAAAAGAGGTTGAAATGAAGGAAGAGCCACATATTGAGGAAAAGCAAACCATTAGGGAAGAGCCTACCCAGGGACTTATCCCTTTTGACATTAATGTTCCATGGGGATTCATCATACCCGTAGGTGAAATTGTGGTGGAGAAAAGATACTATGCTCTTGATGTTATGTACTCCCTTGAACACATTCATCATCACCAATTGCCGAACAAAATGAAACTCATTTAAGAAGGTTTAGGTTGTACATTATGCTAAAAAATAATTTAGTATGCATCCATCATAGGTTTCTTTTAGAGTCAGTCACTCTAGCTTAGGATGTTGTTTTAGGTCCATTGTGAGTGAAGCCTTTTAGATACATCTAAACCCTAATTAGCACTATTCCAAAAAAAAAAATCTGATTTGCACCTGATCACTGTGGATTAAGGAACATTGAGGACAATGTCTGATTTAAGTTTGGGGGTATAAAGGGGTTATTCTTGATGAGTCCAATAAAAAAAAAAATTGTGTCTGAAAAATTCAGGGAAGAGTAAATTCGAAAGAACTGAGACTCTTATAAAAAATCAAGGGAAGAGTAAGTTTACAAACAAAAACTGAGACTACCCTTGATAAAAAAAATGTACTTTGCATTTTAGAGTCTAAAAAGAATTATCAAGGGAAGAGTAAGTGAAGACTGAGACTACCTCTTACAGGGAAAAAAAGGGATTTGTTGAGTCTAAGTGATTTTTCATCTTTAATGGGTAGATAAAAAAATTATATCATACTTTTTCAATAAGATTTTTATAGGATTTATATTCGAAACATTTTTTACATAGCCATATTAAAATTAGTTAGAAAAAGAAAAATATTTCACGAGTCTAGTAATCAACAGAGGAATACTAGTGGAGACTTATACCCAGTGAGCTTTAGTAGCTTTCGATTTTTCTGAAGGTTATAAATAAGTTCCAATTTTTTTTTGATAAGCGCATGAAGTTGTTTTGATCTCATTATTCTTCAATTTTGGTCATATTACTAAGAACGCCATCAAATTTGAGTTAGTACACTTGAAATTTTTCTAAATTTATTTGAAGCAATGAAATCACTGTATGAAGCTTAGGATAGGATATAGGCCTTTTTGGATCGTTTGAACCTTTATGCCTACCTAATCTTGGTCATTTATCCTGATAGTTCCCAGTTGAGCCTTATTAAAAAATTAGCATGTTTTATTGTTCAGGCATGTTTACCATACCCAACTCCAGTTATGGAGTTTGAGCCTCATTGAAATAACTGTGACCAATACTAAGAGCTTAGAAAAGGTTAGAGAAGAAATAAATATTGGGATGGTACGTTAAAAAAAAATAGGCACTTAAAAAAAATGAAAAATGAAAGAAATAAAAAAGAAAAAAGAAAGAGAACAACCAGACATCAAATGAAGGATATGAAAAGAAAATAATAGATTTTTTTTTTAAAAGTGCTAAAAAGAAAAATAAAGGAAGATATATCCCGTTTTACATTTTGAAAACCTCTAAGTTTTCTATTCAAAATATTTATTTTTAGAGTCTTACTATCCTTCTTTGATTTGACCCGATCCCAAGCCACGTTTCGTCCTATTAGGAAGTCTTCTTGATCATAAGTCGAAATATAGTATTTCATGTGGAGAATATAGGAGGGAAAATGGTAGTGTTTGACTTAACGTTCTCAGGAAAGTGATATGCATTAATGAGATCTGTTTGTTTTCTTTGATTTACATCATCTTTCTAATACATATGTGAGAATTTTGATTTGAATACATAAATTCCGTTCACATATACCTTTGAGAGAAAATAACCAAAACCTTTGAGAGTTAGTCTTTCTGAGAGATATCCAGTGAGGTGTGAAGTCAAAGCGCATTTTCCGAAAGTGGTTACAAAAACTTGTGTCTATTTGGAAAAAGAAAACTATTTTAATATTGGCTAAGCACACACTACACTCCGGATATAAGTTTTGCAAAATGAATTTTGAAATCGTATGATATCTAGATTTTTATGGACATGTTTTTGCCGAAAATGAAACAAAGACTAGACAATCTGGATATTTGTGGGTATCATCACAGAAGCCTTCACGAGACTATAACTCGTCCATAGGGGTAACCTAGGGGCTTAAAGGCTTGTTGCATACGCTAAATGCAATCGAGAGTTCAAGCGAAAGTGATTTAGATTAGGTTTAGAATAGGATTATATTAGGACTATCAAAATCTAAGTTTGGGGTATTTGTTGAGTCCTAAAAAATGACATTTTTGCCCTTCAATTTTAGATTCGTTAGCCTTTATTTTGTAAATGAAAGATGCAGTTAATGCAATTTTTTTGTTTTGTAGAAAAAATTTGGGAAATACAGGAAACAATCATAAATCAATGGATTATTGCAAGAATTGAGCTAATTTGGAAGATCTAGAATTGAATAAATTAATTCTTACCACTTTTAGGATTTTCAATGTAAATTGATTAATCGGGATCCATTTATGAAAGTCTAAATTAATTCAATATTTTAGATTTTAAGTGGACGGTTAATTATTTAATTATAGACAAGGAAAATTGCAATTAGAGAGGCCAGAAGAAAACAAGAGTTTGAATTTCAAGTCCATGGGCCAGAGATCTAGTTAATTGAGCCAAGCAATGGGCCAGGCTATGAGTTCATACGCATTTTACAACAGCCCACGTCAATGTCCAAGTTCAGCAGGCCAATGTGAAGTCCAGCAATCCAAGCCCAAAATCAAGTCCAAGGTCCAATTGTTCCATGATCCATATTTGAAGTTTGCTATACAAACCCTAAGTCCACACAAACCCTAAAGCCTAGTTCATTCACATGCCCATCACCTATGCAATCTTAACCCTCCATTTCATGCATTAAATCCAAACCATTCATCTCATTTCATAAGCTTAGGAAACCCTAGAGCCACCTACCAAATCCAATACATGCATTCATAATTTTAGATCTAGGCCATCCATTTCATCTATCATTTAGATTAACCTTAGAATCTTAATCTTCCATGCATCATCTCATCATTTTCATCATTCATCTCATCCATTCAATTTTAGAACCATTAGATTTTACTCCATGAAATCATAGCCATTCATCTCTTAAAACCCTAGATCTGGGTTAACTTGACTCCCAAGCCACCTCACACGATTTTCCCTTATCCCATTCAAATTTTACACATCATTAACACCTCATCCCTCATCCTCTCCATATCATACACTGTAATGACCCGACCCGGAGTAGCGGGTCAGTAGCATTGGGTAAAATTAGAGTGTAGTAAATTAAGGTGATGATGTGTAAGTGTGTTTGTTTGTTTTAATTTTTCTAAAATTATTTTGAAAATACACTTGACTTAGAATTTTAGTTAGCTCTTATTGCACACACTATTTTCCATCAATTAGTTTACACATGAAATAAATTAATTTGGGTTAAATATTTATTTTTATAAACCTTGGATAAAATTTATATGAAAACCATTATTACATTTTATTGGAAATATTATTATTTTTTGCTATTGTTTTAAGATAGAATTTATTTTTAGCAAATTGAAACCTAAATTGGAGATTTATAAATTAGATATAAAACTATTTAGTTTTATTTTTTGAAATTGAATATTGATTTTCTAAACCTTGGATAGACTTTATAAAATATTAATACAAATGCTTTGGTCGAATTTAGTGTTCAAATCTTTGTTTTAGAAAATTAATTTTAGATAGGAAGACGATTAAATTGAGTAAATGTAATCTAGAGAGAGATAAGTTAAGCAATTACTAAAATACATGTTGGACAAATTACAGATAGAGGTTGGTTAATTATAAAAAAATTATATCTTATAATTAAACTAGATTTTAATCCTTCATTAGTTAGAAATTGAATTAAAAGTGTCAATTCAAAATTTAATTTCTAGATTTTGAAACTAGTCACATATTTCATTCTCAATCCTTTCACACGTTTTTTCTCCTAATCTCCTTTTCAAAGTTTTCGAAAATAGCGAAACCAAAATTTTGTTAGCAAATGGAGTCTTGGCCGATTCTATCCTTCCTTTCCCAATACTAATTTTCGTTGGAGTCCTTCCCAAGCAAGCCCCACTCGTTTCCCCCTATTCTATCTCTCGTTGGCCAAACCTCTCTAGTATTCCAATGGTGTTAGGTGCATAACTCTTTCCATCATCAACGCCAAAAAAAAACTCTCCTCCCTTGGAATGAAGATTTGCACCCCTGTCAAGCTTGGTCTCTCTTCTCAATTATTCTCTCCTCTATCTCCTTCAAGCTCTCTTATTCTCTTCGAGGTAAGTAAATAAATTCCTTTTATTATTTCTGTAATATTTTGTTAAATCTCTAACACCATACACGAATTTGGTGATTTGCAATAGATTAACAAAGTTTGTAATCAAGAAAAGAAAAAAAATAGGGTAAACCCACTCTGCAATTCCAATCTGTGCACCTTCCGCTAAAATTTCCATAACTCCGGCATCCGAAAGAATTTTTCGACGAAACCAAGTTCGTTGGAAGAAAAACATCCAGATGTAACTACTGTAGGATTTTAATGCAAAAATGATTTCCAGAAATGCCTCGGTACAAATCCCTATGTTGGAGCAATTTTCATATTGGAATTTTAGGACAGTTTTACCCTAATTTGATGTACTATTTTTAATTATATTTAGGTTTTTTTTTTCTTCTAATTTTTTTTTGGATTAGAGTATAAAAGAATGAAATACTAAAAAAATTTGGCGGAATTTTATGTAACACCCCGAGATCTTAACCCAGGAAATAAAGGAAATTCCCTCTTAAGAGTGAAATTAAAGGATGATTAATTTATTAAGATGAGTCAAGGTAAATGGGTTTGGAATGTAATTGAGTAGAGGATAAATTTAATTGGGTCAATGGCCCAATTAGGATCCAATAGATAGTGGATACGATTAGAATATATTTAATTAGATCAATTAAGACCCGACGGGTCATGGATAGAGTTTGAATGAAGATAAGCGGATAAGTGTGATTTAATTGGGTCAAATGCCCAATTGGAACCCAATGGGTCAAGATGAATTGATGATTAGGGTTTGGTTTGAAAACAATTCGTAAATGTACTTAAATGGGCCTTTGCCAATTTGGGACCCAATGGGTCATTTATGAGCTGATTTTAAATAAATGGGCAGACTTAAGTTAATTGGGTCAATTACCCAATTAAGACAAAAATCCACTTCATCAAGTGAGGTGGCAAATGATTAAATACAAATGACGGCATGGTCGACTAAGCCATGATTGACTTGGTCAATCATGGGTGAACCCAAGTATTGAGTTGAATTATTTTGAGTTGGAAATGAATCTAAATTGAATCAAGGAATTGAGTTAATGAATGAGTACAAGTCTTGAGTTTAAAAGAATTAAAAGTATTTGAGTTAAGGTGAGTTGAATGGGAAGTTAATGGAACTTTCATTTTAAGTGAGTGGAGTGGGAAGATAGAGGGTTTCCATCTCAAAGGAGGAAACCCAAAAGGCATACACGTTGGGGAGGTGGGAGTTTCATCTCATGGGATGAAACTCCAAAGGAAACATTAACGAGGGAGGTGAAGGGTTTTGTTGTTACAAAGGGGCATAACCTAAGGCAAACACGTTGGGGAGGTAGGAGTTTCATCTCATGGGATGAAACTCCAAAGGAAACATTAATGAAGGAGATGAAAGGTTTTGGTTGTTACAAAGGGGCATAACCCAAGGGACACAACCCTTGGTCAATCCCTCACAAGACAAGGAAAAGACTAAAGGTTTTCCATTCTCAAATCCTCTCTTTCTCTCTTTCAAACCTCTTCCTTAGCCGAACCACTCTTAGGATTTTCATCTTAATCAAGCACCACTCTTTGGCCGAAGATCAAGGAGGAAGAAAGGAAAGAGTAAGGAATGAAAGAAGATCAAGGAGGAGAAAGAAAAGACCAAGGAACGAAAGAAGATCGGAGGAGTCGCAGAATCGGTAAGTGGTACTTGTCAAGATTTTATTAAGTAAAAAGAGATTAAAGGGAACATTCCATATAGATTGGAAATGGTTGGCCAAAATGTTATGGGCCATGGATTCAAAATCCATCCAAGGAATGAGATGGAAAAATGGACAAAACCTTAGATTGTTATGCATAAGGACCCTTGAGAACTCAAAAGGGATTGGAAGGGATTCAGCCATACCATTAAGTGATTTAAATATGGGGATGTGATTTTCTTAAGAGGAAAAAATGAACCATAGGGTTCGGCCATGTTGTATGGCCGAACCCCATGGAAGTATATTATTAATTTAAATGGGGTTTTAAAGGATGAAAAGGATGGAAGTAGGTTATTAATTTTAATGGGTTTTTAAAGGATGAAATGATGGAGAAATATTGATGGATTTACATGTATTTAGACTATGGAAAAATGGAAACAAAGGACCATTGGTTCGGCCATGTTGTATGGCCGAACCCCATGAACCATTTTGATGGATCTTTTGGTAGATATATGCTTGTTTAAAGGATGAATGATCAAGCTAGGAAATTGAGGAAATTATTGTGGATCTATTTTATGTTAATAAATCATTCATCGACCTAAGTTATGTGTAAATAAGTTAGCAAATTAACTATGAAAATGAATGGTGGCTAAGATGGGAAATGACAAAATAAGGAACCATGGGTTTGGCCATGTTGTATGGCCGAACCCCATGAAGGGCTTATCATGAACCTAGGTGTATGATGAAGATGACATCTTTATGGAATTAGGATGTTAAATGATTAACTTATGTGATTGGATGAATAAATCAAAAGATGGATGGTGTTGGACCCATTTCGTGTAAAATAAAACAACGGTTAAAAAGGGGGTCAAAACCAAAGACTGAGGTTTGGCCATGTTGTATGGCCGAACCCCACAAGTGAGTTTTGGTGGACAGTGGACAGTGGACAGTGGACAGCGGGTAACCTACTGATTTTATAAATGAAATATTTATATGATTTTCCAAATGGTTAGGTTAAATTGGAAGGATGAAGAGAATGGTTTAAATCAATTGGAATAATTAATTTGGTTATTTTATGGAATTAAATGGATCACCAAATTGATGTATGTGTTAAATGTAATAACGGGATTTCACAAATGGTGTACGATCGGCTTGAACGCGATCGGTGATCGATTTTTGGACGGAAACACAAAGACCTGATAATTGGACGTTGGTAGGATTCCTACTGTAACGCCCCGCCCTTTTTCACTCGCTTTCCGAAAATCAAAGTCTATTTTTTTTAAAATAAACAAAGAGTGATAGAGAGCGGGACGTCACGACGAGAGCTAAGTCCGAGCTTCTAAAGCCCGACCCTTAACTGACAAACCATACGTGTGCGTGGACCAAGTCCACTAAAACGGTTCACACGTACTCAAGCTAACATGAGGAATAAACATAGATGCGGAATAATGATAGAATAACAATTCTATTCCATTTTAGATAGCAACGACATCCATCACTTAATATTAATTACCTCAAGTTCAATATCCATTACTAACCATCCAAACCATAGCAAATATAACTACGTTATTACAATCCAGAATGCTAGCTATTCAAATATATAGTCCATGAATAACTTAAACAAGATATAACTTAATCATCCAAGCTTCTAAGCTTGACTCCGATACCGTTCCTCGTTCCATTCATTCCCTGTGTCATCAACTAGGGTAGAAGTAGGGTGTTAGACAACGCGCCCAGTAGGTATTCCAAGTAGGGCTAACACATGGGTTAGTACCAAAAATCCAGATATAATATATCATACCATACTTATAAAACATCGTATCCAAAATTATGTATGATAATAGAGATCCAATCATATAGATAAAACCAGCAACAGTGCATGATAATAAAGATTATAATCATGCTGATGCAATGCCATGCCATGGGTGTCATATGTCATGTGTCCCACCTATCAGCCATACCCAACATCCTCTTGATGGAAAACTCCTCATCAAGGTATCAAACACATAGTATCCTCTTGATGGAAAACTCATCATCAAGGTATCCCCACAGTGGTCTTTCAGACGCCTCGACGGAGTGTGGCCTCTGGTTACCTCTTGATGGAAAATGCACATCAAGGTATCCCCACAGTGGTCTTTCGGACGCCTCGACGGAGTGTGGCCTCCGGTTACATATCCTCCCTCCCATGCCATGCATGAGATGCAAATGTCCACATGTTATGCAATTATACAAATCATAGCATTTAAAATCCCATACTTGAAAACATATCACTTATACAAAAACAACTCATCAAAATATGGATTAAAATCATATTACATGTCCCATGGTTTCAAAGAGGCAGAATCCTACCAAAGACCACTAAAGTGTCCTTGCGCTTTCGTCCAGAACCCGTTCACGATCGTACACCCCTTGTGAGGTCCCGTTGCCTTATAACATATTCATAAATCAAAATCCATGTTCCATTTGCTTTCCTGTTATGTTTAAGTCCATAAACCATCCTTGTGGGGTTCGGCCATACACCATGGCCGAACCTCACCCACTTGAATTTTTTATCCCTCTTTTGATTTAACCAATCATATCCAAGTAGACCATTTTAAAAACCCTAAGTCCACCAATTACAACTGAGTGGGGTTCAACCATACAACATGGCCGAACGTCACCATATTGGTTTTGGTTCCTCTTTCAAGTCCTTTGATCTTTTAATTAAGTCCAAGATCATTCATCCTTTGATTCACTAATCTCATCCCTTATACCACAATTATTTAACATTGATAATAACCTAAGTCCATAAAATATTCCCCATGGGGTTCGGCCATACACCATGGCCGAACCCATCGTCCATTATTTTCACTTAATTACATCCTTGCCATTATTCTATCCATGGCTATTTACCTTGCTTATTTTCATAAGGCCTCGCCCATTTACCCATCCTTGACCCAATTAAATGCATCTTCCCATTTACTTTAAATTGAACCTTATACCATAACCGTTGGGTCTTAATTGGGCCATTGACCCAACATCTTACCCATCTAAGGTCCATATTCATTAGTTCACAAATTAAATGGGCAAATTTTGTATATATTGATATCTTGAAAATCCGAGGTGTTACACCTACCTTATTGAAAACCATGGAATATGTATTTATGGTGATTTTAATTCATGTTTCGATGAGTTGTTTTGGTATCAAATGATATGTTTCAATTATGGAATTTTAAATGCTATGATGTTTATTATTACATAGCATGTTGGCATTTGCATCTCATGCATGGCATGGGAGGGATGAAATGAGGGGAGTCCACGCTTCCATTCGGTTTCCGATAAAACAATCGTGGGGAGGAATCCACACTGATTCCGGGTTATGATGATTGTGATGTAAACGGAGTCTACGCTTCGTTCGGTGGGACCAAAAAACAATCGTGGGGAGGAATCTACACTGATTCCTATGGATTTGTAACCGGAGTCCATGCTCTGTTCGGGGCGACCGATAAGGCTTTCATGGGGATACTTTGATGAGGATTTTTCCATCAAGAGGATACTATGTTTGTAATGTAACCGGAGTCCACGCTCCGTTAGGGGCGACCGATAAGGCATTCGTGGGGATACCTTGATGAGGAGTTTCCATCAAGAGGATACTATGTGATTGTGTTATGGATGATGGGTGGGACTCATGGCATATGACACCCATGGCATGGCATTGACTTGCATGGTTTTGATATTATTTATATCTATGTGATTTTGTTTATACTAACCCATGTGTTGACCCTACTTGGAGTACCTACTGGGCACATTGTCTAACGGCCCTACGTCTACCTTAGATGATGACACAGGAAATGGACGGAACGAAGGATGCGACCGGAACCAAGCTTAGGAACTTGGATAATTTAGTTTCACTTTATTTAAGTTTATTCATGGACAATGTAATTTGAGTAGCTAGTATTTGGAAATGTAATAGCTTAGACTATTTGTTATGGATCGAATGATGATTAATCTGGATTAAGTTAATTTATATTGATTGCCTTCCTTGCTAAGTAAATGTTGTAATCCGATGTTATTTCCGCAATGGGTATTCCGCAAGTCATAGTATCGCATGTGAAATGTTTTAGTGGACTTGTCCACGCACACGCATGGTTGGCCAGTTAAGGGTTGGGATTTGGAATCGTGGACTTAGCTCGCGTCGTGACGCTCCAGCTCTCTTTCACTCTTTTTTTTTTTAAGAAAAAATAGACTCTGATTTTCGGTGAGTGAAAAAGGGTGGGGCGTTACATTTTAATTAGTGTTAGTACACCAATAAATTTCTACAAATTGTGTATAATTCGAATTTGCAGTTTCGGGGCAGTTTTGGAGACTGGATTTCCAAAAATCATAACTTGGTCTCCGATCTCCGAAATGATGTAAAATTTATGTCAAAATTGATCATAACGAGGAGAATTATCTACAGAAAAATATAAGAAGGTCAAATTTAATGATTTGATGGGTGAAAATCGGATTGTAACTCAGGTCTCTCAGATAGGCTGCAATATGTTTGGTCGCAGGCCTATCCGGGTAAAATTATCATAAATCGAGCTAGGAATATCGCCTTGGGATGCACTAGATATCGTTGCGATCATAATTCAGAAAACTATATACTAGTAAAAGATGATAATTAATTGGTGAACTTTCTATTTCCAAAAAATTCTGTAAGATGATGTAATTTTTCCCTACAAGGATTTTCCTAGAAAGGTATGTAAAACTTAAAAAACTTAGATTTTTTATTCCCCATTTGCTGGACCAGAACACTTATGATATCAGGAGATGAATTATTTTAATATAAAATAATAAAAAATGGATTTTCATGTGGTTTTGAAAATTTAGGCGAATGATTAGAATAGATTTTTATTGATTTTGTTATTATTATTATTCCAGCGAACGTTAGGTCTTGATCACTAAGAGAACTTCAAAATTTTATTGTGTGCACTTCACGAGCTTATAGGTTAGGGAAAACAATACATTATACCTTTATTATGCATGGTATTCTATATTTGATTGATGTGATTGAGCAATGAAAAATATTTGAATGATGTGTTGTGTTTTGGAATGTAATGTTGGACCTATGAAATAGACTGAGTACATGTTGGAATAGTGGTTGTAATCTGGTGCTTACTCACAGTAGTGTAAGGCAAGTGGCTAAGTATTCTAATGGCTGTGAGGAGACTCAGTCTGTCCCAATAGTTGGAAATCAGCCACTAGCCATGTTGAAAGGTCTAACAATTTTATTCGACATTGAATGGATGTTCCATGTATTGTAGTGGCATTGTGGTGTATGGTTGAGATGGATTTTCTGATATTGTGTTGCCATGATAATAATGCTGCGATATGATTCATTATTATGCATGTGGGATTTATTGATATTGTAATTGATAGTTTAGAACATGTATATGATGTTTATGTTAATTTGAGAACATATAATCATGTTTGGAGTGTAATCTTGATGATGATTAGATTCATGACATGTTAATATGATTCATAACATGTGGCATGATGATAGAGATAATGCATGGAAAGCATTGGCATTGAGCATGTCATCTTCATATTCATGGGACGAGTATGGAGGTGTGAGCTATGATCTTTCATGTAGACCACGACGGTGGTAGTGTATGACATCTCTTTTAGTGAGAAGTACCACGCATGTCATGCCCTGACACAAAACATAGGCCCGTGAAGTGGAATAATTTACTTTTTCGAATATCACATGTGGGAAACACACGTGTACTCACAACTTCCTCATCGAGATCATAAATGAACTCAAATACCATTAATATTTCAAAGGGGATATAAATTATCTACCATTAATGTTATCAAACATTCTAAAATTCATTACAATCAAATCTACACTGAAAAAATGGTAAAATCAACATCACCAACTCAAATCAAATAAATAAAATAAACAACTCAATACGTAGGGCGTATAATGCAGCATGATATACTAAGCTCTTCCTCGGGGTCCCTCGAACCCAGTTGGTGCAACATTACCTGAAATTGCAAGGATATGAGTACAAGCAATACTCAATGAGGAAATATGCATGCTACACACTCACACATCCACATAATAATAATGTATAAAATGGAATATAAATAAGGCTATGATATCACATCTTGCTATCCATCTCATCAATGTGGACACACTGTCTACCCAAGGATACCAATCTCATCAATGTGAACACAATGTTTATCCAAGGATACCAATCTCATCAACGTGAACACAATGTCCACCCAAGGATACCAGTCTCATCAACTTGAACACAATGTCCACCCAAGGACACCTCTACAGAACGGGCTGTCAAAAGATCATGATCCCTTTAGGGACATAGACCACAATTTACATTTGGGAAATCTCCATACAACATAGATAATCTACCTCACCCCATGTCCCTTCACCACTCTGGTGATTAAGTCAGCTCTAAGGTGATCAATATACGACTTACCAAGTTAGTATCGCCCTAGTAGGGCTCACAAGTATGTAACCCTGTGTAATACGTCTTATTAAGTTAGGACCGCCCAATTAGCGCTCACAAGTATCTAACCCTGCATAATACTACACACCAAGTGTACAAAATAGTCATCAGAGCGACCTACAGCGCGAAGCATGTGAGGGGTTATACTCCTCAACGACAACCACAACAACCGTGAGAACGACCTACAACACGAAGCATGATAGGAGTTATACTCCTCAACGGAAACCCTACAGGACGAAGTCCCATAGCCGATGCTACCGTTCAAATAGAGTTCCTTAAACAATTCATCATCCTCTCACAGCAACCTCCTTTAGGGAGTGGGGACTCATACTAGTGGCGCCCACGCATGGGAAACGTACATCATCAAGTCCTATATACATTTTGGGTCTCACCCCAACGCTAGTAATTCTCAATATCACCAAGCTCATTAACACAATATCCCATACTCACATCCTAAATATCCTCCGTGGCACATATCAGCGAATAATGTAAATGGGATCATATTCACAACTACATGGGTATCATTTATG
The DNA here is from genome assembly GCA_013350335.1 of Chimonanthus salicifolius. Taxonomy (NCBI): domain Eukaryota; kingdom Viridiplantae; phylum Streptophyta; class Magnoliopsida; order Laurales; family Calycanthaceae; genus Chimonanthus; species Chimonanthus salicifolius. The sequence goes on along the minus strand of CM023540.1, from coordinate 51,944,816 downwards.
GTATAATCACATCATGACCATAATTTCACAATGATAGCAGCATAGCGCATTCCGTTACGTTTTATACATTCAATATAATTATCACATTGGGTTATTTTAAGAACATGGACTGCACACCAACCTTGAGAGATACACATCAGGCTTATTTACACATATTCTTAGTCCTTGCAATTTATTCAACCCGTCTCATAGTAGTTTAATATCCAAAGTCCAAATAACTCCCTCTTCACCACATAAACCCAATTAAAGTCATGAATAAATCATCTCAGCCCTTCACAAGGGTCTCCAACAAATATCATAATTTTCTATAATCATAACAAGATAATAGCCATGCTACAAATCACATAATAAGTAATTTATAACATCTCATGCATAATATAGGGTACATTCTATAACGTCACTCCCTTTGACCACCGACATCAGAGTAGGATTATGTGGATATTTATTGGAGATATGGAGGTGAGCACCACGACGTGAGCTGAGTCTGAGTTCGAAGACCCGAATCTCGACTGGCCCATCTAGTGTGCGTGTACTGGCAGAAGTCCATTATCATATTTGTAACACACACTAATATAAATGTAACGCCCCGCCCTTTTCACTCGAAATCAGAGTCTATTTTTTTTAAAAGTGAATAGAGAGTGGGACGTCACGACGAGAGCTAAGTCCGAGCATCCAAAGCCCGACCATTAACTGGCCAACCATACGTGTGCGTGGACCAAGTCCACTAAAATGGTTCACACGTACATCAAGTTAAACATACGGAATAATAATAGAATAACAATTCTATTCCATTTTTAGATGGCAAAGTAGTCAAACACTTAACCATAATTATCATAACTTAAATGTCCAAACATTAACCATCCAATCCATAGCAAATAAACCTACGTTATTACAAATCTGAATGCTAGCTATTCAAATACATAGTCCATGAATAACTTAAACAAAATATAACTTAATCATCCAAGCTCCTAAGCTTGGCTCTAATCACATCCTCGTTCCGTTCCCTTCCTGTGTCATCAACTAGGGTAGAAGTAAGGCGTTAGACAACGCGCCCAGTAGGCATTCCAATTAGGGCTAACACATGGGTTAGTATTTAAAATCCAGATATAATATACCATATCATACTTGTAAAGCATCATATCCAAAACAAAGTATGATAATAGAGATCCAATCATACAAATAAAAACTAGAAACCTTGCATGATAATAAAAATCATAATCATGCCGATTCAATGCCATTCCATGCTATCATATGCAATGAGTCCCACCCATCACAAACTCATAGTATCCTCTTGATGGAATGCTCATCATCAAGGTCTTCATACATAGTATCCTCTTGATGGGATTCTCATCATCAAGGTATCATACATAGTACCCTCTTGATGGAATTCTCCTCATCAAGGTATCCCCCACTAGTGCTTTACGGACGCCCCAACGGAGTGTGGGTCCCCGGTTAAAATACCCCTCACGACTTACGGACGCCCCGATGGAGCGTGCGTGGGTCTCCGATTACATTCCATCCCTCCCATGCCATGCATGAGATGCAAATGCCCACATGCTTTAGAATACTACAAAACATAGCATGAAAATCCCATAATTGCACCATATTGTTTGATACCAAAATAACTTATCAAACATGAAATAAAATCATCATAAGTACATAATACATATCCATGGTTTCTATGATGTAGGAATCCTACAAAGACCACTAAGTGTCCTTGCTTCTTAAACCGTAGACCGCTCCCTATCACGTCCCACTTGTAAGGTGTCGTTAACTTATTTACACCACAATCAATCAAACCAATAACCCATTTGATTCACATCAATGTCTAAGTCCAAAACTCAACCTTGTGGGGTTTGGCCACACACCATGGCCGAACCTCACCCTTTTTAATTTGGTCCCTTTTTATTTACCGATCTCATCCAAGTGTCCCATTTAAAAACCCTCAATCCACCAATTACACCTTGGTGAGGTTCGGCCATACAACATGGCCGAACTTCACCATTTTGGTTTTGGCCCTTTCTTTTATTTATTACTCAAACATCCCTTTGCCGATCACTTAGCCCTTTGTCCACCAAAATCCATTAGTGGGGTTCGGCCATACAACATGGCCGAACCTCACCATCTAGGTTTTGTTCTCTCTTTCAACCTTTTGATCTTTCAAAATAAATCCAAACCTTGCCATTCTTGATTCATAAAACCCACTCTTTTAAATCAGCCATCTCACCTTGTCAATACTTCAAATATATAAAATACTTCCCATCACATTTAAGTCTCCAAATGACCCATAAAGTTGGTTCATGGGTTTCGGCCATACATATGACCGAACCCTATGGTTTTCAATTTCTCCATTGCATAACATAGAAACCTTAATTGATCCCTCTATTCATTTAGACGTATTAGATTCCTCTTTTTGAATCGCCATTTACCACTTCAAAGTCAATTAAATTTAACATCAATAACTATTAAACATAACAATATTCGTCCATGGGGTTCGGCCATACTAAATGGCCAAACCCTATGGTCCATTATCTTCCTTCTAAAAATCCTTTTAGACCCACCAACTTCCTTAACACTTACCATGGGGTTCGGCCATACAACATGGCCGAACCCTATGGTTCATCCTTGGGTCCTTCCTACATCATTTTGATCCATTTTACATTCCTTTAGAATATCATAATATTCCATAGTTTTTCTTGTTTCAAACATTCAAATAATTATATATAGCTTATGCTCAGCATCTTAGCCCTAATAACATTATGGTTCAGCCATGCAATGGCCAAACCATAACCTTAACCTTATCTCCATTTAAAACACCTTTAAAACCTTCATAACATTGTATGGTTTTTATCTCTCAAAAACCCATAAAAATAACCAAGTCTTTTCATGGGGTTCGGCCATACATATGGCCGAACCCTATGGTTCATCTACTCCTCTTAAAAATAATCATACATTCCTTAATTTTCCTTCATGGGGTTCGGCCATACCCTTGGCCTAACCCTATGGTTCTTATTTTAAATACAATCCATCAAGAAAAACCTACCTTTTTCCACGACTCCTCCAATTTGTCCTTTGCTCCGGTTTGTTCCTTTCCTTCCTTAGCATCTCTTTCTTCTTTCTTGCTCCTTTGGCCAAGACTAACCTTGCTGTAAGCCCCTTGGAATAATTCAGTCAGGTGATATGGATTGAGAGAGAAGCTTAGAACAATGCTCCAAATCCTTCTTGGTCTTTGAGAGGAGAACCGGCCTTGAGAGAGGGAGAGAATGAGATAGAATTCTCAAAGTGTTTGATCTTCTTTTCCTTAGAGTGCTGGTTGGCTAGGAGAAGAAGAGAGTGAGATGAGAACACCACAATTTTTCCTTGTCTTGTGAGGTAGGGACGGCCAAGGAAAGGAGAGGAAGAGAGTGATGTAAAATTCTAACCTTCCTTGGTTAATGAGAGTTGCTCAAAGGTGATGTCCTTTGGTGACACCCCTTGGTAACCCCCATGTCTTTTCATCTCCTCCTTTATGGTTTATTTCGGGGTTTCATCCTTGAGATGAAATACCCATGCCTTTTCATCTCTCATGTCCAATCGGTTGTAACCTTTGTTGTGTCCCATGAGACCGTCCATCTCCCCTTTAATTCTTATTTGGATTTGAATTTGAAATAAGAAACTCCTCCACTCTTCATTTAAATATTCATGTGAGGGTTTCATCTTTGAGATGAAACTTCCCCCACCCTTTCTTTCCAACGTGTGAATGGTGTTTGAGGTTGAAACCATCAGCCCTTCAACTTCACCCTCCATTCTTTTGAATTTGAAACAACTCCCCAACTCTTGTGTAACTCCCACAAAACCGCCACCTCCATTCATTATCCATCTTTGGAGTTTCACGCATGGGAGAAACTTCTCATGCAACCAACGTGTACATTGTTTGTATTTTGAAAAGAACCACCACTACTCACCTCTCCATTTAATTCCTATTTGGGAGTTTCATGCATGAGAGAAACTTCCCATGCATTCCAACGTGTGGTGCATTTTGAACTTGAAATCTTAGTGTAACCTCCCCTCATTTATGTTTCATGTGCCCCCCCCCCCCCCCCCCCCCCCCCCCCCCCCCCCCCCCCACCCAATGCTTTCCCTCCAACGTGTGGAGTGGTGTTTAAATTTGAAACTACAGCCCTTCAGCTTCACACTTCACTCCTTTGAGATAAATATCTCCATAATTTCCCATCCAACTCATATGACTCAACTCATCCATTTAACTCATCATTTTAATGCAACTCAACCAATAAATTCAACTCCACCATTAAACTCAACTCATCCACTTAATTTGAGTTAACTTAATCACTTGTTTTCATTCCCATTTAATTCAGCCTTAACCAAACTAAGCTTGAGCTCACCTAATGGTCAATCAAGTCCAATACGACCCATTGGGTCCCAATTGGGTCTTTTGACCCAAATAACCACCTTGACCCAATTAAATGCATATTGCCCATTTACTTTAATTTGATCCCTGTAACATGTACATTGGGTCTTTATTGAACAATGGACCCCACAATTTACCCATCTAAGGCCATATCCTTTTAATTCACCATTTCAATGGCAATTTCCGTAAATATTGATATACTGAAAATCTAGGGTATTACAATAAACCTGCGGAAACATATAAAAATATTTGATGCATCTGAATGATAACCATTCACATTCCAAAGCAAAGTGCAAGGATCCCACATAAGTTAAATTACAAATATCAAGTCTAACACAAGTATTTAGGAGCTTATACATCAATGATTACATTTCCATTCTCATATCTCCTGCAAAATATATTTTCTCAAAATACGAACAAAGTAACAAACTGAACTAAGTCTCTTCCAAAATATCAAAAAGATGAGTAAATCTCTCCAAGCTTATTCTTTTGCTTCCTTTCCAATCATGCTTGGCTATAGCTCGGTCTGACCTCATCGCCTTTCTTATTTCCTACATAATTTCTAAAAAGGGGAAAGAATTGTAGGCTTAGTCACATGCCCAGTACGAATTCCCATCAAAGTAGGTACCAATATGTGATGAAAAACATACTATCAATATTTCATAACTCATTCAAGTCTCATTGAAATCAAATATGAAATCACGAGTTCAAAATCTGATTATATCTCACAATGGAAAACAATACATTCAAATCCAAATCATGCTCATTTAATAATAATAATAATCATAGCGATTTCAACTATCTAGAAATCAACATGAAGTGTGATGTCATGGGTGCCATGAATCTATGCAAACCCTTTCATGGCCCATGCATTGGTCAATCTTTATTTCTCATCCAATAATTATAACATTCACCATTTATGTCCGTAGCTTTGCCGGGGCACCGGCTGGGAGCTACTACCCAATACTAGCCATTTAATCGAAACTACCAAGGGAGTGCTACACACCCATACTCCTCCGCAGGTTTCGAGACTTCTTTTGACCCTAGAGCTTTCTTCCCAATTAGAATGCCATATTTTCTGTAACCCACGGACGCGGCCAAATACAATGATTGTTCATCTCATATGTGTATAAGTACTTCCAAGATTAAAGTACGTCGTCCCATTGTCTCGGTCTCATGTTTTCCCATCCCATGCAAATGCATGAAGTCCATGTCCATGCAATGATATCAAATCCATTTGACAATATATAAAATAATCCATATTTTCAATGCTTGAAACTACACTTTATCAAATCATCATCAAAACATACATTCAAATCAATTTATAGAACTTTGAATCAACAAAGAGGACGAATTACGAAACGGCACGTACGACTCCTAAGTCACCTCCTGATCCTTCGATTATTTCCATGGATTAAGACACAACAATCACATCATTAATTAATGTCTTTGGTTTCCAAATCTAATACTTAGTACTTTCATTAATTACTACTTAGGAGATCATATTTGGAGAGTATTATTGGTGTCTTATTAATCCCACATTCATGATCAAAACGAGAGGGTGGGGTTAAGATCAAAACAGTATGGTCACTGCCAGTTCGGAACTTGGGTCAATCTATTCGGAACTTCCGAAACTTGTTACGAAGCTTTGGAACATCTGTGCCCCCTTCGGACCGTCCGAAGTATATAATCATTTTGGTATGTGCGAAACTTGGTTTCGGAACCTTCGAACCAAGTTCCGAGACTTTGGAACTTCTAAGCTTTCTCTTGGCACTTCCGAGACACGTAAATTTTCAATTCACACTAGATTGCTTGGAACTTGGTCTCCGTACTTCCGAGCCAGGTTCCGAGACCTCAGGTCTTCTTTTGTACTTCACAGATTTTTCCAAAGTGTTTAGTCCTTCCGGGGGTTCACTGGTCTTCTCGAAACTTGGTCTCGAAACGTGTGAACCAGGTTCCGAGACCTCATACCTTCCTATAGTCTTCGGAATGTCATCCGTTCCCTCGGACTATTTGAGCCTGCGGAACTTGTCTCGAAACGTCCGAGATAGGTTTTGAGACTTGTCTTCTTCATACAGTCACTTGCAGAAAATGCAGTGGGGGCCGAGTTCCATGAACTCAAAAATCACAAAAGAGTGGGTCATTGGTCTTGATTTCTAACCCTAACCTCTTAGATTGATTCCACATGTCATTTGTCACATTTTAAAAGGTTCAAAATAATGATTTCATTAATAAACACATAGATCTTAAATCAAATTTCATGAGTTGTGGGAAAACCCAAAAATGCCCAACTTTTCCAATTTCCATTTTCATAACCCAAATTTGTCTAGGGTTGATTCTAAACCATCCTAATCCTAAAATTAGGTCTTAATATTAAGTCTAGGGAGAAAAACTAACCTCTTATGATGCTTTCCAAGATTTCTCTTCCTTCTTTCTTCTTCTTTTCTTCCCTTCTTCTCTTGCTTTCTTCTTTGCTTGAGTTTCACTAATGGAGGAGAAGAGAGGAGGAGGAAAATTGTGTGAAGGGTGGAAGAGGTGCATGGTGGTGGGGAAGGGAGATGGGGGTGTTTGCCGTGTGGAGGGAAGGAGAGGAAGAGGGAGTGCCATGTGAGAGGGGTGGAAATAAGGAGTGTCGTGTGAGGGAGGGGAAAACATAGTGTGGAGGCCTTTTCTCCTTTGGTTGCCCTAAGCTATAGGGAGTGGGGTTAAGTGTGGTGTTGGGTCACACCTTTCCATGTGGTATGCCACGTCATCGTTCATGTGGCATGATGCCACATGAAAATAATTTTCATTAATTTTCATAAATTAATTTCCCACAACATCACTTAACATTAAATTAAATTTTTATTCTCTTAATTAAATCCCACTTAAACCCATCTTAATTATTTAATTAAGTCACCATTAATCTCAGTTAATCATTAATCACCCTTTCTAATCTCGTCAATAAATATTAAAATTTCTGGGGTAAATCACTTAATTAAATCATGTTAATTAAGTCTCGAAATTTGGATAAAGGTAGGGTTCAAACAAACTTACATAAAGAGCTCCTGATGGTACATCCTCATTTCTGAATCTAGCTCCCATGTTGGCTCTTCGTGGCCATGTCTCTCCCAAAATACCTTGACAAAAGGAATTGTCTGATTCTGTAGTACCCTATGTTGATGTTTTAAATTTATAAATCTCGCAAGAGTACGAACAATATATAGTACAACAATTGAGTGCGAGGTCGAACCCAAAGGAAACATTCAAAATATATGAAATCCAAAATACACATGCTTCAATTTTTATGTTTCTTAGAAAACCAAGATTCAAAATTAAATCTAGGATAGAAATCAATTTTAATCTTAAAAGTATATTTCCAAGTTACGCAAATCTTCATTTAAAGTAGATCTACAGTTTTAGAGTGTTGATTAAAAGTGATTAAAATAATATTTTAATAAAGAGTTTATAAACAATCTCAACACTAATTTCAATTCACAAAATCAAAGCCTAATTAAATTAAATCTTAACTAATTAATCAAATTGTTAGGGAGGTTTTAAGTACATGAAATAAATACATAATAAAGATTTAAAAATAAAAACTAAAATACAACATTCAAGTGAAATAAAATAATCATGAAAAATAAATTGGCAAGAAAAGTAAATGACAAAAATTAAAATTTTGGAAAATAAATATGCAGAAAGTAAAAGGTGGTTGATTGGAAAAGACCGTTCATCACCAAAGACATTTAAATAAACAGACGACTTAAATTTGAAATTCGCGTAAAAATCTAATATCCAGTTCAAGTTCATCATCAACATTAAAAATCATAAACTTTAATTTATAAAATCAAACCTCAGTAACTTAGATTTAACAATCGTAACCTAAGTTCTAAATGTTTCATGTTTAATTAAATAATTAAACCATACAACTCTAACATCGAATCAAGAACAATCATAAAAGGAAATCAGAAATTGAATGTTTCAAGATTCTAAATGGATGTCCTTCGATTATTTTTTGGAAAAATTAAATACAGGATTGAATAAATACAAGAAAGATGGAAATTGAAATTGCAATAAGAAACTCACTACAAAATTCGAATGGCACTATGGATCTCTATGTTTTTCCTTGGTCTCCTTTCTAATCCTTGGGCCTTTTTGGCTCCATAGTCAAATTCGAGTTTGGCTTATGGGGTACTGGGCTATTTATAGGGCTTGGGATTGGATAAACGGCCAGGATTAAATCTGGATTCAAGTTGATGGATGAAAGGTTGGGATTTAATCTAACATATGTTGGGTGGCTTAGATTAAAAACTAGAAAACTAGGGCTTCTACATGGGGTCACACGAATTTGGACTGTTAGGTTGGCTTGGAGTGTAGTGCAAGAAAGGAGAGAAAAAATTGGGATTGGATATGGCCTTGTGATTTTTTAATTTGACTATTAGCTTAGGGTTTTGGATTGTGCAATGATATGGATGGCTATGATTAACTGGATAGATGAATGAATGAATGAGATGTGATATGGTGAGGTGGAGGGCTGACCTATGAAATTCGAATTCGATGGAGAAGAGGTGGAAAAATCGTGTATGGCTATGTTTGGATTGGATTGGGAGACAAGTTAGAATCTAGGTGAGGTGGCAAACTTGGAGAGAAAACTTCGGAATTTTCCATTGTTTCATGCGCATGGAGAGTTTCTAAAGTTGGGATTTTCGTGTGATGCACTAAGGGATATACGAATGGACTCCTAAAATCTAGGATTTGTACATGGGATGAGGGTTTATGAATGAATGGTTAAGATTGATTGTCCTAGATCTAATGGTTTTGATAGATGATGGATGATCTAAGTGCATGGATAGGTATATGGTGCATTGATGATCTTAATCCTAAGGTTTATCAATATGATGGATAGTTTGGATGTCATAAATCTAAACATGATGCATGAATGGTTTGGATTAATTACGTCGATCTAGGGTTTTATGATATCAAATGAATATGATGAAGGTGATGAATGAAATGGTTGGTTTGGATTGACTGGATGGGTTAATGGATGGTGTGGATGGTTAGGATTACATGGGTAGGATGGGTTTTGGATATGGGCTTTGGTGGATTTGGACCTAAAGTGGATTTGGGCTTAGGATTGGTGACCTTCAATTTGGACCTAGAGTATTGGATCTTGAGCTGAGGGACTTGGACTGGAGACTTGGGCTTGATGGGCTTGGATTCACTTTGGCCTGGCCCACATTGGGAAATGCGCGTTGAGTGCTTGCCCTGGCCCAGTGTCTAGATTTTGAGCAAAGCTTGGCCCAATTGCAGTGTATCTCTGGCCCATGGATCTCTATTTCAACTCTCGGCCTCTTAATTATCATTCTGGGAACGCCTCTGACCGAGAGTCTCGTATGCACTGACCCCTTGGTGATAAGCTTAAATGACCCCTCGTAGTCGACGACTTGTCGGTAAAAGACTTGTGAGTTTTGGGATATGAACTCAAGTGGGCTCTCGAAAAAACAGACATCTCGGTATATCAAGACCGATCGAGAGTACCTGGACTGACCCCTTAGTAATGGGCAACAGATCGTTCTTGGCATGACAGGTCTCTAGACTTGAAACTACTGTAAGCATGGTGTTGCCCTAGACCGAGCCTCTCGTATGGACCGACCTCTCGGTGCCATAACTGTCGACCGGAAACGAATATTACCGTTGGGAGTACACTTAATGCAAACAGTCGGGTTTTTAGCGGTACATTACCGTTGCTGCAACTTGTTGCCGATCTCTATGCAGCCAGCTGGCATCCTTTGGCAAATCTATTGGACCCTCATCATTATCAGTGAGCTTAAACTAGGGCCAACAAAAGGATCACTCTTTCTCTCGCGCTAGAACTTGGGGAATCTAATACAACCAATCATATGGATTGAGTTTGTGAGAGAAAGGAAGGAAATGATAATAAACTAGGAAAGTTGTGGTACAACCAGTTTCCTTGTCACCTTGGATTGTGATTGCTTTACGGCGGCTACAAGGTGGAGCGTCAGCACACATTTAGTGGGATCTTGAAGAAGCACACATCAAGAGATAGAGCTACAAAAGCAAGTGGTTCTTAGTTTTAATTTTATTTTAAAACCTTTGTTTCGAAAGTGGATTAAGGAAGCGTGGTTCTAGAACCACTATAAAAAATCTGGAGTTTCGTCTCCGACACAGTGGTGGGTGGAATTCCCAGCCAAATGAATAGGTGGAATTCCTATTCGACTGTGGTGGACAAAATTCTCAATCAATTGAATGAGGTGGAATTCCTACTTTAATTGTGAGGGTGTAAGTCCCCACTTAGTGGATTTGGAGATAACTGAAGGTTGAATTAGTCCTAACAATGGATGTAGGTTGGCTAATTGAACCACTTTAAGTAAGCAATAACAAGTTATCACACTGAACAAGTCTCTTGATTGATATTCCGCTGCACTTAAAATTTAAATAATCAAGAAATTTGCAAACACCATGGAAAATGGGATTGACCTATTCAACCCCCCTCCCCTGGGTCAACCATGTTGTTCTAGCACCAAGAAAGAGACTTTCAATTGGTATCAGAGCATGGTGCTCTACATAAAAGATCTAACCATCAGAGTTGATCCATGCTAGAACAATGGCTACGTAAAATAAGCCACGATATTTCCAAACCTTAATTTGTGATGAAAAATATTTTCATCAATAAACATGTTTGGAAATAGGTGAATAGAAAGTGGTCAATGCCTATGGAAAAGATATTGGATAAATATTCAAATTTTATGACCACTCAGCCCGAAGACCAAAAATAGCTTGGACTAGTGATGAATTGGCTATGCACTTTTATAGTACACTTGCAGCATTCATCATTGTTATTTCGTGATATGTTTTCAAAATATTTAAAAGACATGAGACAACAAAAGAGGCTAAAAGAATCCACAGAAAAATTGCGTCTTCTAGCCCAATGGATGACATCACCTATCATGACCAATTTGTACTGAAGTTTAGGGGAGCACAAAATATGTGTTGATTAGCTGTTGTCACTGGTCATGACAGTGTATGGAAGACGACTGTGCAAGCTTGAAAAGAAGCCTGGAGAAAAATAAACTTGGAGGCAGCTAAGTTTATGAGGGAGATAATCTGGAAAAGCTTGAAAATATTGCTTACTCCATTGGGAAGATGAGTCAAAGAAGCTACAAAAGATAGCTTGGAGAATGGGAGATGACTCCAAAAAGGGAAGCTAAGTGAGTTAGCTTGAACCCATTGGGAAGAAGAAAAAAAACAGTAATGCACAAAAAGGGTGCATTGGACTATGAAGAAGAACCATGAGTTAGAAGAAAAACTCATGGAAGCACTAAATGCAAAAAGCATGGGGGAGTTCTTGAACTCGATGTCTGCCTTCTAAACCTTTGTTAATTGAATGATAAAATGGGGGAAAATTTAGTAGAAGCTATAAGACATCAAAACCAATTATGATGAATAATTGGTGAAAAGCTGAAGTACTTGGGCCTCTAGAAAAGAGAGCCATAAAGGTGAGGAATGAGAAGAAGCAAATAGACACTAGGAGAATGTCTATGCTTGGAGTTTGGGAGATCAAAGTCAAGAAGAATGGGAGAAAATCTACTCAACACTGATAGCTTGGTGATAAGCTTAAGCTATCGGTAGTGTTGGTTGCTAGGATATCATGGCGTATGGGAGAGTTGAATACTAATCTCGTTTAGTCCATGAATGCATATTTATGTTTAGGGACTAACTCCTCTAATGATTTCCTAGTGTGTGCTTGCTTATGTGCTTGAATAGGTAAACATGAAAAGAAGCAAGATGAATAAGAATATGCGAAGATCATAGTGTTAGTGCATCAGCTTGGCCAAGACCCTATGTTTGTCAATTCCATGACTCGGAAAGAAGCACTTGCCGAAAGCTTGAAAACCGAAGATGATCAAGAGAAAAGGTCATGCTCCACCGGATTAAAGCTCATCGTTATGGAAATCACAAAATAGGTAATATGATTATAGATGACTTTAGGTGGTACCCAAACCTCAAAGAGGACTATCTCTAGGCTTAGAAAAATAAATGGTTAAAGTCATATGAAGCCAAGAGAGGATGCTTGACTATGAATTGGAACCCAACTTGGAAATATGTATTTGGTTTCACTCCAAGCACGAGCAGAGTAGTCAGGATCAAACCATCGTGGTCAAAGACTAGTCGGCCCAAATGACATTAGGTTCTAGAACATTAAATTGCCATTCTAGGTTTGCCTCTGATCGTGAGTCTCATATGCACCGACCCCTCGGTGAAAGGCCGAAACAACCCCTCGTGGTCAACGACTTCTTAATCAAGATCTTGAGTTCTGTAGTCCTTGAACTCATGTGGACTCTCGAAAAAATAGACATATTGGCAACCAAAGACCGATCGAGAGTACCAGGACCAACCCATCTGTAAAGGACGACAGATGGTTCTGGGTAACAGGTTTCAAGAGTTGAAACTACTGTCAAGCATGTTTTGCAATAGAACGAGCCTCTCGTATGGAACGACCTCTCGGTACCATAAGTGTCGACCCATCGGCGACAACGACATGTCGACCGGTGGGAAATGAAACGGTAACATTTCTAGTCACCGACCTCTCGGTGAGACTGACATGTCGGTACATTACCGTTATTTCAACTGGTTGCTTTCGCTATATAAACCAACCTTCATGCAACCAGTTGGTTTCCTTCAGACGGATCAGTTAGACCATCATCTTTATCAGTGAGCTTAACATGGGCCAACAGAAGGATCACTTTCTCTCTCTCATGCTTACACTAGGGGAATCAAATACAACCAATCAAATGGATTGAGTTGTGAGAGAAAGAGGAAGGAAGAAAACTCATAAACAATCAATCTGAGGATTGAGTTTGAAAGTGAGAAGGAGAGAACCATAAACTAGGAAACCTTTGGTAGAACTAGTTTCCTTGACACCCTGGATTGTTGTTAAATGACGGTAACGAGGCGGAGTGTCGGCATACATGGGTGGGATCTCGAAAAAGCACACATCAGAAGAAAGAGCTTCAACGGCAAGTGTTTCTTGGTTTTTATTTTCTTTTAAAACTTTTGTTCCGAAGTGGATTAAGGGGAGGTACCCTGGAACCATTATAAAAAATTCTGGAACGGTGTCTTCAGCACAAAGGGGGGTGGAACTCCCGGCAAAATGGATAGGTGGAATTCTTATTCGACAGTGGTGGGTGAAATTCCCAACCGATTGAGTGAGGTGGAATTTATACTTTAATTGTGAGGGTGTAAGTCCCCACTTAGTGGACTTTGGGGATAGCTCAAGGTTGAGTGAGTCCTAATAGTGGATGTAGATTGGCTACCGAACCACTTTAAAATGGTCTTATGGTGTTTGGTCTATGTGTGTTTGTATTTAGTATTTAAGTACCTTTATTAAGACACATCACTTTTCATATTGATTATCTCATTATACATATTGCGCACAAGCATCGATAATCAAAGTTTATGTAAAGGGTCATAATCTTAGTGTGATTGTTTAATGAAATTATCACACTAAACAAATCTCTTGACCCCCCCCCCCCTTATTAAGACACATCACTTTTCATATTGATTATCTCATTATACATATTGCGCACAAGCATCGATAATCAAAGTTTATGTAAAGGGTCATAATCTTAGTGTGATTGTTTAATGAAATTATCACACTAAAAAAATCTCTTGATAAACATTTGCTGCACTTTAAATCAAGAAATTTATAAACACCATTAAAAATGGGATTGACCTATTCCTCCCCCCCCCCCCCCCCCCCCCTCCCCCTCCTCCTCTCTCTCGGGTCAATTATGAGTTTCTAGCACATTGATAATGGAAACTTTCAATTGTTATCAGAGTAAGGTGCTCTTAACAAAGGATCTAACGATCCGAGTTGATCCGTGCTAGAACAATGGCTATAAGAGAAAGCCATGATATTTCCAAGACTCTGTTTTTTTATGAAAAATGGAATGAAGAACTATAATTTTTTTTCATTTTAAAACATAGTTGGAAATAGGTGAATAGAAAGTGGTATGTGCCAATGGAAGAGGTATGGAGTAAACCTTCAACTTCTATGACTGCTAAGCCCAAAGACCAAAACTGCTTGGACAAGTGATGAATAGGCTATGCATGAAAAACCACACATATGTAGCATTCATTAGTGTTGTTTCATGACATGCTGTCAAAATATTTAAAAGACATGAAACAACAAAAGTGGCTGAAAGAATCCATTGAAAATTGCCTCTTATAGCCCAATGGATATCATCACCTATCAATAAATTTGTGAGCTAAAAAATATAGGTGATTGGTTAATTTAATCCATTGAAAAAGTCCAAGTTATATCCTCTAAGAGAAGAAAAGGACCGAGGAAAGAACTTGAATAATGTAGTAACCTCCAAGTATCCTATAAGGTCATGTACCGGGATGTTTTAGAGACCGACATCATGGTACAAAATCTGGAATGTGGAACCACAGGATCAAATGGGAAAGTAGCCGTGGCTAAAACCAGATTTGACAATAGGCCATCACGGAATTGTGAACTTAGATTCCTCTCACAATGTAAGGTTCAAATGTGTGTAGGGATGCCACTGTTGGTACCACATTTGAAACATGTTTTGGAATCACCATGTATCTTGTTTTTAATCCATGTTCTTATTTGATTGTCGGATTAATTTTATACAAGATACCTATATGTACATGTTGGTATGCACTCTTGTATTGGAATATACTTATCTCATTTCATTTCATATGTCATGTGATTTGTGCATCTTTAGGAAATAAGTGTAATGTGTGTATTACGTCGTGTATAGGGTATGTGTATGATTAAAACTGGTTTAATACACATACACAGTGTCATTTCATTCCAAGCCCCTAAAACTTGTGAATCCCATGTGGAATGAAACATGCTCTATGTCAATTAAATGGATATTTTGTTTTGGTGTGTCCAACTAAAAAGTAATGATTGAATAATCTATTTAAATGCCCAGCTCTTTTCAAGGAATTGAAGCTCCCTTGAAAGAATGGTAAATATTTTATCATGTTTTGGGTAGTAACATGATAAAAGGCATAAGAGCTGTGTGTGTAGGGTCATACCTCATTCATGTGCGCTGTACTCAAATCAGGAAATGAATGTATGACTAATGTGCTTTGAGTTTTCATTCCAATAAACATCAATCTGTAAATTATGTAGAATGAATTATGTTCATATATGTCTTTCCTTGCTAAAACCTGGAAATGCCGCATCTCATGACATCACACACTTGAACAATATACTTAACTTGGTGAATTAAATGTGTCCAAGTATCTTGGATTGATTTGGATCCAGAAAAGAGATCTATAATCCATGGTTTGTGTCTATTTTCAGAAGGGTGAATCAAATCTTGAAATGACACAAATATGGTTTCAATGTATGTACCATCACTGGCATTAAAAGGTGTATAAGTAAAGCTTGAAGAATTATGAACATCACAGGCGCACACACACACACATACCTAGTCTTCCTTCATTGTAAAACCCTGGTGGAAGGATAGACTAGTCGGAGGTACAGACAGATCGGCACTGTTGGATTTTAGAACACAATCTAAAAAGGGGAAAAATGGTAAAGGGAGGCAGGTCGATACATATCGACATAGACAGGTCGTTGGTGACGATTGGTCGGTGAATCAGAAAGAGTAACTTAAAAGGGACTCTTTATGCGAAAAAATAGACATTTCAAAATCATTGTTTTCTCTCCCGCTGATGCTCTGCAATTTCCTCTTCTCCTCCCATGCCCTAGGTCAGCCGTTAGGACCACCTAAAGTGGAATGTCGCCGGAAAAATAAAGGTTTTCTGTTATATCCATCTCTAGTAGTTGAATAATGACAAAGGAAAAATCCATAGTCATTATTGTGTCCGTTAATTCTGAGAGTAATCATGCCACCCAAAAGCTAAGTGGCTTCAAGAAGAATCATCATCTCTCTTAAATACTATAGGACGTCGAGTAAAGATACTCACAAGAAGAAATCACTTCCACCCCTAACTAAAAAGCCCAATGGAGTGATTATTAAGGAACCTACACTTCCGGTTAGAGCAAGTGTAGAAGAAGTGAGTGGAAAAGGGAAATGGAGAAAGGATTTCACTCCTCCAGTGGAATCAAGCAGTGATGAGGAGACACTTGGTAGGAGACCTGCTACTAGTAAAGAAAGAGAGGGGAAAATAAAAGAGGAAATAGAAGAAGCTAAAGCCAAATCAGACAGAGCTCTTATAAAAATAACATTCCGCTTCCTTAAAAAACGTCGGGAGTTGGAAAGAAAGATTGGAGCCTTTGCAGCCTCCATAAATGAATCAATTCAAAAACTCTCCACATTCATGGAAGGACTCAAAAAGAGTACCGATGAAAATCCTCTTCCCCACCAGCATCTCCTCCTCCGGATGGCTCTACTTAAGATAGTTTTTCATGACATATGTTTTGGAAAAACTATATCATTGGTATTTTGTCTAAGCATCAATGTTGCCTTCTTTGAAATGATGTGGTTTAGTGTATGTGCAAATTTGATAACATATATTCTATCTCTAGTCTATTGCTTACATGGATTTTGTAAAATAGACACACATGCAGGTTGTTAGGGAGATAAAGATCGCACTGTGAAATTGCAGTACTTTGGAGTTTGGGGGAGCACAAAATATGTATTGATTAGCACATGTCATTGGTCATGACAGTATGAGGAGGACGATTAATGCGAGCTTGAACAGAATGCTTGGAGAAAAATAAACTTAGAGGCAGCTAAGTTTATGGGGGAGCTAGGTCGAGAAAGCTAAGGAAGATTGCTTGAAGAATGGGGGAGAAAGACTTTAGAAATGCTAGGACAACTGTTCCACTCATGGAAAAGATCAGCAAAGCTGAATCTTAGTTTGTGCAAGGACAAACTAATCTTAATACACGAGAAGTGTATACTAAACCAAAGGGAAAACCATGAGTTTGAGTAGAACCTAGTCAAACACTAAATGCGAAGGTGCATGGGGGAATGCATAAAACCTGATATCAACCTACTAATCTTTGTCAATTGAATGACAAAATGGGAGAGAAATTAGAAGAAGCTAGAAGACATCAAAGCCAATGGACATAGGGAGAATGTCTATGCTTGGAGTTTGAGAGATCAAACTCAAAGAAGATTGGGGGGGAATTCTTCTCAACACAGATGGCTTAGATAAACTATAGGGAGTGTTGGTCACTAGGAAACCAGGAAGTATGGCGGAGCTTGATTACAAATCTCATTTAGTCCATGAATGAATATTTATATTTTGGGACTAACCCCTCTATACTTGTTTATGTTCTTCAACAGGAAAATGAAATGAAGCAAACTGAACAATAATATGCGAAGACCATAGTCTTGTTTTCCATTTAAATATGTACATGTAATAAGGGTGGGTTTGTAAATGGGTTAGCTTCTAGGTTTTGTGACGAAATTGACAAAGGGGGAGATTGTTAGTGCCTTGGCTTGGCCAATATTCTATATTTGTCAATTCCATGACTCGAAAAGAAACACTTGTTGGAAACTTGAAAACTCAAGATGATCACGAGTAAAGATCATACTCCACTGGCTTAAAGCTCATCGTTATGACAATCATAAAATAGGTAATATGGACATAGATGACTTTAGGTGGTACCCACACCTCAGAGAGGACTATCGCTAGGCTTAGAAAAACAAATGGTTAAAATCATATAAAGCTTAGAGAGGATGCTTGACAGTGAGTTGGAACCCAACTTGGAAATATATATTTGGTTTCACTGTCAGCACGACCAGTCTATCTCACCGACCCTTTGGTTCAGTTAGGATCGACCCATCGTTGTCAAAAACTGGTCAGCTCGAATGACATGAGGTTCTAGAACATTAAACTGTCATTCTGGGTTTGTCTCTGATCGATTGTCTCGTATGCACCGACCCCTTGGTGACAGGTTGAAACAACCCCTCGTGGTCAACGACTTCTCGATCAAAGTATTGAGTTCTGGTATCCTTGAACTCAAGTGAACTCTTGAAGAAATAGACATATCGGCAATCAAAGACCGATCGAAAGTACCCATCGGTAAAGGGTGACAAATCGTTCTGGGTAACAGGTTTCAAGAGTTGAAACTACTGTCAAGCATGTTTTGCACTAGAACGAGCCTCTCGTATGGACTGACCTCTCGGTACCATAAGTGTCGATCCATCGGTGACAACGACATGTCGACCGAGAAAGAATATTACCGTTGGGAGTGCACTTAATGTACAGCGGTCGGAAATGTAACGGCAACATTTCTAGTCACCGACCTCTCGGTGCGACCGACATGTCGGTACATTACCGTTACTTCAATTGGTTGCCTTCGCTATATAAACCAACATTTATGCAACCAATTGGTATCCTTCGGACGGATCAGTTAGACCATCATCTTTATCAGTGAGTTTAACATGGGCCAACAGCAGGATCACTCTCTGTCTCGTGCTTACACTAGGGGAGTCAAATACAACCAATCAAATGGATTGAGTTGTGAGAGAGAGAGGAATGAAGAAAAATCATAAACAACCAATCTGAGGATTGAGTTTGAAAGTGAGAAGGAGAGAACCATAAACTAGGAAACCTTTGGTAGAACCAATTTTCTTGACACCCTGGACTGTGATTGATAAACGATGGCTATGAAGCAGAACATCGGCATACATGGGTGGGTTCTCGAAGAAGCACACATTAGAAAAGAGAGCTTCAATGGCAAGTGCTTCTTGGTTTTAATTTTCTTTTAAAACCCTTGTTCCAAAGTGGATTGAGGGGAGGTACCCCAGAACCACTATAAAAGGTTCTAGAGCGGTGTCTCTGTCACAAAGGTGGGTAGAACTCCTGGCCAAATGGATAGGTGGAATTCCTATTCGATAGTGGTGGGTGAAATTCTCAGCCGATTGATTGAGGTGAAATTCATACTCTAATTGTGAGGGTGTAAGTCCCCACTTAGTGGATTTTAGAGATAGCTCAAGATTGAGCGAGTCCTAACAGTGAATGTAGGTTGGCTAACCGAACCACTTTAAAATGGTCTTGTACTGTTTGATCTATGTATGTTTGTATTTAGTATTTAAGTACTCTTCTTAACACACATCATGTTGCATATTGATTATCTCATTATACACATTGCGCACAAGCATCGATAATCAAAGTTTATGTAACGGGTCATAATCTTAGTGTGATCACATAATGAAATTATCACACTAAACAAATCTCTTGATAAACATTCCATTGCACTTTAAATTAAGAAATTTGTAAACACAATTAAAAATGGGATTGACCTATTCAACACCCCCCTTCCCCCTTTTCCCCTCCTCTAGGGTCAATTATGAGGTTCTAGCAGATTGAAACATAGTCTTCTTTCCATTTGAATATATACATGTATTTAATGTAATATTTTTGTATTCAAATGTGATGTCATGAGGGTGGGATTGTAACTGGGTTAGCTTCTAGGTTTTGTCATGAAATTGACAAAAGGGAAGATTGTTAGTGTCCAGGCTTGGCGAAGTCCCTAAGCTTGTCAATTTCATGACTCGGAAAGAAGCACTTGGCAGAAGCTTCACAACCCAAGGTGTGATACCCTACCCCTCCCTTAGGGTCCCACATCGGTGGGAAAGAAAAGGGGGGTGGGTTTATTAAGAAGCCACCTATGGAACTCAAGTGTGAGGCCTTTGGGCGTTGGCCATGTGGGCCAAGGGCCCAAATGCAAAACTATGCAGGTTCGAGCTTGTGTTTGAGGCCCAAAGCGGACAATATCTTACTGAGTCAAGCCCTAAGCCCTGTATGTGGGTCGGGTCGTTACAAATATGGTATCAGAGCCGAGTTCAATACTCGGACTGTGTGGGCTTTCCTCCTTCCCCTGTAGTTGCTGAGCTGGACCGAATCGAGCCAGGGGCGGCTCGAGACTTTAGGGGGGGTGATTGTGATACCCTGCCCCTCCCTTAGAGTCCCACATCGGTGGGAAAGAAAAGAGGGGTGGGTTTATTAAGAAGCCACCTATGGAACTCAAGTGTGAGGCCTTTTGGGCCGGGCCACGTAGGCCTGGGCCCAGAAACAAAACCGTGCCGGTTTGAACTGTGTGCGAGGCCCAAAGCAGACAATATCACACTGAGTCATGCCTTAAGCCCTGTATTCAGGTCGGGTCGTTACACAAAGTGATCAAGAGTGAAGATCATGATCCACCGAATTAAAGCTCATTGTTATGGCAATCACAAAATAGGTATTATGGCCATAGATGATAGGTGGTACCCACACCTGAGAGAGGACCATCCCTAGGCTTAGTTGAACAAATGGTTAAATCATAAAGTATAGAGAGGAAGCTTCACAGTGAATTAGAACCCAACGTCGAAATATGAATTTGGTTTCACTGTCAGCTCCACTAGTCGCTCTCACCGACCCCTTGGTGGAGACATGATCGATCCATCGTGGTGAAGGACTGGTCGACCAGATTGATAGAGGTTTCGGAACATAGAACTCTCATTCTGGGAACGCCTCTGACTGAGAGTCTTGTATGCATCGGCCCCTCGGTGATAAGCTTAAACGACCCCTCGTGGTCGGTGACTCGTCGGTAAAAGACTTGTTAGTTCTAGGCTATGAATTCAAGTGGGCTCTCGAAGAAACAGACATCTCGATATATCAAGACTGATCGAGAGTACTAGGACCGACCCCTTGGTAAAGGGTGACAGGTTGTTCTGGGTATGACAGGTTTCTAGACTTGAAACTACTATCAGCATGGTGTTGCCCCAAACCGAGCCTCTCATATGGACCGACCTCTAGGTGCCATAACTGTTGACCCATCGATGACATCAACATGTCGATCGGGAAAGAATATTACCATTGGGGGTGCACTTAATGCACAACGTTTGGGTTTTTAATTATAACATTTCTAGTCACTGACCCCTCAGTACGACCAACCTGTCTATACATTACCGTTGCTGCAACTCATTGCCTTATCTATAAATACCGATCTCTATGCAACCAGTTGACATCCTTTGCCAAATCAATTGGACGCTCATCATTATCAATGAGCTTAAACAAGGGCCAACGAAAGGATCACTCTTTCTCTTACGCTTGAACTTGGGGAATCTAATACAACCAATCATATGGATCTAGTTTGTGAGCGAGAGAGGAAGGAAAGGATAATAAACTAGGAAAGTTGTGGTACAGCCAGTTTCCGTGTCACCCTAGATTGTGATTGCTTTACGGCGGCTAAAAGGTGGAGTTTCGGTACACATTGGGTGGGATCTTGAAGAAACACATATCAAGAGATAGAGCTACAAAGGCAAGTTCTTCTTGGTTTTAATTTTATTTTAAAATCTTTTTATCCGGGAGTGGATTAAGGAAGATTGGTTCCGGAACCACTATAAAAAATCTAGAGCATCGTCTCCGGCATAGTGGTGGGTGGAATTCCTATTCGATTGTGGTGAGTGAAATTCCCAGCCAATTGAGCGAGGTGGAATTCCTACTCTAATTGTGAGGGTGTAAGTCCCCACTTAGTGAATTTGGGGATAACTTAAGGTTGAGTTAGTCCTAATAGTGGATGTAGGTTGGCTAACCGAACAACTTTAAATTGGTCTTATGGTGTTTGATCTTTGTGTGTTTGTGTTTCTTATTTAAGCACTCTTCTCAACACACATCACTTTGCATTTGATTATCTCCATCTGTACATTATGTACAAGCTTTGATAATCAAGTAATATGTAAAGGGATCTAAACTCAGTGTGATCAATCAAGTAAGCAACAACAAGTTATCACACTGAACAAGTCTCTTGATTGATATTCCACTGCATTTAAAATTTAAGCAATGAAGAATTTTGTAAACACCATGGAAAATGGGAATGACTTATTCACCCCCCCCCCCCCCCCTCCCCCCCCTCTCGGGTCAATCATATTGTTATAGCACCAAGCAAAGGGACTTTCATCCATAATAAACTTGCAGTAGTATCCCGCATGACCTAAAAACCTTCTAATCTTTGTTACTTTCTGAGGTGGTTTCCAATCTTTCACTGCTGCTACCTTTGCCGGGTCCACTGTTATCCCTTCTGTTGTCACTATCTGTCCCAAGAAGTTGACTTTAGACAACTAGAATTCACATTTACTTGCCTTGGCAAACAATTTGTTGTTTCTCAAGGTATCCAAGACAATCCGCAAGTGTTCAGCATGTTTTTTTTTTCACTTTTGGAGTAGATAAGAATGTCATCGATGAATACAATCACAAACTTGTCTAAGTAGGGAAAGAAGATCTGATTCATTAATTCCATAAAGACTACCGGTGCATTTGTCAATCCGAAGAGCATCACCACATATTCATATAGCCCGTATCTGGTTCTAAATGTTGTCTTTTCTATATACACTTCT
The DNA here is from genome assembly GCA_013350335.1 of Chimonanthus salicifolius. Lineage (NCBI taxonomy): Eukaryota > Viridiplantae > Streptophyta > Magnoliopsida > Laurales > Calycanthaceae > Chimonanthus > Chimonanthus salicifolius. The sequence goes on along the minus strand of CM023540.1, from coordinate 51,922,064 downwards.
TTGACCCTGATCTGATGATAACCTGACATGATGTCTATCTTGGAGAAGTGAGTAGATCCTCTCAGCTGATCAAATAAGTCATCAATCTTCGGCAAAGAATATTTGTTCTTGATTGTGACTTGACTGAGGCACCGATAATCCATACACATTCTTAGGGAGCCATCTTTCTTCTTGACAAACAATGTAGGTGCTCCCTATGATGAAATACTATGTCGGATGAACCCCAATCGAAGTAGCTCATCAATCTGTTTCTTTAGTTCGGACATTTCTGCTGGTGCTATCCTATAATGTGGGAGTGACACAGGTGCAGTGCCAGAGAACAATTTGATTTCAAAATCAATCTCCCGCTTGGGAGGTAAACCTAGAAGTTCTGTTAGAAAGACATCAACATAGTCTTTCACTACCACCGGTAGGGTGAAGACGGGTGAATATTCCAATCTGATGTTGTTTAACAGAACCCGTCCTACTTCATCTTGAGGCATTCCACATATGGACATTTTCCGTGTGTAAGAATCAAAGGGAGAGTGACAGCTCGGAAAGGGGAAAATGACTTTAGCCGTTGCTGGTTTTTTTTTCCCCTTCTTCTTCTGCTGCTACTAGCAGATGTACAAAAAGAAAAAGAAAAAGAACAGTAGAAAATGAAGGAAAGGAAAATAAGACAAACTGGAGAGGGAGAGAGAGAGATCGATAGGAGGGAAAAGGAGCCCACTGTTGTTTTGTTCCTTCTCCCTCTTCCATTCCACTGCTCCAGCGTTTAAATAAGGGAAAGGTTGGCTTTTCAGCCAACCACATTGCACTCCTATAGTTTGTAGATTCATAGGTTTAATATTTATCTTCTTAAGATATTTATAATATTTTATTATTATCTTCTTTTAACTAATGCATTTTATGTCCTTTGTTAAGTTTAAGCATTCTAGGGTCCCACTAAGTTAATCTAAATAGTCCAGTAGGTCAAATATTAATTAATAAACATAGTATTAAATTTCGGAGAAAAAACTCAGTCGAAAACTCAGTGTTTTAATGGAAAAACATCGATTTGACAAAATTTCTTAATTTTAAATAATCTCTCAGAGAAAATCTAATTTTATAATTAGATATATTAGATTAGTCTGATAAAATATTCTAAAGTTTCAAAGTATTTCAGAGTAAAAAATCACTCTATCTAAGTGACAAAATACTCGACGGCTCACATTTCTCGATATAAAATAACTATTAAAAACTTGATATTTTGGAAATTTGAAGATACAAAAGGCTCAGTTATATTATAGATTGAATATTGACTTCCTCCGTATATTTTTAGGATTCTGTCTTCCTTATCAAAGTGGCGTTTTGCCACCTATGAAATGTTAGGCAGTGAAAATATGTAGAATTAGGTCGAGATTGACATTCCGTTAAATCCAGAATTTAAAAATAATATATGATCTAAAATTTTGGGTTGAAATGAGATTAAATTACTAAGTTTCCAAAGCAGCCAAGTTTTAACTCTAAAATAATATTATTAATATTCATAACTTGTTATTATACCTTTAAAATTCAATTTGAAAGAGTTTTCGTACTCAAATCGAGTCAAACTCAGACTCGTTGAGAAGCTCATTCAATATTCTTCATGATTAATAGAACAAAAATTATAATTATTGGCTAAAAATTATTTAATTAATTAAAATTAATCTAAATTAACCTTTAATTTGGGCTGGGGTATCACAACATAGTTCTCTTAGTCAAAATGTAATATGGAAAACAACTACAATTACTGCTTACTCCCGAAACATATCAGGGTCTCAACCACCGGAGCTTAACGGGGAAGTCCTCCTAATAACCAACATCATCACATCATCATAAACATATACACATATAAATAGTTCCTCCATTTCAACACCCAACGGCACATGGTCTGTTGCGGGTCACTTCTATGCATGTCGACTACATCTACATATGATGCCATGGCCATGCTTAACAACCCAAACATATTCCAACATAATTGAATATAATTGCCAACACATGTTCATCATGCTACTTAACAAGCATATAACATTTCTCTGAGCACAAATCTTCATTCTTGCCGTAATCTCATTCACATGTTATAAATAAACACAACATATTATCGATAAATTTCAAACCTCATGTTCAATATTTAACACTTGTCTCATTCTCAACATAATAATATATGCATGTTATAATTAAGCACAAACATGTTAGCAATAAGTTCCAAACATCACATTCGATATCCAATACATATTTTATTCTCATCATAAATTCATCCAGATGTTATAAATAAATACACATGTTATCAATGAGTTCTATGCATCATTTTCAATATCAATTCGTTCGATTAATAATTTCCATTAATCGCATATAGTTGACATGAGTACACCCGAACGGATCCATTGCCACTGATTTATTTCAATGGTTCCCATACTAAGTGACTTAAATAAATGAATGGCCTTGTTCGGGTCATTCCGTGTCCAATTTAAATGTTAAATAGATGCGAATGCATGCTAAAACAGTGATAAGTCCCCTCACCTAGATATGTTGGTGAAAAGTGCACAGAGCTCCTAAGGTCCACTTGAAAATCCGGGCACCAAGTTGGTGACTGAGTCATGCCGAGTCGAGTACTAAGTCGAGTCGAAATCAAGTCGACCCCAAGTCACTATTGGAAGGTCGGGATGAGATCTGCTAGTCAAAAAAGGTACAACAGTGGTTGGTATAAAAAATCTGTGGAAGTCGGGTCTGGACTGAGACAACTCGATTTGGGTGAGTTGAGTTGGCACCATTTTAGCTCAAACGGATGGGGGAAAATCTATGAAATGAAGGAGTTAGAAGGATTTTCAAAAATACAAACAATTTGAGCCTTCCTAACTCCCAACTTGATGAAATGGTGTCTTTTTTTTTTTTTGAAGAATTTCCAAAAATCTCAGAAAATATGGAAAATAAGGAAAAAGCCATGAGAAACATTTTTTTGTAAAATGAGTGGATCAAAGAACCCAAAAATGGAGGGTTTATTGGGCAGATAAAGGGAGCGACCAAGGGTTTGGGCGGCGGCCATGGTGGTGGTCGATTGAAGTAGAGAATGGAAGGAAGAGGGAGAGAAATGAGAAGGCTTTGATAAAGGGGTGGAGGGAGAAGAAGATATAGAGAAAAATCAAGTGAAAGAGGGGGAGAAGAGAGATATACAGAGAGAGGGATAAGAAAAAAAAATGAAGAAGATGAAGTAGAAGAGGAAGAAAACAGTCGAATGGGGTTAGGAGAGGGAGAAGGTGTGGTGGCGGCTAGGGTTTGGAGAGGGAGTTGATACAAATTAGGGTTTGGGCTTCTTGAAGAACGAGGGAGGGAGAAAGGAAAGAGATAAGGAAATAGAGGGGCTAGGGTTTCTTGACAAATAGTGGGCTTGGGTGAGTGGAGTGTGGGTCCCATGGGGCCCACACAATTTTTTGGGGTATTTTGTTGCAAAATATGCTTTTCTTTTTTTAAATATTTATAATCATAAACGAGGGTTTTAGGTTTGAAACTTGGCCTTTATTTTTAAATAATGAAAATAATGGAAAAAAAAAAAGGTTTAAGTTAAAATAAACTTGGGTATTTTAAATTGGATTTTCAAAATATCTCTTTTGAAAACTATGATAATTTTATTAAATTTTTTAACAAAACATTGGTTTAAAAATATGATTTTTGTAAAAATAAATAATAGAAAATAATTTTAAATAATACTTTCAAAATTAAGAAATCTCGAGAAAATAAAAAACCAAACATTGAGTCATTTTCAACATTCTACATGTGTATCTAATTGAGGAAAAAGTATGTGCATACTTTGGGGATCTAATGGTGCAAATTCTAAGTTTTTGTGTCACTGCTCAAATTTTTTTCTTAGGAAATAACAATAATAATATAGAATTACCAAAATACCCCTCAAGCTCCCAAACTCGAATTTGGGAAAACTTGGGCTCATTGGAGAGACCACACGCTAACACCCGCTACGAAAATCTCGAAAACCATTTCGGAGGTCCATAGATCTCTCCCTAAAAACCCAAAAACTCGAGTGGAGTCGTTACAATTGTAGCATTGGTTGAGTGATTTGTAGTGTTCACACGCCCATTACAGGGCAGAGTGTGACATCAGGACTTGGTGTAATGCACGTAAATGGATGGAAACTCCATTGCATTAAAACAGTGTGAATGCAAGTAAATGGATGAAAGCTCTATTGCATGATTGCACATAAATGGACGATAACTCCATTGCATTAATTGGATAAGAATGCATGCAAATTGATAGTTACTCCATTGCACTACTTATAGAAGTTAGAAACCTCTATTGCCTAATGCATGAATGAAGTGATATGGACTGCATTTGGATGAGAAGTAAATTTTACAGGAGTTATCCTTATGTAGGTGTTACCCTTATCTTTTTTGATAATTATAAGGGTAAAGTTAAAACTTACTCTGAGATAAAAGAATCTTATTTGGTAACTGTAACCAGGAATAATTTGGCATATTAACAATTTTATGAGAATTAATAATTTCAATTAAATAAAAGTAAAATTTTATGAAACATAATTATTAAATAATAGTCATGAATTAAAAAATATTTTAAAATATTTTTACTCTATAGATACAAAGAAAGGAAAGGGTTTTCAAAAAGGGAGGGAGAGGTATAAAAATTTGAATTTTTATCCTCACCCAAGGCCGTCTTCACACAAGTTGAGCCTAAGGCAAAATTCTAGATGGGGCCTTCTTCATATTTAATTAAAATTTTAATTATATAATAAAAAGAATTTCTTAAAAATCTATTTTTCTTGCTCTCTGAGATGCAAAATTACTAATTAAATTTTTGTATTCAAATTTTATTAAGGTATCATTTTCAATTGATAATATGATTTCTTGAGCCATTTTTATTTACATTTAATGTATGGAGTACGTGTATTTGAAAGATATTTTTCAATATTACATTTCTTATAAAGAATAAGTCAATTGAATTCAAAAGGAGACAACATTACTTAAATTGTTGAGTGATGAGAAAATTAAAAATTAAGCAACATTTTATTATGAATTAAAGTTTATTCACCTTATAAAATTAAATATGAAAATTTAAAAATAAATTATTTGTTTAAATTAAAATTGAGTTTTCAACAAGTATTGATTTTATTTTGTTTAAATTAAAAAAAAATATTTAAATGAATAACTACAAAAGTTTATTATACAAAGATAACATATCAAAGTTATGAGAACTTGCGACTCAACGATATTAGGTTTGAGTTTTTTTATTAAAACCTATAATTCTCGTTTTATTCCCCTTACCCCATCCAAACGCAGCCATGAAGTGCGGGTACTTCATAGGTAAGGTTAAATAAAAAACGAGGTGGTTAATGATTAGTTAGAATCACGGCATGAATAGACTATGCATATGTAAATATGATTTATGATATGCATGCGAATGTTGTGTATCTTGGTATTGTATGTTGAACTGTATTGAGGTTATTGAGAATGAATGTATTAGATGGAACATGTTGCTATACTTGTTGTATGACTAACATCGTATAAAAGTATAGGCCGATATTTTTCTCTCTCCTCTTTCTTCTTTTACAAAAAAGACTGATATTGGCCGATATTCGGACCCCTGCTTCGGCTATTTATTCTCTACTGGACTATGAACCCATTTTAGGAAACCCTTTAAAACATTTCACAAAACAGAGGAAATTAAACTAAATTGAAAGAGAGAGAGAGAGAGCTTACCACTTACAGAGAGAGACAGGGAAGAGGCCTGAAGCCGACCGAAGGGGTTCGGCTGAGCAGAGAAAACCCGAGCAACAAAGGAGGATTGGGGACGGTTCTGTCTGGGAGAGGTGAGAGTGTTAAACATTAAACATTTAAACCCAAAAAAAAGTCGTCCTTTCACAATTATATAAGGCTACATATTTAAATATTAAACTTTTCATATTAAAGGATACATAATTTCAAAGAAAAATGAAATATTAGTGAGGTATCTATTGCCCTTTAACTTCTACAATAACTAATTATCCTATTGCCAGCATTAAACAAAAACGGATTTTTGTAAGAAAGTCTTTTAAAATAATTTGAAATAAATTTTTATTTCATAATTAAGAAAAGAACACTACGTTTTATAATTTGTTTTAAAAAATTTAAATATTTTATCTCATTACTTTAGGATAAACTTTTATTTAATTCGACTAGTCCTTAATCTTAATGGCTTCATATAACACAAAATCTTGTTAACCCCTTTTCTTTTTAAAAAAAAAGTAAACGTTAAAAAATAAATTTAGATTTTTCTATAATTTTTCTAAATGTAAATAATACTTTAAAATTATCTTTACATTTCTGGAATCTTTTGTTCTATCTCCTTGCCATTGGTCCTACAAACATTCCAACATAAAAAATAAGTGTCCCATATCATACAGAGAAAATTATGTGGAAGAGTAGAAATTGTAATGGCTCAGGTCCACAAAATGGTTATGGGAATAAGAGGATATATGGATCGTACGATTTTACGATTTTCGATTTATGATTCACACCCATAGATCAATTTCAATACGATTCGAGTTCGATAACATTGGATAAAATTAGAGAATACCATACACTTGGAGCATTGGGAATATTTGTAAAATTTAATGCTCAAAAGGTGTGTGATAATATGTTTAAGTGAATGTTGCCTTGTGTACATTCCAATGCATAGTTGGGTAAGGTTATGGTTTAACCTCTTTATACCTATGTGTGATTGATGTGAATATATTGTATTAGTTTCTCAAGTTCCCTACAATTAGACATTTATTATAATTGAGAATTCATAGATTTGTGATGTGTTAAAGTATGATAGAATGTATGATAAATCAAAATTGCCCAAGATATGTAATGTAGGACCTTGATAACTTCATATACTTGTGTATGGTTATGAGCAATGTAGGTATCAAATGAATTCTCATGATTGTGATTGGAATTCTTAGATGGGTAACTCATATAATAAGCATGATGGATGTGTATACCCATGGATGATGATTCCTATGGTGGTTTGGATTCATGCTTGGATGTTGGTCTTATGGTAGACCTGTTGGTCTCATAGTAGACGTATTGGTCTTATGTTAGACATATTGGTCCCATGGTAGACATATTGGTATTATGGTAGACTTGTTGGTCTCATAGTAGACGTATTAGTCTTATGTTAGACATGTTGGTCCCATAGTAGACGTATTGGTATTATGGTGGACATGTTTGTCCCATAATAAACGTATTGGTCTTATGTTAAGCCTATTGGTCCTATGATAGACATATTGAATCTATGAATGTATGAGTTATACCCATGGATGGATTATACTCATGGAGTGATTATATTCATGGATGGTTATTACCCATGGATAAATGATATTCACTGCTGGAGAGTTACCAGGATGGATGATGAATCCCATGGATGTTGTTCCCATAATAGACATATTAGATTCATGCTTAGATATTGATTATATGGTGGGCATATTGACCCATGATAGATATATTGGTCCCATGGTAGATGTATTGGTCTCATGATGGATGTGACGGTTTTATGGATAGATATTAAATTCCCATAGATGATTATTCTTATGGAGGGCTTTGTGACCATAGATGAGTGTTATATACCGTAGATAGATATTCCCATGGAGGGCATTGATTCCATAGAGGATTGAACCCATATTTAGAGTATTGTCCCCGAGAAGGGATGTATTTATGTTTGGGTATATGTCCCATGGTTGAAGTTTATCCCATGTGACATTAACCCCATGGTTGGTATAGACTCATGATTGGCTAGACCCGTAATAGATGAGATCTACTCTATTGATGAGGCCCACGATAGGGTAATTAGAATGTCTTGATGTGACATCATGAATAGCACGGGGTTAGTGTCATGAAATAAGTGAATTAAGAACTACGCAGGATCTGATCTCTATTGGAGTACGTATGCAGCTGATAATTCAATTCGATCAAATCAAGGGTCCAATAAGTCCTGTGATCCGTAGGAATCTCGCAACAAGTGTAGGTGTCATGTGTTTGGACTATGAGTTGTGTATGTTTAAAAAAAAAACAAAAATTTATTATTATTTCTCACATGTTCATTGGGTCGAGCCGTGACAAAAATATGAGTTGGTATATTAATATTTCATGCCCCAAAACAAACAAAAGCTAAAACGTAATTTATTTGACCCATATTAGATATCTCACCTAATTAATTACTGGGGCACGTGGGAGTAAATTATTTTCTCTCGAAGGGAACTCAATCCCAAAAATTTATGCAGACAAGGGTTTGCTGAAACATAAATTTCATAAACATCTTCAATATTATTTAAATAATAGTCAATCTTAAAATTATTATCTAAATTTTTCGTTTTCTTTCACCATTCTTATCAATGGAAAAAATTCTCCACACCAAAATTTGTCTTAGCATATACTATAGTAAATATTGTGAAAACCTGCGTATAGGAAAAAATCAATAAAAAGTAGAGTTAAAAATTGAACTGAACCCATTACTGAACTGGTAAATCCGTTTTTTCCCACAGGTGATAAGATATTAATGGGCATTTCAAAGAAATGAAAATTCAAAAATGACTTTTCAATTTTTCATTTTTCTTTTGTAATTTGTAGCAGGGATAAAGTGACAATCGAATAAAGTGTTTAAATTCGATGTTAGGTTTTTTCTTAGATAATTTGATACTTGACCTCTTTTGCAATTTTTTTTCATAAATATGCAACCACATTTTCTACTTAGATGTAAAAAATTATTTTTAAACTTACATATCTTCAAATATTTTAAATGCTTTCAACTCGATGCGTGGATGATTTCGCTGCTATGGCTTCTTGAAGCCTTCTATGTTGTTCTTCCAACACAGCCACACGTTTCCGTTCCTGGTAAATACATGCAGAGGGAAATGGGAGGTCAACCAAAACGTTCCTGGTAAATTCAAGCACAGGAAATGGGAGGTCAACCAAAAGAATTTATGCTCAAGTATCTATACTTTCCATACAGCATCAATTGCCATAGACTGGACACCTAAAGACAGTTTTAATACAGATAAATTAGATGATGTACAAGTGGGAGGTATGCCAATACCCTCAGACCATGATAGAGAATATTCAAATTTCTTTGAAAATCCCAGGTGAAAAAAACTACATGGTCAAACCATACCATGAATTGGAAGTAGTTTCCCTGTGTCATCTACCCACTCAAAATAATTAACCCTCCACTTATGGCCTCTTCCTCTAGCTTTTTTATGACCTCTTTCACCATCCCCAACTTTTCTAGCCTTCTCTCTTCAAACTGATGGAGACCAACTGTCTTTTTTCTTTGCTTTTTATAAAAAAAAACCCTACCATACACAAAACAAATGATTTTTTGAGCCTAGAATTGAACAAACTTTACTTTTATTGCAGGCAATGGACAGTCATCACGTGTGAGTAGAGTTACAAGAGCATTGTCAATTCACATTCTTTTTCAAGGCGCAGCTTCATCAACAATAAATGGCTAGTAGATTTTGTATGTGCCTCACCATGGCTAAGTGAAGCTTCTTTAATTAAAAAAAAATTACATGGATGAAGTGAAGTCCTTTAATAAAGAGATTAAATGAAATTTATTTTTATAACCTTTATTTAATAATATGTGGTGCAAATTTTAAATTTATAACTTGCAAGCGCACGAACCATTCACGAACCATTAGATAGTATAGCGATTAAGTGCAAGGTCGAACCCATCAGAACTTAGAAAAATATATCCATGAAAATATACTATTGAATTAAGTATTTTAAGAACTTTGAGAAATATAGAGATAAATCATGAACATGGAATTATTTCTCTAATCTATGTATTATAATTTTAATTTAGAAACATTCTAGATTTAAACATACAATCTAACAATTTAAACTAATTTTAATTAAGATGGTGGAATTAATATAAAAATTATAAACAATCTCAAGTTAACTTAGAAAGCATAAATTAAGATACAATTAAATTATTTCCAACCTATTTCATCAATTTCAAGAGTTTTTGCATTTATAAACGAAAATAAAATTTAAAATACCTAAACTACCTCTGTACATATTTACAGTGGAACTGGGTCAAAAAATTATAGAGGCTTTATTTTCCATATTTTAAAAATAAAATCAAGGCCTAGAATATGGAGCTCACTTAAATTATTAATCATGCATTCCAATTTTTCATTCATTAAAACTCTTATTATAATAATTATAAAATCCATTATATTAAGAACTAATGGAATTCATAATTAAATCCAATTTTTCACTAGTGGACGAGTTATAGTTTCGTGAGCGCTTGCAGAGATGATACCCATCCAAACTAGAATTTAAACATCATACAACTCCAAATTTATTTTAAAAAACTTATACTCGGATTGTAGTGTGTGATAACCAAATATTAACATAACCTTCTTTTTCAAAATACACACAAGTTTTGTAACCATCGGCTGAATGCGCTTTAACTCCAAATCTCACAATGGTATATCTCTCAAAAAGACTTTCACACAGAGATTGGGCTAATTTTCTCTCAATAGTATATGTGAGCGGAATAATTTTTCAAATACAAATATCTCACATATTTATCATCAACGAAAGAATAATATCAAAGAAAAGTATAGATCTCATGAATAGATGCCATTTTTCCTGAAAATGTTGAATTAAACACCATAATTTTTCCACTTCTATTCTCCACTTTAAATATCATATTAACTGAGGATCAATAGGACTTCCGAATAGGACGAAACGTGGCTTAGGACTGGGTCATATCAAAAGAAGGATAAAAAGACTCTAAAATTAATACTTTGAATATAAAAGTTAGAGGTCTTCAAAATTTTATAATGGGATATTGCTTCCTCTATTTTTTTTATTTTTAGCACTCAGAATCTTCAAAGCATTTCTTTTCTTTTCAAATTCAATTCTTTTTTTTTTTTTTACATCCTTCTTTTAATGTACGAATGTTCCCTTTCTCAATTCTTTTTTTTTTTTCAAATGCCGTAGTTTTCTCAGAGTACCATCCCAATAACAATCATCTCTAACCTTTTTTGGGTCCTTAGAATAGGTTACAGATTTTTCAATGTAGGTTCTCCACAACCGGAGTTGGGTATGGATAACATGGCTAATCAATAAAAACAGACTTAATTTTTCATAGAAGGCTCAAAAATGGGAACCAACAGGATAAGATATGACAAAAAATAGTAAGCTTCAAAGGTTCAAACGATCCAAAATAATGGCCTATATCACTTCCTAAGCTTCATATGACTATTTTTATCTTCAAATAAATTCAGAAAAATTTCAAGTGTAATAATCCAATTTAGATGTCTTTCTCAATATTTGACCAAAATGAAATAATAATGAGATCTTACGAAGCATAATAATTATACGTACATCAAAGAAAATAAGACTTTACTTATAACCCTCAGATAAAGAATCGAATGGCTCAAAATCTCACTGCGTATAAGTCTCCACTGGTATTCTTCCGGTGATTACTCAACTCATGAATATTCTTCTTTTTTAGGTCACATTAATATGGCCAGTGTAAAGATTGTCCAAGTATAAATTTCACAAAATTCAAATGGAAAAGCATGATATAGGAATTTTAATCCACATATTAATGCTAAAAATCAAAGATTTTGTCAATTTTTTTCAAATTTTTAATTTTTTCAAAGACAAACACAATTTTTTTTTTTTTGGAACTTCAAACAAATAAAACTAACAAGTGTGACCCCTCAGAACCCCCAAACTTAAATTGAACATTGTCCTCAATGTTTCCTAATCAACAATGGCCAGTTGCAAATTAGAAAAAAATATCAGAAACGAACAAGTAAAAATTCAGAAAAATGCCTGAAAGGGCTCTCTTTATTCAAAACTTGTAAAAACAAATGGACAACAAAACAGAAACACACAACAAAGACACCAGATTGACTCAAAACAAAAAAATTGACTCAACAAAAGTGAAAACCTAAACTAGTCAAACATCAACACATACACAGACTGACGCACAGACAAACTCAACATAGACTCAGAGACACAAAATGCAAAAACCTAACCTAGATAGACTGGACAAAATGGACACACGGACACAGAAAGACTCAAACTCAGACATAGAATGACGGGTAGATGGATGAATGGGTGGATATGGATGGGCGGACCTTCCTATCAATCCTTATGAGACATTTGAACCACATGCTGACCCTTAGGGTTTGGAATAGGCTGACTAGGGAATTTGTCGTTCTCTCTTTCGCCTATCGCATGGCTAATTGTCCAAGCTATGTTTAGAGTTTATACATAGCCTGCTGGGTGGACTGCATGAACTGCTGCAACGTATCCTCGAGAGAGGGCTTACGTTGTTGAGATGGACCGGATTGATAGGATGGATTTGGCTGGGGTGGATGATATGGTTGGTTGGGTGGTTGGTACTGGGGAGGTTGATATGGCTGGCCTTGATATTGAGGAGGTCCTTGACCTACTGGAGGTTGATTATGACGCCACGAAAAATTTGGATGATTTTGCCAATTAGGATTATATGTGGCAGAAAAAGGGGTTCCCTGCTGTCTTCCAAAATTATTGAGTACATTGGCCTGATCGGTTGAGCACTCAATATTCGATCCTAAGGAACGACAGTTTTGGGCAATGTGTCTTGGGTTAGAACACAATGCGCAAACTTCAGCATGCAATCCGAGTGAGGGGTTCATCACCTAAGACATCGCTAAAACATATACTTTTTTCGTTAGGTTTACTATCGCAATCTTAACGTCAAAGTCATTGTTAACCTCGTACAAACCTCCTCTCTTTGAGGTTTGTGCTGAATTCTCTTTTTTGGAGAAGTCCCATCGCTAGGAACTTTCCGCCAATGATTCTACGAAACTCCATCTATTTTTGCAGTTAGCTGTAAAAATTCATCACCCTTCATAGACTCGACCATGGTGCGGTTCGATGTGGTTAAACCATCATAAAAGCATTGCACGACTCTCCTTGTTTCATAGCCGTGGTGAGGGCGTTTACTCAACGAATCTTTGAATCTTTCCCATGACTCACAGAATTGTTCACCCTCCTTCTGATTAAAGTTTACAATTTCTTTCCTGAGGGCGTTAGTGTTTTATATAGGGAAAAATTTATTAAAAAAATTGTTGGATTGATCCCAAGTTATGATGGAATTTGCAGATAGAGAATTTAGCCAACATTTCACTTTTTCTTTAAGAGAAAAAGGAAATAAACAAAGTCTAATTGATTCATCAGTGATGCCTTGAAGTTTGATGGTGGCGCAGATCTCTAAGAATTCCTTAACATATAGGTAAGGGTCCTCACGATCAAGTCCATGGAATGCGGGTAAAAGATGTAATAGAGCTGGTTTGAGTTCAAATGCCACATTAGTTGCTGGAACAACTATGCTGGATGGTGTGTTGGGTGTCACTGGTGAGAAGTAGTCATGGAGGGTTTTCTCTTCGACTCCTTCTCCGGCAATGTTAGGTGATGGTGGTGGTGGTGAAGGTGGATTGTCTATAACTATGGCTGAGCTAGACTGAGCTCCGGACGCAATGATCGGTAAATCAACGAAAACGTAACTTGAACCAAGCGATTGTTAGAGTCACAAACCCAATAATTCATACACAGACACAATCATTCACACTCAATCAAATCCACACAAAATATGACCTAAACGAAGACTGACACAGGGATTCTAAACTCTAAACTGCTCCTAATCTTCTTTCCAGAGAATTTAAACCTCCGATGAGAGTTTAACTAGAAGCACGGCCAGGTAAGTTTCCACGAAAGTGGAGGAGCACAATGGCAATCGACTTAAACTTCTACTTATCCTTTCGACTATTTACACCTTGGTGACAAAACTAGCCTAGAAACCGTGCTCGAAGAAAAACTATTCACCGGTGAAGTAAAATAACTGAATTAAAGATGGTCTTAATGAGCATGAACAACCCTAAACAATGGCTCTAGATTGATTTTAATTGGGTAATGCATGAACCAATTTTATTAATCTTTTTTGAATTTTTTTATTTTGTGAATATAAGCCTAAATTACCAATGAAAGATTCAAGCAAATATGAAAACAATAAGCAAACAATTTAACCTAATGCATGAACTAGCAACCTAAAAGCTTGAACAAATTAAATATGTAATTTTTTTTTATGCAAAATAAATGCAAGACAATCTAGTAAAAACTAAATGAATGCATGAAAATTAAAAATTAAAGAAAGAGATTGAACGCGTGTACCTTAGCTTTTTGTTCTTATTTATTTAGCAAGCGCAATTTTTATTTTTCAAAAAAAAAATTTTTCAAGAATTTCCAAAGCGCCTGCACAAAACAAAACTCAAAACCATGGTGAAGCATTTAATCAAATAAAATATGCATGATTCCTAAACTAAATGCAGATTTCCTAATGTTATAACTAGTGGAGGAAATTAAATGATTGTAACCTAATTAAGAAATCTAAATTAAATTAATACCATAAAAATTTCTAAATTAATATCCACCAAATTAATCCAAATCAGATTTTCAAGTAAGTTTAAAGTTGTTCCATGATTTTTCATTTTTTTTTTTTATACTGTAACTGGAACCTTCCAAATTTAGATCTACTTTCTAAAAATAAAACATGACTAAATTAGATTAAAATTCTAAGATTAGAAAATGTTAAAAATAGAAACTAGATATTTTTGGAAGTTTCTAAAAATAGAAATCTCCAAAAATAAAAAATTTCTAAATTTAACAGTGATTCCAAATTTAGATAATCTCCTGATTTGTTTTATTACTTTTAGAACTTCTAAATAAGATAACCTTTTAAAATTAGAGTTTCTAAGAAAAATAGAAACTTCTAATTTTAAAGAGTTTCCAAAAATTGATATTTCTAAAATTAACATTATTTCCAAAAATAAATAATACAATGGTGATTTTTTTAAGTTCCCCGGCAACGGCGCAAAAAACTTATCGTGCAAATTTTAAATTTATAACTTGCAAGCGCACTAACCATTAGATGATATAGTGATTAAATGCGAGGTCGAACCCATCGGAACTTAGGAAAATATATCCATGAAAATACACCATTGAATTAAGTATTTTAAGAACTTTGAGAAATATGGAGATAAATCATGAACATGGAATTATTTCTCTAACCTATGTATTATAATTTTAATTTAGAAACATTCTATATTTAAACATACAATCTAACAATTGAAACTAATTTTAATTAAGATGGTGGAATTAATATAAAAATTATAAACAATCTCAAGTTAACTTAGAAAGCATAAATTAAGATACAATTAAATTATTTCCAGCCTATTTCATCAATTTCAAGAGTTTTTGCATTTATAAACAAAAATAAAATTTAAAACACCTAAACTACCTCTGTACATATTTATAGTGAACTAGGTCAAAGAATTATAGAGGCTTTATTTTCCATATTTTAAAAATAAAATCAAGGCCTGGAATATGGAGCTCACTTAAATTATTAATCATGCATTCCAATTTTTCATTCATTAAAACTCTTATTATAATAATTATGAAATCCATTGTATTAAGAAAATTCAATTCAAGGCTTTGTATAGATAAAATTTCAACTTATAATTCCAAATCCAAATATTTCATCCACTCTTTAAAAAGAGCCTTGAATTGGAAAAATCAAGTTTTATCTATCCTAAATATTTCATCTACTCTCCTCGAATCTTTTAAAATAATTTCAATCATAAAATTATAAAAGGAATAAGAACAAAATCAAACTCTCATCATACATAAATTAAATAATTGGACGACCATGATTCTAAATAAATCCACTTTCCTTTATTAATAAAATATGAATTAAGAATTATAATGCATTGGAATTTTGAATAAAATAACACAAAAAGACTCAATGACTTTTTTTAATTTATAACTGAATTTAATCACACTAATGAATTGAAGAAATTAAAGACAAAGAAATTGTACTATTTATTAATGGAACTAATTTACAAGACATGAATAAAAATAAAAGAAACTAATTACAAAGAACAAAATAAAGTAAAAATACTAACCTTAAAATCTAAAATTCTCCAAAACTCCAACTACTCCAAATTCCCAAGAGCATGTTCGAATTTTGCAATGGAGAAGCCTCTAATTTATAGAGGTTTGGATGGGTTAAATTAAGCAATACATGTGGGACCCACCTTAAGCCAGCGGATCTAGCACATGGCTGACCCTCTCTTTCTCTTCTATTTTCCTCTTTAAGCCGCATTGTCCTTTTTTTTTCTGTGTTTGCTGATGCCCGACTCCTTCTATTCTCATCTTATTTTTAGCTCTTGTATTTGGCTGCACCTCCTTCGATTCTTTGAGCTTCCTAAAATCATACATACAGCGTCGCCCAAATCTTTCCTTTTGCTGAAAATTCCACCCGTGAATCAACCTGCTCTATCTATTCTTTCTTCTAGCTGCAGTATCTCTGCATTTTTCCTCTCTGATTTGTTCAGAAAAACAACCCAGCATCCCTTCCTTTATCTGGATTTCCTCATTCTTTCCTCATACAGGTGGGTTGGGACCTCAAGAAACCAACCAGCTCTCTCTTTATTTGCACGATGGCTGCAAAGTGGGTTTCCTCTTCTTGCTTTCTTTGGTTTTCACACTTGCACCGCCTCTGCTTCTTCTCTGTTCTTTTCTTCAATTATTTCTGAAAACTGCTACATTGCCACTACTTGCAGCTGTAGTATTTTTTCTTGCTTTGCTTCTTGTTTGGCTGATTCAACGCCTGATGGGTCATCCCCATGTGTAGCTGGCTGCCATTGATGGTGTTGCTTGGTTTGCTACTTGTGAATGGTTTTTTTCAATCAGGTCTCAGCCTTTAGAGTGGTGTCAGCGCCAGCAACCCATCTCCTCTTAAGTGACTTACTCAACAACTTCTATTTGCAGCAACATATCTTCCTTTGGAACCTTGTCATCTTACGGTGCCATGAGAACTGATATGTACTGCTCACCACCACTTTCTTTTCACATTCAAGCGACTATAGATTTGGAGAGTTGTTGTAAATTAGACTTTGAATGGGACTGAGTGCATTCACAACAATTCACCAACTTGACAAGACATAAAAATACAAGTAATTAGATAAAATTAATTAATATAATATATTAACAAATATAATTTTAGAATATATATTATATTACAATAATAATATAAAATAAACAAAATTTAAGAACTAACTAATCCAATATTAAAGGATAAAATTATCATTTTCCAGTGCTTATCATAATATACTTATCCCCATCTTATATTGGAAATTAGAGAGACTAATCCGTTAGACAAAAAAATTATTTATTTAGTTAGGTTATAAATACTGTTTTAATTTAATTTGATAAAATTATCATGTCCAATAAATTACTATATTATTAATATTAAATTTATTATAAAAACTAATAACTCAATTTATCTTATTAGAGCTTTCCATATTACAAGTATGTATAGGAATAACTCTATTACTTTATTTTTAATTTTCTGATTGATTGTGCTAATTTTTTGTAAAAACAATGGTATTAAATTAAAAGAAAGTATTATTTAATAAAAATCCTTATAGAAAAGACAGATTATATATTTTGAATTAGTTAATTCTTAATCTTATAATTAGATTTTTATAATTCTTATATTACACAATGCAACTTAATTAATTTGTTTAAAAACCGAATAAAATTTATTTTGAAAAAAAATTCAAATACAAATTTACACGCTAATTTTTTTAACAAAAATAGAGAATAAAACTCATAATAATTTTTGGAGAAATGATCTAATATGATAATCCTGAACTTAATATACTTTAACTGATGATATGTGGGAGTCTATCTATTAAAATTTTATAATGATCATTTATTAACATTATATATATAATGTTTTAGAGAGTCCAAATCTGATAAGTCCAAATCTGATAGCGTAAGCAACAGCCGAAAGCGGATTAAGCAGAGGAAGATAACAGAGAAAAAATCACCAAATAGCTTGTAAAGAAAGCGGATTATGGTGATTTCTTTCTCTGTTATCTACCTCTACTTAATCCCTCCACATCTGCCGCGTATATTAACATCAGGATGAACTATATTAAATCATTCTTCCAAAAATTATTATAAGTAATATTCTCTATTGTAGTTAAAAAATTTAGCTTATAAATTTGTATTTAACCTTTTTTTCAAAATAAATTTTATCTGGTTTTTAAACAAGTTAATTCATTATCATTGTGTAATATAAGGCTTATAAAAAGCTGATTATAAGGTTAAGAATGAACAAATTCATGATAGATAATCTATCTGTTCTATAAGATTTTTTTATTAAAAAATACTTTCTTTTAATTAAACACAATTGTTTTTACAAAAAATTAGCAAAATCAATTAGAAAATCAAAAATAAATTAGTGGATGTGTTCCTACCCATCGTTGTATTATGGAAAACTCTAATAAGACAAATTGAGTTATTAATTTTTTATATAAATTTTAACAATAATAATATAGTAATTTATTGGACATGATAACGTTATCAAATTAAATTAAAACAGTAGTAATAACCTAACTTAATAAATATTTTTTTGTCTAGAGATTATTCATGTATGTGTTGTTGGCGGCTCTCTTCAGATTCAGTGTCCTCCAAGGATCAACGATTCTCTCTACTCAACTCCAAACTCATCACTCTTCCACCACGGACAGTCAACAGAAGCAGCAAGGGATTTTTCAACATCTTACAATAGGAAGGCATGTCAGTTGATGTGGTCTCAGACACTTATGCACTAAAATCCTCCAAATAGATTAGCAAATGGCTCCTTAAGACTAAGGATTTACATATGGGTTATGATCTCCACAATGAAGCCCATAAGCTTCATGCTTGGGTCAGTAAAATGTATGGGAATAGCACCACCTAGAGTACAATCTTTCATGTGGTACGCACTTAAGGGTAGGATTTTGACGATGGAAGAACTTAGTTGTAGGGGCTTAAGACTAGAGGAGGATAATCTCTCGTGTGAACTCATTATTAAATTTCTCTCTAATTGAGATTTTGGAAGATGGACGTTGAAGAAGTTAGCTTGGTTGTCGGTCCGTGGGCTATTTGGTAGAAGAGAAATTCTGAAGTATTTGATAACAAGGAAAGACACCCAAAAAGGAAAATTTTGAGGTTGTCAGTTGGAGTCTCCTTTCGAGTTTAATGGTACTTCAATGTTGAGTTTTTAATTTTATAAAATTTCTAATCAATCAAACGGTCGATTCAATAGTTCTATATATATATATTTAAAAATTAATAAAAATGTTTTAAAAAAGATATAAATAATTATTAAAATAAAGTAAGTGACAAACAAATTTAATTAAGATGGTGTAATCCAATTATATTTTAATTATAAATATAATAGATAGTATAGTAGAAATGTATTAGAGTTTTATCATTATATACTATAACATATAAAATATTTATTAACAATAAATATATTTATTTGTATTATTTGTTATGAAATTATTCTGTATTAGAATAGGATATTCATAGATTTAAAACCGTACTTATAAATAAACAGATTTTGATTTGAGACTTATATCGAAAAGACCCTTTAAATGAATCTTTTTCAAACGACCTCCTCTTAGGGTTTCTAAAAACAATCCCTAGTCTTCTTCTCACTTTCTCAGGATCTTTCCTCTCCATCTGTATTGGACATGATAAATTTATCAAATTAAATTAAAACAGTAGTAATAACCTAACTTAATAAATATTCCTTTTGTCTAGAGATTATTCATGAATGTGTAGCTGGCGGCTCTCATCAGATTCATATTGTGTTCTCCAAAGATCAATTTGCTGACATCTTTACTAAGGGACTTTCAAAGCAACGATTCTCTCTACTCAGCTCCAAACTTATCACTCTTCCACCGTTGATGGTCAATAGAAGAAGCAAGGGATTTTCCAACATCTTACAGGAAGGCATGTCAGTTGATGTGGTCTCACACACTTATGCACTAAAATCCTCCAAACAGATTAGCAAATGGTTCCTTAAGATCAAAGGTTTACTTATGGATTATGATCTCCACAATGAAGCCCATAAGCTTGATGCTTGGGTTAGTAAAATGTATGGGAACAGCACAACCTAGAGTTCAATATTTCATGTGGTGCGCACTTAAGGTTGGATTTTGACAATGGAAGAACGTAGTTGTAGGGGCTTAAGACTAGAGGAGGATAATCTCTCCTGTGAACTCATTATTAAATTGCTTTCTAATTAAGATTTTGGAAGATGGAGGTGATGAGCATAGTAAAATGACTATTTTACCCTTGATATTTAGATTAGTTAGCTCTTGAATTTTGTATATATTATATAATTAATGGGATTTTTGAATTTTACAGAAAAAATGGGGATTTTAAATATAAGAAATGAAAATGGACAAAAAGTAAAAAAGTAGGGCCCAATTGAAGATAGCTAGCCCAATTTGAAAAAGTGGACAAGTTTGGTCTCCAAATTTATGCATAGTGGGAAGAGAGGACTCATTTTGAATGCTATGTCATCACAGTTGTGGGTCCCATTTATTTTGGCATCATCAATCTTGTTATCCCAATGGGTCCATTTTAACTTTTAAATCATGGACATCTCAGTTGCATGTGGACACATGGGTCTACTAAGAAATCAATTGGAAAACATTGTTGTAATTGCAAATGGCTGAAACACATGAAACAAAAAAATAAAATAAAAAGGCAATCAGCTTGCAAAGCAAGAAAAATAGAGACAAAAGAAAGAAGGAAAAATAGAAGTGCCATGGTTACAATCTGCTCAAGTGGGTCCCGTGCCTTGCTAAATTTACATCTTTAAACCTTTATAAATTGAGAGACCCCCTTACAGAAAAAGGAGGAACTTGGAAACCGACACACACGGTGGAGAAGAATCAGGTGACAAGAAGTTCGGTTGAAGCAGAGGGATTATGGCATTGTCTCAGGATCTTCGACGATGGCTCGGATTTTATTTTTTTATCTCTTTTGTTTTAATTGTATGATGATGTCCGACTAATTTCTTGTACTAAGGTTAAGGATGAAACCCCATTAATGAAATAATATTCTTTTATTTGTTTAATTAATTTCTGAATATGTGTGTTCAATTATGTATGATTTGTGTTTCATTAGATTAATTAGATGTTAATTATTTTCACCACTAATATCATGTATTTTTGGTAGTTAATATTAATATTTGATTCATCATTGCTTGGCGTTTAAATTAATTTAAAAGTAAAACCCTTTGATTCATTGTTTTATTTTATTTTAATTTAAATACATTGGATGCTTAGATTAATCCCTTTGATCCATTGTCTTTTAAATTAAAATAGGATACATTGAATGCTTAGAAATTACATCTTTAAAAACGAAAGAAAATCTGAATTTTGAACATCATATTAATGAACTTAAATGTTTAAATCTTTAAAACTGGGAATTAATAAATAAATAATTGATATATTATGGATTTAATGGTGGTGGAATCCGATACCTTAGTAATTTCGCTCACTTGATTTAATCTCCGTTTTTAAGTTGATTTAATTAATTTTGCAATTTCAATTCAATCATTCTCCTGAAAAATTGTTAATTAGGTTAAGGTTAAAATATTAGACTTTTTAATTTGGGTGTAATTCAATTGGTTATCTCTCGCCTCAGGAAGTGGGAGGTTGCAAGTTTGAGCCCCCATAGCCTAACCTTGGTGTGCCCTACGGGTAGTGGGCTCATCCGTGGGGGTTTTACGCTGGGTACCCTGCGGTTTCCCACACGAATTTTTTTTTTAAAAAAAAAATTGTCTTTTTAATTTGTTTTCCCGTTCATTCTAAATCAAGTCCTTCTGGGTTCAACCTCGCACTGGTATATCTCTATACTCCAATTTTATTTGTACGCTTGCGAGTAATTATAAATTTAAAATTTGCACAACAAGTTTTTGAAGAAGTTAGCTTGGTTGTCGGTCTATAGGCTATTTAGTAGAAGAGAAATTCTAAAGTATTTGATAACAAGGAAAGACACCTAAAGGAAAATTTTGAGGTTGTCAATTGGAGTCTCCTTCCGTGCTTTCAGTCAACAAAGAGTTTAATCGTACTTCAATGTTGGGTTTTTAATTTTATAAAATTTCTAATCAATCCAATGATCGATTCAATAGTTCTATATATATATATATATATATATATATATATATATATATATATATAAATTAATTAAAAATATTTTAAAAAAGCTATAAATAAATATTAAACTAAAGTAAGTGACAAACAAATTTAATTAAAATGGTGTAATCCAATTATATTTTAATTCTAAATATAATAGATGGTCTAGTAGAAATGTATTAGAGTTTTATCATTATATACTATAACACATAAAGTATTTATTAACAATAAATATTTTTATTTGTATTATTTGTTATGAAATTATTCAGTATTAGAATTGGATATTCGTAGATTCGAAACCGTATTTATAAATAAATAGATTTTGATTTGAGACCAATGTTTTAAAACTCGGTCCGTGGAGCGACCCGTCTTGGAGGAAGTGTGGGTTAAATAAGATTCAACCGGGTTGACCCATAGTCAAACCCGGTTTGACCCATGCTATTAATATAATATTAAATTATTAACTAAAGTTATATTTCATAAAAATATTTTTTTCTTCTAAAAAACCCAATTGTAAATATTAAAAATTAAAAATTATATGGTATCATTTAATTGAAAAAAAATGAAAATTAGAAGGTATGACAATTGGAATGAAGAATTTTCTTTTAACTATATTATTTATATCTATATTTGTATGTAACCTTTTTTACATATATATTTCAATCTAACGGTTGAAAAACAAGAAGGAGGCTGACTACACGTGTTGCAAAAACGATAGCTGTATGACAACTCATCAATGGAGCTTATAAATACTTGAAGTCGAAGCTTCCATTTATCTCATTCTTGCTCTGTGTGCCTCCATCCATTGCTTTCTTTTCGATTCTCTTGCGACTGCGGTTTTTTGCCTACATCGATCGCTCTCACTGACATTGTTCTATTGCTCTCTCTCTGTGATTATTCTATTGTCGTTGTATTTTCGATTGTTTTTTGCCCATTACAAATACTGCATTAACATCTGACTCTGTTTTTTCAGGGCTTCTTACAATTGCTTTATTACAATTTCTTTTATTAGGGTTTCTTTATTTCTATGCTAACGTTTTTGTTTTTGCAGATTTCTCTTTTTTATTTAAATTTATTTTGTAACATTTTTGTTTTGTAGGGTTTCTTTGCTAATATTATGGATGCAGGATCTTTCTCTTCTCTCTGTTCCAGCGAGAACAAATCTAGCCAAACCCCTTCTCGTCTTCCACGCTAATATGTATGTAAATGGTTTATCCAAATTCCTGATTGCCCCTGCCTTTGATTTTATTTTATTTTTCTTTTAGGATTCTCTTATTTGGGGTTTCATTTCTTCAATTTCTAAAAACATCATTTTTCTTGGGTTTTGTTTGATTTTCTTTATAAATAATTTATTGGGTGATAGATTCATTCCGGCAAGATCTTCAATGGATTTCGATAGGGCTCGTTACTGGTTGGTGGATTCCAAGAAAGAAAAGGAAAGCAAAGAGGGCAATCCTTCATGCGGAAAGGCTTACCAGAGGCTCCTTATCTTTCAGTACAAATCACACACACAAGGTCATCACTAACCTATCACAGAGAGTAGACGAATGAACGTATTGAGCGAGTACGTATGGAAAATATATCTTGGTAGTAGGTAAAGTGAAACCGAGTACATTGATCTACATGAGATCACAAATGGACTCAAGAGAAAAAGATAAAATATGAGACAAAACAAAAGGTGTTACGGAACCGAGCGATTCAATTCATCAAGGTGGCATGGGATCGACAATGTAATGAGGAAGCCACTTGGAAACTTGAATCGGAAATGAGAACAGCTCACCCTGAGCTATTTATGTAATCTGTTTGAAACCCTATTTTGCTCGATTTTCGGGACGAAAATTTTCAAAAGAAGGTAGTATTGTAACACCCTGGATTTTCAATTCATGAATATATATGAAAATTGTCCATTTAATTTGTGAATTAATGGAGGTAGACCTTAGATGGGTACGGTGTAGGGTCAATTGCCCAATTAAGACCCAAGGGATTATGGATAAGGTCCAATTGATATAAATGGGTAAGATTTATTTAATTGGGTCAAGGTTGTCAATTGGGTCAAATGCCCAATTGGGACCCAATGGGTCATGGTTGACTTGATTGACCACCAAGTGAGTTCAAGCTTAATTAAATTGGGGCTGAATTAAATTGGAAATGGAATCAAGGAAATGAGTTGATTTTAAGTGAGTTAAATGAGTTGAATTAAAGATATGAGTTGAGTTAAAGAGATGAGTTGAATGGGAAGTTAATGGGACTTTCATTTTAAGTGAGTGGAGTGGGAAGATGGAGAGTTGCATCTCATAAAACCAAAACCAATGGGTACCCACATTGGGGAGATGGGAGTTTCATCTCATGGGATGAAACTCCAAAGGGATCATTAATGAGTAGGTGAAGGGTTTTTGGTTGTTAGACAAGGCATGTAATACCCTGACCCAGATTAGGCGTGTTTTGGCTTAATAATCTTGCTTAAACCGGTTAATCTCGAAGATTATGGTTAGGGCTTTGAGAAAAACCTAGGTGTGGCCCAATCTGAGCTCGAAAGCTCAGTGATCCAGCTCATCCAGCTGGAGGGACATTTTGGTAATTTACCACTTGTTATTATTATTCTTTTATGAATTATGTTGTTATGTGATTATTATTGGTTGATAATGTTCTCCTTAATAAAGGATTTGTATTTCTGATTTTAAAATAATTTTATTTTTAGAAAAATGGTATTTAAAACCGCCTGTCAAAACCCCGAAAGGGGGTAATAATTATTTTTAATCGTTTTTGAAATAAAATAAATTTTGAAACTAGTGTTTTATATTAGAACATTTTAAGTATGGTCTAGTTACTCTTCGAACCCCAAAAATGAGGTTTCTAAATTATTTTATTTAACATTTGTTTAATTAAGTAAATAGTGTTAAATTATGGTTTTTATTTAAATCAATGGCTTTTTATAAGAGTTAAATCCCAAAATTTTTATGGTGATCAAAGTTTTCAAAACTCAACGTATCTGTAAGGTTGGATTAAGTTTTTGACATTTTCAGAATTTTATGTTTAGTTAAAAATCGACTTTTTACCAATTCAGCGGCCTTTTTGCAAAATTCAAAATTTGTTGAGCACTTATTTGCAACCCAAGTTACCGAACATTGTTTCTATTGTTCAAGACGTCCGCACCCGCTGCATGCAGCGGCATGCAGTGGCCATCCGACCCCCTTTCCCGGCTGAATTCCTATAAATTCAGCTCTTCCCCAGCAGCTCAGACTCCCTTAGACTTTCTTCTCTTCTCTATCTCTGTCCCAGCTGCCTGAAAACCAGACCAGCCGATCCCTTCCCTCTCTGTTTTTCCTGTTTCAGTCACCCGTAGCTTAAAGGGGAAAGATTTTCAAAGATTGGATTTTAGCCCAGGAACTCTAGTGAAGGTAACCACTGTGTTCCTTTCCAAATTCCAGGTAGTTTAGAATCAAGAAAACCAATTTTGGTTTAGTTTTGAGTAAGAAAAACCATTTCAAAGTTTATAGAAAAACCTGGTTTTAAAGTGTACTAGTGAGGTTTCAGTGTTAAAATCAGATGCCCTAGTGAGCTTCTGAGCTCCAAACCTCTCCCTATGGAAAGAGGACTCCCAGAGGAGTCCATCGGACCGGCTAGGTGTGGAAACCGAATTTCGGAAACCCACTGTTTTCGGATTCGTATTTCGCATTGTGTCTATTGTCATTGTCTGTTGGTGCAGATAGTGAGGAAGACGACTCTCGGACGGTCCGACAGTCGATCTTCGGATGGTCTGAGAGGACCCCTCGGTCGTTCCGAGCTTCACCCGAAGTCCAGTTACGCCCGAGGCTATCCTGACCCACTCGGATGACCCGAGCAGATTTCGGAAGGACCGAACCCCACTCGGACGATCCGAGTCTCACTTCGGATGTTCCGAAGTGCACAGACCCACCGAGACCTTTTTTCTCTGTTTTTCGGTTCAGATGAACTTCGGATGATCTGAGACCCGAGCTTCGGACGATCCGAAGTCAGACCCAAGATCCGAGGTCAGTAACTAGTTTAGGTGTGGTTCGGATGATCCGAAGCCACAGTACCTGATTCCGAGGCACATTCCGAAAGACCCAGTTTTTTAAGTATAAAATGTTCTTGTTTGATTATTATTGATTGTATGTGATGTTAGAACCCCATTGTTAATCTAAAAATGTACTAACCCTCTTTTCTTATTACTATAATGTATATACTATTGTATTCACTTCCAAGCCGACTTTATTGGTCGGGCGCTGAGTGATCTCACTTTCAGGCCGACGCTATATTTGTCGGGCACTGAGTGACCTCGAGGCTTTACTCAACATGTCAGATCTGGTCCTATCCAAAAGACAACCGAGAAGTGACCCGAGAATCTAGACCTAAATCAATAAGTCAATCTGGTCAATGCCCAGAAGACAATATGAGTTTTGGACTGAGCACCCCTTTTTATTTACTATCTTGTGGATTATTGTAATTTAAAAAGGATAGAAACCAAGTAGGAGACTCAATTCCATGTACCTTGGATATTTTTGGGAAAACAAGTATGATTTCGAAATACTACTTGTATGTGTATGAATGCTATGTATATTCATTGTGCACTTGTTTGTTTGTTTGAATAGAGACCGCGAAACCACACATATATGGTGAGGGAACTTAAATTTGCAGCTTGATGTAAACAGGTTTATTTGATACGGATCTTGAGCAATGAATGGTTTCAGATATGATGAACCCATTCATATGCCTAGACTTGACGCACTATGGTAAGAGTGCTTATGATGCTGGTAAATGCTATGATGTTGATCATATGAAATGTGTAAGATTGCTTCCACGTGCCCTTGACTATTGAACCAATATCGGCCATATGAGAGATGTTTTACGTCTACTGGACCATGGGTGTCGATAGTTGCTGACTTGAGGGTGTCAGAATCGGCTATAGGAGAGCCGAAGATATACTTGGAAGGATGTATTTTGACCGTGTCGGGACTTAATACAATGGTCTCAGTGTAGTTGGTAGGCGTTACATTGGAGGATCGCAGTAATGGAAAGATGATGATGAGACTTTACTTGATATTGTGAATATTGTTATCAAGCATGAGATATTATATTGCAACTGTTGATTATTGCTAACATGTTGTTTACTTAAGACTGCACTGTTGTATTTCCTTCACTGGGCTAGTTAGCTCACCCCACTCACCTTTCAGGAGATGAACCCGAGGAGGAGAACCCTCTATTTCAAGCTTAGGGTGGATAAGCTGCAGCGGTGTTTTGGGATCCCACTAAGGGGAATACCCTTATCCTTGCTTTCTAATTCTTAGAACAATTAGTTTTTGTAAAGTACCGGGTGTGGTACTTAGTTTGTATCAATGTGATGTATTAAACTACTATGCTTCTGTAGTTACTCTGATGTGAATTTGAAATGATAATCCAGTGTTGGAATTATGTGATCATGTATGTGTTATTTTGTGTCTATTGTTAGATAGACTTATGGTATATGTTTGAGTCCACATGTGGGGATCATGTATGACCTCTGGGCTCAACTGTTGATCCGGCCCAGTTAGAATGCTTGAGTTGGTTTAGTTAAAAAAAGAAAAAATCAGACGCGTTCCGGGCCCACCCTTCGGGTCGGGGAGTGACAAGGCATACCCATAACACACGCTGGGGAGATGGAGGGTTTCCATCTCATGATGGATGCCCAAGGGTCATACGGTTGGAGTGTTTCATCTCATGGGATGAAACATCCAAATGAACATTAAGGAGGGAGGTGAAGAGTTATAGGAGTTACAAAAGGGCATCAACCAAAAGATACCACTCAAGGCCAATCCTCATTAAACAAGAAAAGACTAAGGGGTTGCATCTTAGACCCTCTCTCTCTCAAGCTCTCACTCTTGGCCGATCCCCTTCTCAAAGACAAAGGAGAAAGGACTTAGAGTTTTCTATCTCAAGCTCCTCACCCTCTCTCAATCCTACACTCTTTGGCTAAACCCTCTCTTTGGGTTTTCATCTCAAGACCTCTCAAGCTCACTCTTCGCCAAGGATCAAGGAAGAAGAAAGAAGAAAGACTAAGGAAGAAGGAAACCGGAGGAGTTGCGGAATTGGTAAGTACTTCATGAGATTTTAATAAGTAAGAAAAGAATGGTCAAGGATCATGGTTCAGCCCTTGCATGGCCGAACCCTAATGGTTATGTATGTATGGAAAAGATCTCATGCATGCCTAAGATAAGGTATTATGATCAAAGATCATGGGTTGGCCTTGCATGGCCAAACCCTAAGGTTGATATGCATGGACCATTAAAGACAAAGGAAGGGTTAAATGAGGTTCGGCCATGATGTATGGCCAAACCTCATCAAAGGATCAATCGTGGATGTATGATATATTTTAATGGAAATGATGAACCATAGGATTTGGCCATGTTGTATGGTCGAACCCATGGAAGGGTGTTAGTGATTTAAAAGGTTTTAAAGGAGAGAAATAATGGAGGAATGTTATTGATATTTAAATGGTCTCAAATGTTGAAATTGGTGAAGAACCATGGACCATGGGTTCGGCCATGGTGTATGGCCGAACCCCATGGAGAGATATTGATGGACTTAGATGTTTGGACCATGAAAATGATGGGAGAATGTTCGTAATTTTAATAGGCTTTAAATATGGTCAATGATGATCTAAAAGGATGAACCTAAGTGTATGATTAAACCCCCCCATGGAGGGATTTGGTTTATGGACCTAAGATTGTAAATGATTTAAAGGAGAAGATGGGAAATAAGATAACCATGGCCGAACCCCATGAACCATGTTAATGGGTCATTTTGTATTATGTCATGATTTGATGAAGCATTTATGGATCTATGTTTATGGATCAGTTATGGACCTAAGTATGGGTAAGTAAATTAGGTGATTGCCTATGGAAGGAAATAATGGCCAAATGGTAAAATTAAAGGACCATGGGTTCGGCCATGGTGTATGGCCGAACCCCATGGATCATGTTTTTCTATCTATGTATGTATAAGTGACCTAAGTGTATGATTGAACCATGGAGAATGTTTTTGTGGATGTAGGGCAATCTTTAATG